>OZ023211.1:25368807-25615704 GCA_963995525.1 Escarpia spicata
AAGATACCTTTTGTTCCCTTAAAAGTTAACGTCGGATTCTGTTTAATGCTCGATTTTCCTTTTGAACTCATTACCGGAGTGAAACTCTCCCCGCAGACCGACCAGAAGGTTACTGCATAGAAATGACGTCATATGTTCCAAGGAACCGACTCACCATGCCGACAGCCGATGGGCGAGAGTCTCGTGGTGGTGTCGGCCAGCGTTTGACCACGCCTCGTGGCAGGCGAACACGTTGTCGACGCCGACGCCGACGAAAACGAAGGCCGACAGCATGTGCCACTCGCTGAGGAAGTGCAGGTCGAAGACGTAGACGTAGAAGAGCAGCGACGACACGAACGATGTCGCCATGCCGAAGATCATCCAGAAGCTCACCCAGCACGAGCACGTGTACAGACGCATCATGACCGACACGAACAGAAGACTGCCGAACGCCAGCCACGCGTCCCGCTGTCAGCGTCACGGACACACCCGTCGTCGTAACAATGGTTTGTATACTTTATAGGTGTCGTACAAGTGCGCAACGTTCCAAGATACGTAAAGCATTTAATGATAATAACAATTTATCAACCTTCTCCTTTCAACAGAAAGAGGGGAGAGGGGAGAGGCGAGAGAGGAGAGGGGAGAGGGGAGAGGGGAGAGGGGAGAGGGGAGAGGGGAGAGGGGAGAGGGGAGAGGGGAGCGGGGAACAGGGAGCGGGGAGAGGGGATGGAGAGGGTAAAAAGAGAAGGAGAGACAAGAGACAGACAGACAAGTGAAATGAACAGACAGGCAGGGACAGACAAACAGAGACACAGAGACAGGGAGACAGAGTGACATAGAGACAGAGAGACAGGTAGACAGGGTGACATACATAAAGAGTGACACAGAGAGACAGAGATAAAGAGATCGGGAGAGTGAGAGTCAAAGAGACAGCGAGACAGCGAGACAGCGAGAGAGCGAGACATCGAAACAGACCCCGGAGGGTCATAGATACAAACACACAGAGATGGAGAAAGAGACAGAGACAGACAGAGAAACAGAGGTCAAATGGATGAAGAGGCAGACAAGCAGAGAGAGACAGACAGACAGACATAGTGACAGATATGGAGACAGAATAACAGACAGATAGAGAGACAGAGAGGAAAATAAATTGAAACAGAGAGACACAGATGGACAGAGAAACAAACAAACAGACAGTGACACGGTGAGACCAAAAGACAGACGGACGGAGAGCCTCACCTTTGCTTCATTGAAGATGCCGGCGAGGAAGAGCGACGGACTGTTGTAGTAGAAGCACATGTCTCCGACGCCATTCTCGTAGTACGACTCGGCAAGCGGCAAAAAGTGTTTCTTGAGGAACCTCGAGATCTTCTTGTCTTGTTCCTGCTTGCAGTCTTTCACGCTGTTGTATCCCTTCACGAATACAGCACACATTTCTACTCATCACGCAAGCTAATGTAACAATACATGCACGACCCGTGATACTATTCGTCCACACTTGTTGTTGGCGTTCCTCTACAGTTATCCGCAATCCGAATACTCACCACCGTGAGACATTAGCTAACAATTCAACCTCTATATTCCAATTTACACTATGCTGACGTATGGACTATGCCAGTTGTAGAATAGAAAGAACGAGGCAGAATATGTAGAGAGAATGACAAAATAAAGACAAAAGAATCATGATAGGCAGAAGAGGCTGATTGGAGGAGAAAAAGAAGACTAAAACTAAGATGGAAAGACACAGCAAAGCGAAATCTCGAAATGGCAGGCACGAAAAGCCGAGAGTGGAACACTATAGCAGATGACCGATAAATATGGAGCTAAATAGAAATGAATACTAAGTGGACTGGATGGAGGAGACTTTCCCCGCAAGAGGTCTGTAGGAAGGCGACGGAGAACGAACCTTCAGCGGCTTGCCGATGGAGAGGGAGAGGCGCGTGATCTTGCTGATGGCTCTGTACTTGGAGATGATCGCATGTTTGCCCATGTGGTACCGGAAGTAGGACCCGGTATCGTGATTGGTGTTCGCAGCGTTCAACACAGCGATTCTGTCTAGAAACGTCGGATCGTCAAACTGTTCACTAACATTCTTGTACGTGCCGTCGAAATAACGAATGACAGATATTGGCTTGACGCATTCGCCGCCATCGCGCAGGCAAAACCTGCGCTGAAACTCTCTGTTGTAGAAGAACCTGGGAAAGGGGAAACCACAACACGTCGATTAGAATCACGAGTTTGCCAGATAAGTCCACTTCGTGCATTATAATAGAGACCATTGGCAACTGTAATTTAGCACGTACGCCGACGCGGACGCCGAATGCGGACGGCAGATTTGGCGTGAACTCGAAACCTCGCGTCGACGTCAAGTACAACAACATTAGCTAACTGCTCACTCAGTAAGCAGTTCTACGTTCAACTCCGAAAATAATTGAAGTCTGTTATAGTTGGAAATTGGAGTATGTAGTCAAATATGAAGAACATACACAGCTAACAAAGAAAAAACACAGATCTAAGACTAATCCGAAGGCGTCTAATTAACACATTTTATTTCACTGACGTAGTCTTAGCACAGCGCGTGGCTTCACCACCGCAGTTGTTAATAAGCGACTCGTAGGTCTTTTTAAAAATGGTCACAAATGCTGATACCTATTTAAAACTCAACTTAACCCAATGCACGCACATGCACTACACGCAAGCGCAATCGCACGCACACGAGTGCACACACGCACACACCAACACACACACACACACACGCACACGCAAGCACACACAAACACACACACAAACATTCACATGAGCGCGCCGTTAGTAACCGCACTCCCCTGTAACTATCTGGTGTTTTGCGAAACACGTTTTGTGACATGTGAAAATGAAGAAAAGTTAATCACGTTATCGAAGCATGTGAAATAAAAAGGCCCTTGTTTAAGTGCAAATCTCTCACGAACATACAATGTGCATAATACATAATATCAGTAACAACTTCTTCGCGCATTCACCTATTCTCGACATGCTGGATCATTTTGAGGTTCTTCGTAGAGAAGACGTTGCCGTGGACCTTATCCTCGAAGTAGAGGTCTACCACCTCCGCCAGCTGGGAGCACTCGGAGGGAGCGATCTCTGTCCAGTTGTGGACGGGGAACTTAATCAATCTAGTGGTGTCGAAGCGATGGAGCCACGCTAGGCCGTTCAGGTAGTCGACGTCTCCGCGCAGGTCGAGCGGCTGGTGTCTGTGGGGCGAGCGGTGACAGTTGTAACATGGATACGTTGTCGCAGGTCAAGTTCATCCAAAGTCGCTATCTCCATGGTGCATATTATAACAACTCGACAATGAATATGCACTCATATGAAATAATAAAAAGAACTCAAAACAACAACGACATATGCACACGCACACACGCACACACGCACACACGCACACACGCACGGCACACACGCACCATCATCATCATCCTCGGCCCTCGGCAATTCCTGGTAGCGAGGTGATCTTTCAATAGATTGTCAGTGCATTTGGTATGAGTTCGCAGATGGCTTATCAGTCCAATTTTTGTTCGGCACCGCTTCCTACAGTGCGAACATGTATAATCAGAATGTTGTGAGGGTGGATTGTGTAGATTTTCCTTGGCTCCAGTCTTCCTAGCGTCACGCTTTTTGGCTAAAATTGTTACTCTGTTGGCTTCGAATGACTCCGTTTCAAATAAACGACCCCCATTTAAAATGTGATCGAGCATCATATTCCTAGGTGATTGGGTCAATGTCACATCTTTTCAAGGTGGATTTAGGGACGTCTTTATAGCGTTTACGCTATCTTCCTTTAGATCGTGTCATGACTCAGCTCTGACTAGAAAACTTGCGTGGGCTGTTCTCGTGTCAGACTTGCACAATACATGGCCAGTCCATCTCATGAGTTGTTGCATGACGGTTGCTTAAGAACACACACACACACACACACACACACACACACACACACACACACACACACACACACACACACACACACACACACACACACACACACACACGAAGCAAAACCTCCTTGTACCTACGCTTAAGTATTTCGTAGTAAATTACTGTTACTGAAGTTTTTTGCTAACTAAGTTACTTTTATTTTTTACTCGTGCGCGCAAATGTATTTACATAATAACGGCACTTGATCAGAACGACGAAAAGAGAACGTATTAAAATTAAATTTGAAATACATTTATAACGGCATAGCAAAGATGACAAATTGACTCATTGTGCAAGTGGCGTAATTGGGTCGCAGAAGTCAAGGAACAAAATATTGTAGGCCTAATTAGTTATCAACATTATTCGCAAAGGCAAAACTTGACGGAGGTTACAAGAAATGTTTGTATTGTGACGTAGGCAAACCGCGACGTACTGGGTACATCAATTGTAATTGATATATACGTCGCGGTTTGCCTACGTCACAATAAAAAATGTGTGCGTGATCTCCGCCAAAGTTTGCCTTTTGCAACAATGTTGATACCGATTATATATGTGCATTAAATTAGTATTGCTGCGTGACATCTCATAAATCAAACACTCCTGCATACAGTTGGCACGTTAAACAATTTGCCCTGTGTTTTTATTCTACACAAACACATTTGTGGCCAGAATTTTAACAAAATATACGACGGAATGCACGAACGCACCACGTGATCGGGATCCATTTTTGATGGTAAAGTGCTCTCCTTAGTTTGTAGCACCACAAGTGTGCATAAGCTAGTATAAATTATACGACTAAAAATAATGGCCAATGAAAATAGTTCCACGAACCGGAAGTTGATTGGAAAGACTTTATGTCCCTTGGAAAGTAGGATGACGAAGATGCCGACGGGCAGCAGATGCACAAATACCACGAGACCTGCAACGAGATTCAACGTGGAAACACAAGGGACATGTCGCAGTTAGCCTCGCCCGACTCTCCCCCGACTTTCGCCCGGCTGCATGACTTCAACGAGGAAAAGAGTCTTGGAAACAAAGACAACTAATAATAATATATTTTATTTAATATAGCGCCAGATCCAATTATAAATTGTTCGTGGCGCTTTACAACATGTAGAAACCAGATAAAGATAAAAAATGATGGTTAAATAAACATGCATTTTATAAACAAAATTCTTATAAAATTAATATTAGTAAAATACAAATAAATACAGTAATTAAATACATATACTAAAATAATGACCTTAGCTACAGTTCTATGCAAATTCATTTACATGTAGGTATAAAATAAATATATAAATAGGTTAATTAATACATAAGAGATATAAAACTAATCAATGCACAGACTAAACTATGCTACCTTGGACAAGAAAGTTAGTCGAAAAAACGAGTCTTTAAGCGTGCCTTGAAAATAGATAGACAACCAGACGTTTTAATGTCATTTGCCAATATGTTCCACAAAGTCGCCGCGGCGACCGCAAACGAACTGTCCCCAGCTTTGACATGAGTCCGCAGGACCGTTAACATGCAATTGTTGGCAGAGCGCAGGGCTTTTGTTGGTTTGTATGGGCATACAAGGTCGCATAAATATTTCGGGGCATCGCCATGCACAGCTTTATAGGTAGCTTTATATGTAAACACTAATAGCTTAAAGTCGATATTCTGTGTGCTACAGGCAACCAGTGAAGAATGCACAACAGAGGCATGGCGCTGTCACTCCGTAAGCGGAGTAGGATCAACCTAGCAGCAGAGTTGTGCATTCTCTGCAGTCGAGCGATGTTGTTGACAGAAGTGCCGTATAGAAGTGAATTGCAGTAATCAAGCCGTGGTGTAATAATGGCGTTGACGACACGTTCCTTTGTCGTTGTTGGGAGAAAACGACTCATATGGTTTATATGACGCAGGTGAAATGAGCACACACTGACGACGCTTGAAACTTGCTCTCTTAAAATCGAGGTGGCGATCCATAACGACACCAAGGTTACGAACACATCTTGAGGCAGTAATCGTAACATCTCCTACGCGTATTACACTGCCGTCAATAAGCGCAGTGACAGTCTTTGGTACTACGGGAAGATAGTCCGTTTTATTGTTGTTCATGCATATGTAGTTTGATGTCATCCACTGATTGACAATATCTAGACACTCCTCCATACGTCGCAGAGTAGCAGCCAACGCAGTCGCAGTGAGGTCAAAATGGCAGTACAGATCATCCGCATAATGATGAAAACAAAGTCCATGCGACCTGGTTATGTCGCCAATGGGTTGTACGTACACCGAGAATAGCAATGGTCCAATAGACAGCAATCTGGTGTGTGAACACGATGTTGTTGAAAGGATCATCTTCTTCGACCCATATGGAAACGGTTCGTCAATGTTAGGGTATTGGCAGACCATGATGACGCTGGTGGACAATCATTAATGATGATGACGATGGTGATGGTGGTAGTGATGATGATGATGGTGGTGATAATGGTGGTGATGATGGTGGTGATAATGGTGGTGATAATGATGGTGATGTTGATGATGGTGGTGATGATGGTGGTGATAATGGTGGTGATAATGATGGTGATGTTGATGATGGTGGTGATGATGGTGGTGATAATGGTGGTGATAATGATGGTGATGTTGATGATGGTGGTGATAATGGTGGTGATGATGGAGGTGATAATGGTGGTGATAATGATGGTGATGATGATGATGGTGGTGATGATGGTGGTGATAATGGTGGTGATGATGGTGGTGATGATGGTGGTGATAATGGTGGTGATAATGATGGTGATGATGATGATGGTGGTGATGATTGTGGTGGTGATAATGGTGGTGATAATGGTGGTGATGATGGTGATGTTGATGGTGGTGATAATGGTGGTGATGATGGTGGTGATAATGATGGTGATGATGATGATGGTGGTGATGATGGTGGTGATAATGGTGGTGATGATGGTGGTGATGATGGTGGTGATGATGATGATGATGGCACATGCTAAACATTTACGATAGCTGCGACACCGACCACATGTTATTTAACTGATGTCTCCCGTTCTATTTTACTCTTAGTTGCCGTTGACTCTTAATTGTGTACTTCTAAATGTTTCGAGTTTTATTTAGTGATGTTTTTAGCTTTACAATATAATAGGTGTGTATATTTTTAACTTACAGCAATATATATACACACTTATATAATATATACATATATAATATATTATATATGTATTATATTATATATATATACTATATTATATATATATATAATATATATATATATATATTTGTTTTGTTATTTGGAACACAAACAATGCGTCCTGTTTAAAAACGGGTTCAAAAGTATAAGAACAACATGTCTATTTGGCGATGAGAAAGTTGAAATTCTTACATATGGTAATAAAGGAATTGTATAAACCGTCTATATTGATTGTGTGAATTCCAGCACGACACATCACTGTGTGTAAAAACAAACTTGACACATACAACAGAAGTTAATGTGGTTGGAATCTTCATATACAAATGGCTCCTTGCCCACGTGCTACCCGGAGCGTTTGCTAGCGATCGTATCTAATAAAAACAAATTTCTAGGATACGGTTCTGGTTTGAATGGCTTGTTAAGACATCCACTATTTACCGAAACTCACAAAATAATTTTCATTTCATGTGTGTTCTTGTGAGTATATGCCTTGACTTATCACATACACACAAAAATAGTTTGAAATTTAACTTCAATTTATCCATTCCGTATATACATTTTCCTGTTCCGCAAAACATAAACCGACAAACATACCTCAGGTACGTACGGGTATTTACAACTAAATGCTCAATTGTAAATTCCAACAATGCACTAAGACGTCTTCTTTAAAACTGTACACCCATCCAGTGCCTCCATGTTTAGACATAGATACTCATATAGTCACAGAATCCGCCACCTTTTCTTCTTTTGTTTGTTGCAGTCCAAAACATGATTTTAAATTAGGGAAATTAGATATTAATAAATTCGGTTCTGGGATCGAATGTTGGCTGAAAAACAAAAGTATGAGACAACATTAGATGCATAGGAAAGAAATCCAGTACGAGACATGAGTAAAGACACGAGTAAAGGCGACCCAACATCTACTGATGCAATGAACCTAGCTGATTTGCTGGAGACGTCTGGCTTTGCACAACACGTCAGAGGATTACCCCATGAGCGTGGCAACACACTGGATCTTGTTATCAGATCGGAGACGTCAGACATTATCGCCTCTTAAGTTAAGCCGATGACTATGATCACCGACCACTATGCAATTGAATGTAAACTGCACCTGCCCAAACCAACGCGCCTGAAACGCCCCGTCGAGTATCGAAAGTACGCAGCGATCGATAACAGTCGGTTTGCAGCTGATCTGGCGGCTTCTGATTTCCGTGCTCCTGATTTGGACCCGGTCGCCATTCTCGCTCGGTATGACTCCGGTCTACGCATTGTCATTGACGACCATGCCCCACTTGTCACACAGACTATCACGGTGAGGCCGATGACTCCATGGCATACCGGCGAGTTTGCAGAGGCGAAACGTGCATTACGCCGTGCTGAACGCCACTGGCGGCGATCTGGTCTGACAGTCCATCGTCACATATACACGGATCTGCGCAACACTTATCGGAAGGCACTGAGGATGGCACGGTCGCAATATTACCAGTCCGAGACAGCTACAGCACTTCCTCGAGGGAAACGGCGTATATCCAGTCTACCAGAGCGCATATCGCCCACATCATAGCGGCGAGACAGCGCTTCTGCGCATCCATAATGATGTAGCGCAGTCGACTGATGCACGTCGAGGTGTACTTCTGGTGCTACTTGACCTTTCTGCTGCATTCGACACACTTGACCACGCTATTCTGTTGCGACGCCTGCACAGCTATGGCATCTGTGGTGCAGCTCATGCTTGGCTAGCGTCCTACCTGCATGGCCGAATGTCTGTGGTACGCGTCAAAAAAGAAACATCGGAGATCAGTGTCATGAAGACCGGTGTTCCACAAGGGTCGGTCCTTGGACCGATAGTATTTAATGTTTACATTGCGCCACTAGCGAAAATTCTCCAACAACATGGTACACAACATCATCTGTACGCTGACGACACTCAACTGTACGTCGACTTTCCACCAACCGATCACGCAGAAGCACTCGTGCGTATGGAGGCCTGTCTACGTCTGGCTCTGCGACAATGGGTTAATACTCAACCGGTCTAAATCGCAGGCCATTGTCATCAAATCCTCCACCCTCTGCGCGTCAATAACACTAACACATGTCGATGTCTGCGGTCAGCTAGTGTCAGCTGTCGTCAGATATCTCGGTTTTACTATTGATGCCGACCTCTCGATGGCGGCACAAGTAGTAAATGCGTGCCGGAGTGCATATTACCACCTGCACCGAATCTCACGTATACGCGACACATTAACAACCGGAACAACCAAGTGTCTCGTACATGCTCTTGTTACTTCAAGACTACGGGAACGCTATGTTCTACGGAATATCCAACCGGTTACTCCACCGCCTTGAGAAGGTACAACACTCTTCGGCCAGAGTCGCATTACGTATTAGGCGGGGCGATCGACAGAGCATCACTGCAGCACTGAATAGCCTGCACTGGTTGCCGGTGAAGTGGCGCATTCAGTATAAGTTACTCGTGCTTGTGTTCACCGCCCTTCACGACAAGACGCCGGCCTACCTCGCGTCATTGATTTCACCATACGTGCCACGCCGCGCACTTCGATCAACTGACTGTGGACTATTAACTGTACCGCGGCACAACCTTGAGCGGTACGGCCGTCGCTCGTTCTCGTGCGCAGGACCGACCCTCTGGAATGCGTTGCCGGAAGAGTTACGACTGATACAGTGCATAGACACATTTAAAGCTCGTCTTAAAACACACTATTTTAAACTCGTTTTTAATGTTTAGTCGTCATAATAATAATAATAAATAACTTTTTACGCGCCAATATCCTCAGACAATCCGAGCTCAGTGACGCACCAAAACCAAAGGATTAAGTTTTCTCGTACTCGTGTGATAGGCGAAAGTTTAAATTTGCTATCGGTCATCCACGAGAAAACATCTTGGAGACAATCGTTGTGTCGGTTTAGAGAGTGACTTGTATCGGGCGTGGCCAAGGAAATGTAGATATGGGTGTCATCTGCATAAAGGTGATGATCCAAGTTATGACTTTGGATTACAGAGCTGAGTGGCGTAGTGTAGAGAGTGAAAAGCAAAGGCCCAAGAACGGAACCCTGGGGAATGCCACATGAAGTGGGGAGTGAGGTTGAAAAGTAATTATCTATCTTTATACATTGATGTCTATTGGTTAGATATGAATAAAACCAGGTCAGAGCTGTGCCATATATGCCATACCACATTGATAAACGTTTGACAAGAGTGTTGTGATCAATGGTATCAAAGGCGGCAGACAGATCAAGCAAGGTAAGTGCAGTTACTTTGCCTTTATCATTGTTTAATATAACATAATTGAGTACAGAGAGCAGTCTCTGTAGAATGAAATTGTTTGTATGCTGATTGGAGCAGACTGGATAAACAATTTGAGCTGATATGACACCTTAGACGGTTGCTACGACTTTCTCAAGTATCTTAGAAATAAAACTAAGATTAGAAATTGGCCTATAATTTTTGAAATTATCTTTTGGCAGAGAAGTCTTCTTGAGAACAGGATTTACATGTGCGTGTTTAAAATCATCTGGGAATTTACCCGAACTCAGTGATACATTTATCATATTCGTTATTGTACCAAGTAAAGAGTCAAGATATGGTTTTAGTACTATGGTTGGTATTGGATAGAGATCGCATGACTTATTTGGGGAGGACATTATTATTTTCCTCACTTCATCAACTGTGGCTGGCTGAAACAATACAAGTGGAGAATTTACTTGCGGGGAGTCCACATTTACAGTACTTAAAGTGTGACATGGAAAAGCAGAACGTATAAGACTTATTTTATCTTTGAAATGACTAGAAAACAAGTCACACAGAGATTTGACTGACACATGACTAGGTAGAGATGGAGGCGGCCGTCTGTGTAAAATGTGATTTATGCAGTTCCATAGCTGACGTGGGTTATCAGAGTTACTCGAGACCATGTTTGTGTAATAATTTGATTTAGCTTTGGCCATTTGTCTGTTGCAGTAGTGACACTGTTTAGAATATCGTGATCTGTCCAAAGGCGAGCGTGATTTGCGCCATACACGTTCAAGACAGCGCCGGCGCTTTTTAGATTGTAGAATTTCAGGAGTCATCCATGGAACATGTGGCTTTTGGGACACAGATTTAGATCTCAGGGGTGCATGTTTATTAAGTAAATATTTGAGTACTTGACAGTACTGTCGACACAGATCTGACAGATGTTCTTTGGGGTTACTGATGAGGTCGGATTTAAGGATGTCTGTCATTAATGCAGCAATGTCAATCTTATGGATCGGTCGGTAAAACACGTTGTGTTTGGACTCTACGGGAATTCTAGGAACTTTGAGATCAGCAATGACAGTGTGGTGGTCTGATAAACCATCTGAAGCAGTAGGTGTCTGAATATTGTTACAATCTGAACGGGTGATTAAGAGATCGAGCCAGTGGCCATGTATGTGTGTTGAGAAGGTATCAAGTTGTTTCATGTCATAGGATGCCAGAATGTCATTAAATGTACTTGTTGTTGATGAAGGTGTGTCCAGATGAAGATTAAAATCACCGAGAATATAAAATTCTGAATAAATAGTTGCCAGATTTTCAAGTAGATCCTGGAATTCTTCAAAGAAATGGGCAGGGTGTTCTGGAGGGCGATAAATGCACACAAAAAATCAGCAGAGAAAGATGAATCGGAAATTTCGGCACAGATGGCCTTAAAGCTGGAGTAATCAGGGTTTTAATGCAAATTAACTTTGACCTGTTTTAAGACGAGAAATCCAACACCACCACCTCGCCCAACTGAGCGTGGGCGATGATGGAAGGTGAAAATGGAAGGAGAAATGTCAGCAATGCATGCAGCTGTGTCATGTGGTCTGAGCCAGGTCTCAGTGACTGCAAGGATGTCTATTGTCTTGGAAGTTAATAATAAATAATGTTATACTTTAGTCGTCATACTCCATATTTAATTTATTATCTGAAATTTTAATTGAAACTAATAATGTATTACTGTAGTTATTTATTATTTATTAATTAACTAATATATATATTTATAATATATTTATCTCGCAATTTACTATATAGTTGTTTTATGTATTTATATATATATATATCTATATACTTATTTTTACTACGGATGATATATAATATAATTTACATCAATGTCATCTTTGATTTAATTTCTCTAGTTCAGTTTTGTATTTATATGTTTTACTTGTATTATTATTATTATATTTATTTCTTATAATTTCTAACGACTATTGTCAACACTACTGAACAGAGTTCTTCCTTTGATTTTAGTGTATAAATAATGTTATTATTATTATTATGTGTGTCGTATGCCAAACGAAAACCTCATAAAATAGATTTTAAGGAAGACTTTTAAGGACACAGAAAAAGAGGAAGGCCACGGAAGAGGTGGAGTGACCAAGTTAGACAGGACACTGGACTCCCGTTTTAACAGCAGAGTGGCGTGCTCTAGACAGGACAAAATGGAGGGGTGCGACATCCAGGAGGATAGCGAGGGGTCAAATTGGCCTAGGCATTTAAGTCAAGAAAGGAAAGTAAGTTGCATTAACAAATGTTCCACTCGCTATGTGGCGCCACTGTAGAAATGTATTTTCTTCGCAATATGTGGTGAGGATTAAAACACCACTAAAATACCTTACATGCTGATTAAAGCGTTTTGGGGCCTTGCGCACTTAAGTGACCACTCACTGGATGAAAGCGAAACCTAACGGGTGTTTTGTGTAGGCGAATGTCAAAGTCTGGGTGACGGAGACACTCAACCGGAAGTGGAATGTTATAAATCGGTAGCCAATGCAAAATATATACAAATTCACCTATCATTACAGATTCATTAAATTTAAACACATTACAATCACACATTACATGGATTTCAATAACAAAAAAAGTGGCACGTGTGGTACGGATTCACGTTGGTTGCTCACCAAAAGAGGTCCATGGATAGCGAACGATCCAACGACAAAAGAAGAGCGGAGTTTCATCGGGTTCATCGACACTCGGCAAGGTTAAAGTCGAATCGTGTTGACATTCATTGACACTCGGAGTCGGAGAACTACTGGTGGGGCTGGTTGGCGAACGCTTCTCGTGGGGTACATCTAACAACGCTGCGTCTATGCTGTCTATACTATTCGTTCTCACGAGGACTGTTGGCATGACGGGATTGTCTGTATCTTTGTGATCTGCGGCATCTTGGTCACCAGCGTCGGTCAAAGTAAGAGGCACGTACACGTTTGCGGCAGACACAGGCTCGGCGACATGGACTTGGTCCTTCGAAGGACACGCTTCTAAGGATTCGACGTATTGGTCACCAGCGTCGGTCAAAGTAAGAGGCACGTACACGTTTGCGGCAGACACAGGCTCGGCGAGATGGACTTGGTCCTTCGAAGGACACGCTTCTAAGGATTTGACGTCCTGCGATGAGGTTATTAGGTTATGAATGAATGAACGTTTATTCAACATCAACAACAACATAATACATGCACAGTGCTGCGGTTGCTGCTGCTGCTGCTGCTGCTGCTGCTATGCCCTGTGTTATTATATGACAATTCATTACAACATATACTCAACTCAACATAACCTGCGTAAAATGTACCCTATTCACAAAGTACCCTACTTCCTGTTCGTAATATACCCAGCGTATAACATACCCAATCATAAGATCAGATGAATCACTTTGAATAAATTAGCTGGAGATGTCATGATATCAAAATGGATGCGTGTCTGCGTACCTAGGTGTCAGCCTGGCTGGCATCCTGCCAGCTTCTCTGTCTGTCTGTCTGTCTGTCTGCCTGTCTGTCTGTCTGTCTGACTGTCTGTCTGTCTGTATGTCTGTCTGTTTGTCTGTCTGTCTATCGGTCCATATGTCCGTCTGTCCACCTGTATAATTATATGTACGTCCGTCCGTCCGCCCGTCCGCCCGTCCGTCCGACTGTCTGTTTGTCATCCTGCCCGTCTGCGTGGTTGTGTGTCAGTACGTCTTGAATATGCAGCCATTATTCTCCTAATTATAAGTCGCATATTTTCCGAGGACACAACTGTTAATCCACGTCAAAATGCCAAACAACAAGTACTTGAAAGATATCCAGTTCGAATTTTCGCAGGGCGTATCTTCATTAATATAATTTTGTTGCGCTAAGAATACGCCATGTCTAAGAACGATTGCCTTATCTCAACCTCAGTTAGACACCACTCTTACCATCGACACCACTGATAATACCATCCCATCGTGACGCCAGCCTACCTGGATAATTTGAATATCGCTCATTATGAATACCTTTCTTGTATTGAAAACAACCATACGATTAGGAAAAGATGCGTCTCTGAAGCTTTAAGATTAAATTAACGCCTGTAGATTTTCGTATCAGCTGATGCTTTGCTTTTGTTTTGTTACGTCACAATGTTCGGTTTAATTGTTACGACACGATTGAATATAGCTGCAAGAGTTTGTGTCTTTTATTTCCTTTTGTTCACCAGCAGATTCGTTACCCTGCCAACCCGCCTTTGCAGCATGCGCCCATTTACATCCACACGAAAGAAATGTGGGGTCTTTGGTATTGTGATTTACGTCGGAGACAGTTCTGCTAAAAATTCCGTTTCTTTTCGATGCCAGTGTTAAAACTAGAAAGGACAATAATAAATCGTGCCGTTGCATTTTGGGCGCTACAGTTGTCGCAATGAATGAAATAATTAACGGCACATTTCAGTTCATTGTGCAGTTTACATTACTTTCATTTCGCAAAGGTTACTTTAGTAAAATTGACATGTTTGTTCAGATATACCAAAAATATATGAGCGAGCGAAAATTTTCAACTAAAAACAGGTCCAAAACACTCAATTCAGTGGTCACTTATGGCTTCATCTTGGTATCGCTTGAAAGCTTACACATCCTGTTATGCTAGCCTACACATTGTTTCTCGATAAACATTCCTAAAACAACGTATATGGCGTGTCGTGTCCGGTATTCTGCACACAATCGTATAGTATTATATAGTATTATATTATAGGAACCCTAACCAGGATCGAGATACAAAGAAAACAACGCTGCTTGTTTGCGATTGCACGTAGTGTTTTGGAAATATGTATTTGTAGTTCGATTCAGGTGTTTTTACGCGAAGAAAAACAAATTAGGACACCACCTAATAAAACAACAAAGACTTAAATTAGATGTATTCGTCTTCCGCTTGCGCCCTTGCGGGGTGGGATCCACGTCACTCAGTAGCTTCGTGCGCTTTTCTTTTTATTTCCCACAATCTCTCTGTTAGATCCTTGATCGCGGAACCGTTTACCATGCCCCGTTTCCTCTTTTCCTTTTTACATCTCAATGTGTCACAATAAACGTGTTCATACTTTCTCTACGAGAATCTTCATTCTATAATGTCGCTGTACGCACAGCCCACGGCCAGTACACGACATTAATTGGCGACGAGGTAAACTGACAACTCTACGAGTTACTTTGAACTAGACTACGTCTAATTTCTGTGTGAAAATGGAAACTGTCGCTGACGTCGCACATTTTTCGCTGGAGCCGACTGACACCGCAGGCCATCGCTGGGAGCGTTGGGTGAGGCGCTTTGAGAACTTTGTGGTGGCTAAAGACATTCAGAACGATACAAGAATGAGAGCGATGTTGCTTCAGTATGCTGGTGAGACAGTGTTTGAAATGAGTGAAGCAGTGGGGGTGACAGAAAATGATGATTTCGCAGAAACCAAGCGGAAGCTCACTGCTTACTTCAGGCCGCAGTGCAATGAAGAATATGAAATATTCAAGTTCCGACAGGCTGAACAGACGTCGTCAGAGACGCTGGACCAATTCAATGCACGATTGCAGCAACTAGCCAAAAACTGTAAGTTCCATGAGAAAGACAGAGAAGTTAAGTCACAAATCATCAAAAAATGTGCGATGTCAAAAGTGCGTGACAAGGGGTTAAGTGAACCTACAATCACGCTAGAGAAGTTACTGACGTTCGGGCGCACACTGGAAGCTACGCTACAGCAGTCGAAGATCATGAGGAACTCTTTTTCGTCCGTGCCGAGGCCTGTCCACGCCGTATCGAATGACGAGGGGGCGGCGCAACTCTTCACGTGGAGGTTTCAGCTTTGGTCACCATGTGGCGACACACAGAGATCGCAATCCACCAAGAAAGCGTTTTCCGCCTGATCGCCAAGGGACGCCACATCGAGACGATCGACCAGTCGTGAGCAGTCAGCAGCGGTACAGACGTCACAAGGGGGCAGCACCGGCATGCTCAGGCTGTGGTGGACCGCCACACGACGATCGGCGAATGTGCAAAGCTTGGGGCAGGAGATGCTACAAGTGTCAAAAGCTAAATCATTTTGCTAATGTGTGCAATGCAAACACTCAACATACACACTTAGTAGAAAATGACACACACTCGCAACGCAATGACAAGTTATGTGAAGACACATACACACTTGGCCTGTATCATGCAAGTGCCACCCACACCATACCACCGTACATTTGCAATGTCCAGATAGAGGGAAGTGAAGTGGCTATGGAGATAGATACCGGAGCAGCAGTTTCGCTAATATCGGGGGATGAGTGGGCTAAAATCTGCAAGACATCTGTGCTCACTCTCGACACGCGTAACGTTCCGAGGTTGCGAACGTACGCAGTTACCACAATTGAGCCTTTAGTGCGAGCACATGTGAACGTTTGTCACAACAATCAACAGCACAGGCTGCAGGCAATCGTAGTGCCTGGGCCGGGACCTAACCTGCTGGGAAGGGACTGGCTAACAGTGTTGAAAGTGAACTGGGCTACCGTGAACCAGGTAGACAGAGAGGACTTCCTAAAGCCTTACGAATCAATGTTCAGTGAGGGACTAGGCACTCTAAAGGGGCTGACTGCGAAGTTCTACGTTGATGACACGGTTAAACCGAGGTATTGTAAACCTCGACCTGTACCTCTTGCTTTACGAGCCAAAGTAGAGGACGAGCTAGATCGTATGCAGAAGGCCGGAATCATCCGTCCTGTGGAGTATTTCTGAGTGGGCCGCGCCCATTGTACCGGTCTTGAAGTCTACCGGCGCAATCAGAATCTGTGGCGACTATAAGGTAACCATCAACAGAGCCGTCAAGGTAGACAAGTACCCGATCCCGAACGTATCTGATCTGTTTACAAAATTAGCAGGTGGTACACTGTACACCACGCTGGACATGAGCCATGCGTATCAACAGGTCGTACTGGATGAATAATCACGTCCGTTGACTACAATCAACACGTCGAAAGGGCTATTCGCATTCGAACGTCTGCCTTTCGGTGTGAGTTCTTCTCCAGGTATCTTCCAGAGAATCATGGAGCAGTTACTACAGAACATACCCTTGACTGTAGTCTACCTAGACGACATCCTGGTCACAGGAAGAACGCCAGAAGAGCACGATCGTAATCTGGCTACTGTGCTAACGCGACTACAAGACGCAGGGTTACGCCTGAAGAAGGAGAAATGTGCGTTTCGTCATAAATCGTGCACCTATCTAGGTCATGCGATTGATGCTGAAGGTATTCATCCTACGGAAGACAAAGTGCGAGCAGTACAGAACGCGCCTGCACCGCAGAATGTACAGGAGTTGAGGAGTTATCTAGGACTCATTCACTACTATCACAACTTCTTGCGCAATCTCAGTACGCTGCTTGCTCCGCCGCATGAAATGACACGCCAACACACAAAGTGGAAGTGGGGTCCGGCGCAACAAAAGGCTTTCGATGAGTCTAAGGCACTGCTTGTTTCTTCAGATGTGCTTGTACACTACAACCCTGAACTGCCGATCGTCTTGAGCAGTGACGCATCTCCTTGCGGGATTGGAAGCGTACTGTCACACAGATTGCTCGATGGCAGCGACAAGCCTATCGCATACGCATCACGCTCTCTCTCCACAGCGGAAAAGAAGTACGCACAGCTGGAAAAGGAAGCGTTGTCGTTGGTCTTCGGGATATCCAAGTTCCATAAGTACCTCTACGGGAGGGACTTCACGTTGCAGACCGACCACAAGCCGTTGGTCGGGCTGTTAAAGGAAGATCGTGCCATCTCTGCAATGGCTAGTGCACGCATTCAGAGATGGGTACTAACACTAAGTAACTATCAGTACCATCTGGAGTACAGACCGGGTACGAGTATCTGTCATACAGACGGATTGAGTCGCTTGCCGCTACCAGACACTCCTGAACGAGTATCAGTCCCGGAGGAAGTGGTTCTAGCACTTACAACCATGAACGATACACCCATCACGGCAGAACTCATCGCTAAATGGAGAACAACCGATCCGATGCTCTACGGTTCGTGGAAGGACGATGGCCTAGCGATGTACCACGCGAGTGGGAGAGTTACACTCGAAGGAAATACGAACTGAGTGTCCAACACGGGGTGCTGATGTGGGGAGCAAGAGTCATCGTACCACCAAAGGGTCGTGACACGTTGTTGAAAGAACTACACGAGACGCATCCGGGCATAGTGAAGATGAAGGCATTAGCCCGAAGCTACCTCTGGTGGCCAGGTTTGGACGCTGAAATCGAGATGTGCGTTAAGGACTGCACGACATGCCAAATACACAGCAAACAACCACCAGTAGCACCATTGCATCCATGGGAATGGCCGGAACGAACGTGGCATCGAATATACATTGATTATGCGGGACCGTTCGAGGGACGTATGATACTCATCATAGTCGATGCTCACAGCAAGTACATCGATGCACACGTTGTATCAGCTGCGACAACCAGTGCAACTCTCACGAAGTTAAGACAGATGTTTGCGATTTTGGGTCTACCAAGCACAGTGGTATCAGATAACGGAAGCTGTTTCACCAGTGAGGAGTTTGAACAGTTTTGTCGAGCTAACGGAATCAAACACATCAAGTCTTCACCTTATCACCCATCCAGTAATGACTTAGCTGAACGCGCCGTTCAGACTGTAAAAGCAGGGTTGAAGAAGACAAATGGCAACCTAGAAGATCGTCTCTACACCTTCCTAGCATGCTACAGGGTAACTCCACAAGCTACAACCGGCAGAGCTCCAACAGAGTTTGTGTTGAAGACACCACCGAGCACACGACTGGATCTTCTACGACCATCCATTCAGAACCGAGTCTTGCGCAAACAGGAAGAAGACAAAGAACGCCACGACCAGAGAGCAGTGGAGCGAAGTTTCATGACAGGAGACTGTGTCTGGGCGTTGAACTTTCAGGGACAACCGAAATGGGTCGCTACGGTGATAGAGAACCGGCTGGGTCCGCTGACCTTCGCGGTACGTATGCGGGATGACAGAGTGTGGAAGCGTCACCAGGATCATTTGCGCGAGAGAAGGCCGATCGAGGCGACGGAAGAGCGTCTGGTACCACTGAGGGTTGAAGAGCCTCAACTTCCACCGAGGCTTGCAGAGCGTGAAGTACTACCTCGGTTCGAGCGAACAACAGCGACACCACCACTATCATCTGGCAACTCAGACGTGACTACGGGTACCGCCACAGGAGAGGTGATCTCAAGACCAACAGTTGAACGGTCGCAGTCCTGTGTAGTACCAGACGTGGTAGTACCGCTGAGAAGATCACACAGAGTGGTGAAGCCACCGGACAGATTGAACTTGTAAAGTCTATATTACTGTCATAAAGGACAATGCATAGATCAAGATAGCCAGAATAGACTAGGTTTCGGTAGCTGTAGCTAGTCGCGACAGCACTAGATTAGTACTATAAACAATGGCATACTATCTATCTTAGATATGACATTGATACGAATAAGGGACTCTTGTTTTTCGTTAAAAGTTTACATTTGTATAATTATACTAATTATGTTTTTCTTAAAGGGGGAGGAATGTTAGATCTTGATCGCGGAACCGTTTACCATGCCCCGTTTCCTCTTTTCCTTTTTACATCTCAATGTGTCACAATAAACGTGTTCATACTTTCTCTACGAGAATCTTCATTCTATAATGTCGCTGTACGCACAGCCCACGGTCAGTACACGACACTCTCTTTGTTGTATGCAGTAACGTTCCATTCTTGGCTGTTCACACCTCACCTCCTAAAGTCCCTTTTCATGCTGTAGTTCCATCTCAGCTTTGGTCTTCCTCTTCGTCGTTTGCCACCATCTTCTACTTTCCATGCTTCCAGTCTGTCTTCGCTCATTCTGTGCACGTGTCCTGCTCGTCTCATTCTGTTTCCGCCTAGTTTCATTTTAGGTGTTTTTTCATGGCAATCTTTTCTCAGTTCCATCATCTTCCTTGTATCTTCTCGCGTTAATATACATTATCTTCCAACCCAGTTGTTTCCTGCTACTGTCCAGTAAGCAACCATCTTATTTGCATTCACTGCTTACTCCTGTAAGAAAACCTATCCAGCTTCGATCATCTAGTTCTGACCTACCTTTTGTTCCTAGAGTCAACACTAACATTGGAACTAGGGCTTTTTATGTTGATGCACCGACTCTTTAGAATATGCGCCCTCTTAGTGTTAGATCAGTTGAACATATTACAAAATTCCGTCGTCATTTAAAATCTTTACAACCTTGCCTATCCACCGTAGCTCCATAGCGCCTTGACCCATATGTTGACAAATGGAATACTGCTTATGGATTTTGAGATTGACCAATCCTTTTGTTTTGATGCGCCAAGGATTTAGACGCAACAGAAGTTATCTTATTATTATTATTACCTGTAGCTTCTCCTCCTGTTTCTTTGTTTTGTTAGAGCTACTGTTCCCAACCTATATATTGGTGCTGGCACCACGCAGGCTTCCAAAACGTTTCCTTTTCGCTGTTTAATTAGTTTTCTGTCCCACGTAATGCCTTCCACCCTTTCCCACGCTGCCGCACCTGCTTGCGCCCTCCTCTGTATTTCTTTACTACTGTACCGCCAAAATATACAAAGCAGTTCACTTGGTTAATGGTCTTTCCGCCAACAACTACATGCAGATCCACCTCCTGTTCACCTATCCCAGCAGTTCCTAAACTGGTTTTCCTGGGGGTACGAGAAGGGTTAGCTGAAAGTAAGATTTCGCCATCTGGTGTGCTACACGTGTTCGCGCTTTGCACCAAGTGAGAGTTCTCGTTCTATCATCCCTTTCACTAAGAAGGGTGGAGGAGTCTTCCAAGATGGCTGGACATTATTTGAGGCCGAGGGATTATCGTGGGACAATGTGCGTGCGTCGGCGGGGACGGTGCGCTTGTGTGATATTATAAATGAACCCACATATGGACCGGGGTTCCATTTACCACGGCGTTGAAAGTGACCACCCCTGTCAAAATGTATGTTTACTGTGTTGAGCAAGTTAGAAATGGTAAATTGATGTACGTTCTAAAAAACAGAACATCACAAAACGCAACCATACTAATATAAATCAACAATGACCAATTTAATATTTTTACCGTTACTGTTATTGTCTTGACAATTTTCTTGGCACAATTTTGCCTTTCGATATAGTATATTCTTTATTTAAAGACACCAGTGAATCACGTCTATATATATTGTTTAAATCACTAGAAATATAAGCAGTTCCAGTTCCATTTACCACTGAATAAGGAGGTGGTGTATGTTTCACCATTAAAAAAATACTCCATGACAAAATCCGTCGATACGCTCCCTCATCAGCTGTAATCTCGCCAGAGCTAAGAACACATCTTTTATTTACCATCTTGATGACGTTGTCAAGATGGTAAATACCGCCAAATCCCGCGTTCTCAATATTCGACTTTGCTTTTGCTAAGAGTTGCATGCGGATCAAAAGTCGCAGCTCTTCCACACCGCGATCTATTGATTGTCATGGAACTAAAAAGGAATGGCTAAACGATGGGATCGATGATTGGTTTGACCACGTCTAAAAGGAAAAGTCTCGAAAATTCGTCGAGAAGCTATAGGAAAAGGCCAAGTCTTGAAGCTGGCTTCCTTAAATTAGGACTATTCATCGTGAAACTGGAGTTGTGTGAGGGCAATGACAACAGACGGCATGCAAGTTAGGAAGACTATTTGATGTTCGTGAATTACACCACTGTTCCCAATGATGCGCTTGAACATCTCCTGACCAAGTTCCCGTCTAAGATGGGCGTGCCGTATTCGACTCTGTATGATTTCCCCGTGAGGGCATTGTTGATTTTCCGTCCACCTATTTATGTGGACACGGATTCTCTGCGTTATTCTGCACGAAGACCAAACTTCGAGTCCGACTCTGTGTCACAGACGATCTCCGAATCTGCCTGTCCATAACTGCTTCCCGAATTGAGCACCTGATTTTTAAAAGGCTAACCCATCCCTCTAGTTTTTTATTTGTTATTATAAATTCGGCGTTCTCGTTTGTTTATCTCATTAATAAGATTATGTGTTATCGTTGAACCGAGTATGTTTTTTATAAAGTCAACATATTTTATGTTAAAATGATGCGGGTACCCTGACGATCGTCTCAGACCTTAGGGGGTACGCGGGAGAAAAAGATTTAGGAACCGTTGATCCAAACAACCAAAACGAGATGCCCAAACGCATTTCATGGTATCTTGTTACGATTATGTCCCTTGGTATTGGGGCATGGCAAGGGAGAGTCTATACTAGTACACGTAGGAACAAATAATGCAGACAGGGATGGAACAACTGGGATAGTACAGAAGTATAGACAGTTAGTGAGGACGCTAAAGAAGACAAGAGTTGAACAGATTATTCTCTCAGGAATGTTGCCAGTAATGGGAGGAAGGGGGGCAACTTATAGAAACTGCATGAGGATGGCGATGAACGCACTAGTTGAGCAGATGTGTGAAGAAGAGGGGGTGGGATTCACAGATTTATGGGGATACTTTGTTGGGAGGGAAGATATGTACATGAGAGATATTCTCCATCTTAGTGGAAAGGGGGCAGCAGTTTTCTCAGAGAACCTGCTGCGATCTGCTGACAGTGGGACAGATAATAAATCACCTGGAGTGGATGGGATTCCGCCCAAACTACTATTGGAAATTGTCGAACAAATTAGCGTACTGCTTGCAACAGTTTTCAATTTGTCAGAAGAGGGAGTGGTTCCTTTAAAATGGAAAGAGGCAAACATTATACCGTTATTTTAAAAAGTTTCGAGAAACAAGTCAGAGAATCATAGACCAGTGAGTTTAACATCAGTGATTTGCAAATTATTAGAAAGACTAATTAACGATCACATGGTGGATTATCTTGTTAAACATAACTTGATAAATCCATCTCAACATGGGTCTTTAAAAGCGAGGTCATCCTTAGCAAATTTGTTATGTTTTTTGGAAGACATCACTAAGTGGTTAGGTGATGGATCACCAGTAGATATCATCCACTTAGATTTTTAAAAAGCTTTCGACAAAGTACCACATCAAAGATTACTGCTTAAACTAAAGGCCCATGGCATAGGAAATGGTATAATAAACTGGATAGAAAAATGGCTGATTGACAGAAGACATCGTGTAGTAGTTGATGGGGAGGCTTCAAACTGGAAATCGGTTTTGAGTGGGGTACCACAAGGGTCATTACTAGGACCTATATTATTCTTAATATATATCAACGATTTGGATGATGATATAACAAGCAAGGTGTTGAAATTTGCGGATGATACAAAAGTGTTTAGAAGGATTAAAAGTGATGGAGATAGACAGCATTTACAAGATGATCTTGACAGGTTGATCAAATGGTCTGAAAAGTGGCAAATGTTGTTCATTTTTTGGAAATGTAAATGCCTCCACACAGGACATGGGAACGAAGATGTAGAATATACAATGGGGGGGGGGGGGGGGGGCACTGTACTAAGTACTATTCTAAAAGAAAGGACTTAGGGTTAACCATTAGTGCTGATATGAAGGTTTCAGAGCAGTGCGGAATTGCGGCTTCAATGGGAAATCAAATCCTTGGATTAATTAGGCGAAATATAGCGTATAAGGAAAAAGAACTAACTATACTGCTGTACAAAACAATGGTGAGGCCTCATTTACAATATTGTATACAAGCATGGAGGCCATATCGCAATAAGGACATAGATCTGCTAAAAAGAGTACAGAGGAGAGCGACTAAACTGATACCAAAACTGAGGGATCTTAGTTATTTATGAAATTCGCCTAAAAGAACACACTAAAGACTAGGAGATTGAGAGGAGATCAGATAAAAGTGCTTACAATAATGAATGATTATGAAAATATTGATAGAAATATTTTTTTTTCAGTTACGAAAGATAGAAGGACTAGAGGACATGAAGTTACATTAGCAAAGGAGCAGTGTACATTAGATATAAGAAAGTTCTCATTTTCAGAAAGGACTGTAAATGAATGGAACAGATTATCTGCTGATTGTTTGGGTGCTAGTAGCGTGAATGTTTAAAAATAAAATCGACACATACCTCAGAAGGGCGGGATACACATAGATAAAAGGGTATGACTCTCGATAAGCCAAAGGGCTTCCTTGTCCACCTGCCACCTAGAGTTAATTCTCTGGGTAGCAATCTTGTTAAATCTTGTTAAGCACCGCACAATTTATAAAGTTACAATAACTCTGTATCTACTTCATTTCTATATACACATTATTTAATGTAAAAGAACAATTTGTTCCTGTCAAAATGATATACGACATGGAGGTATCAGTTGATGGAGTTTGTGTGGAACGACGACCAAAGAGTGACGTTCATGGGAAAATAAATATGTTTTGGTGAATGCCACCACGACCGATTTTTTGAAGGTCATTTTGAAGGTCACAAACTCAAATTGGTATCAAAATATTGGTATTAATCAGTTGACATCTTCTTGTGCACATAACAGCCTCTTCACATTCCATGATCAGACCCAGTGACCTGGAGAGGACGTCTGCTGATGGATCAATGAACTGGTCAAACAGATAACAGTTTGCTATGCTACGCGCTTTGAATGCTACTACAGAGTACCCTGGTTTGGTGGAATATCTTCATGGTATTATCCTTTGGCAGAGTGCTATTATAGTAGCAGAGGGAAATGGTGATGCTTACCAGGAGTTAATGTGTCGCGAATCCAGATCCAAATGGATGTCTGGATTCAGTATCGTGTAGTCATGCTATTTCCCAATCATTGCCTAAGAATATAAACGTCGTAATGCACCTCTGCTAAACCGTGGAAAACTGGCAAGGGGGAGGATTTGTCGTTTCCCAGAGCAGACTTTGCGTATCAAGCATGGTTTTGATCCCCTTTCCCAAACATTCTGCACATGGATCAACAGTTGCGTGTCAGGTTCCTCCTGGTCATATTGCATGTTGCATGGCTTAGTTGCACCTAGTGACGACCACTGAGGGGTCTGATGTAGTAAACACTTCCCATCAACCACCATATTGCAGATACCACCTGTTTGTTGGTGACATCGTGATGAAAGTATTTACAGTTTATTGGCACCTAGTTGTCCCAGGTTACCGTCCTTCTCTCTTGTGGACTAAGTGATGCTGTGTTCCTCAGCAATTACATCTTTCCCGCTTGTTTAGTCTTGGACTATGACGTAGAACATGTGTAGAGGGCGAGTGAATTCATCTTTATTGGGATATGGTTGGAGTGGGTGAAGTTAACAATCACCGATTTATCGTTGTTGTTGTTATACTAATCTTTGCATGGTGCTTCGATCGTACGGACACAAAATTGAGATACTTTTATACGGTTTGTCAAATATCCATTGGATAAATTCAGTAAAACGGCATTTATCGTTTCCGTGGGGCCGAATAATCATGGAACCAACAAAATGTGCTAACAAAGATCAAACATGAAATGTTATTGTTCTAGGTGGCAAAAAAGTGGTGCTTTAAATTTAGCCGGCTTATCCCATGAAAAAAATGTAGTAAAACGACATATATCGGTTCAATGGGGGAGGGTGAAATGTATGGACCAACCCAAAAATGTGCTGACTCCAATAAAAAATCCGTGTTGCAGAAAAGTTACAAAAATGTGGTACATATGTCCGGTATGTCGAACATCCCATGGGAAAGCGTAATGTAGTGACATAGGTGTAAGGGCTCAGTGGCGTGACAAATTATGGACCCACCCAAAACATTGGACAACTCTGATTAAACATTGAAATCGTATCGTTCAAGGAAGCATCAAAACAATGTGGTGCTTTTATCCGGTATGTCCAATTACATAAAAAGTGTAGTAAAACGGCATGTATCGGTCCAGTGGGGATTAAACAATGATGGACCTACCCAAACAATTTGGTGACTCCGATCAAAAAGTAAAATATTATTGTTTAAGAAAGCAACAAAAATTGTTGGCATATGTATCCGGTCTATCCCTTTCTCATGCAAAAATATAGTAAAACGATATAAATCTGTTCAAAAGGGGGTAAAACGTATAGAGCCTACCAAACAAATTAGTGACTCCGATCAAAAAGTGAAATCTTATTGTTGACGGAAACAGCTAAAAAGTTGGAACTCTTATCCGGTCTATCCCCATCTAGTTGCTAAGCTACCTGTCTAGTGACGAAGACTCTGAAGATATTGACTGATATAGCTGAGTGATATAGCTAATTTACATATTTATGCAACAAATGTACATATTATAATTTGTTCATCGACGTAATAATAACCAGACCACGAAAACATTCGTTTCGACTCCTTATTTTGATTGTTTTTTTACTATTCGAGATATTCAGGAAATCAGTATTTGTGTTAATAGCGATGACTAATTTAATTATTAATTGGTTTATTCAAAATCGCTCAAGGATACCAGGGTGGCGTCCGTCAGATTACTTGCAAAGTTAAATACATATGGAATCAAATGAAAACTTTTGAAATGGATTAAATGATCTTCACCTGTCACAAGCAAAGGGTTTTAGTCAATGGGGTATTATCTTCCTGGTCGGACGTTATAAGTGGGATACCACAGGAAAGTGTTATTGGTTACATTCAATATAAAAATAACTGTTATTAGTCCTATTCTTGTTATACTGTATATCAGTGATATAACGAACATAGCAACTTGTGAATATGTGGCAGATGATAGAAAAATATATATAAAATCTCAAAGAAACAAGATCGGATAGATCTGTAGAAAGACTTAGATCAATCACAGGAATAGGCTGAGAAATGGCAGTTACACTTCCACCAGGATAAATACCAAGTTCTGAGAATTTGACAAAGGCACCCTGAATTTAACTACACCGTGTCTACAGCAGCAGGTACTAATCCTCTGGAGTGTCGCCGCGTACAGAAAGACCTGGGAATCCAGATTGATGATCAGTTGATATATACACAATATGTACAACAGGCAGTATCAAATACCAACTGCTGGGTGTAATACATCGTACTTGTCAATACCTAAATAAGACAACCTTTATTCGACTCTATAAGGGACGTGTCCGTCATACTTTGGCGTGTGGCATCGTAGTCTGGTATCCACAGTGTCAGTATGATATTGATGCTGCGAAAGGTGTGCAAAGAACAGCAACCCGGATGGTGCTAGGACAAAGAAGAGCAACCCGGATGGTGCTAGGACAAAGAAGAGCAACCCGGATGGTGCTAGGACAAAGAACAGCAACCCGGATGGTGCTAGGACAAAGAACAGCAACCCGGATGGTGCTAGGACAAAGAACAGCAACCCGGATGGTGCTAGGACAAAGGCATTTAGATTATGAAACAAGACTAAACGTTTTAAACTTATCAACATTGACTTATTGTCGACTATGAGGAGACATTAAAATGTTTCTAAATATGTGCATGACATTTGTACCTTCTCGCGCGATATTTTAAAGCAGGATTTAGATGAATGCATAATGGATGCATTCTCAAACGTTCTACAAAAACCGGGATAAACGGGAATTAAGGAAGCATTTCTTTAGTCAGAGTCACTGATA
This sequence comes from Escarpia spicata, assembly GCA_963995525.1. Classification (NCBI taxonomy): domain Eukaryota; kingdom Metazoa; phylum Annelida; class Polychaeta; order Sabellida; family Siboglinidae; genus Escarpia; species Escarpia spicata. Next base: position 25,396,709 of record OZ023211.1, read on the forward strand.
TATGGAAATCTCTATCAGAAACCGTTGTCACAGCACCAACAGTCAACACACAAAAGAACAGATGCGACACAATCTGGATGTACCAAACAGTCAAATTTGATTACAAAGCAAAACTGTGCAAAGAGCGGTACATTGGCAAATTTGCACGATGACCGAAGAGGATATGTATGTATGTATGTACGTCTGTATGAATGTAAGTGTGTATGTGTGTATGTGTGTATGTATGTATGTATGTATGTATGTATGTATGTATGTATGTATATATATTTGCATGCATGTATGTATGTATATATGTATGTATGTATGATCTCATTCGGCCATGCTTCAAATTCAGTTAACGAGCAAATTGAAAATCCAAGATAGCGGTATGGCCACAATTTGTTTTTTTAATAATGTTTTAAAAACTAGAAATAACTTTTTAGTTTACATGCAAGCCAATTTAAACTCGTGTTTTGCGCTTTCCAAATATACCCAAATACCCAAGGTGGCTGCTATAGTTTCAAGATGGCCGTCATTTTATATGTATATACGTATATTTTCAGTATTCAAAGAGAGTCATCATGGACTAGTTTACATTGCGTACAAACTGCATGTCAATGTCTGTCTTGCACTGGATATATTTTCTGACTGTGTCGTTCTACCTATATTTGCTACTCCTGATACACACTGCTATATAGTGTTGCGCAGGTTAAAACACAACAAAAACATGTTGAACCTTCGATTTTATTATTTCTTGTAGCGACGCTTGTCCATTTTTAATACGTAAATAAGAAATATGACTAAGTTCTATCTCAGCCAATCAAATCAGCTGGTTATTTTTACCCATTCAAAATGTTACTTAACTTCAAAGATGTCTGCCATGTTTTATTGACACGTCGTACAATGTTGACTAGTGCATACCAAGATCATGTATATGACGGTTTTACACTGGACGTCTATTACTGACTTTGTTCACGTACATACAGCGACATATTGTTGTGCAGGTCAAATTGCCGCGAAAGCACTTGCAGCGACATCTGTCCATTTTCTACACGCAAATAATATATTTGCGTAGTTTATGAGCAATTCAATCAAATGAGCTGGTCATTGTTACACATTCAAAATGTTTCCGAACACCAAAATATGGATGTCGTGTTTTCAAAATGGCCGCCGTTTTAACGGTTATTGTATATTTTCAACACTTACGTTAACACATGGTGAAAAATTCCATACTGCGTGCAAAGTTCATGTTAATGGCTCCTCTGCTCTGAGAGGGTTGACAAAACTATTTAGTTTGGATGTTTGATATTTACAAGTCTTCATATTCCGGCAGTCCTACGAACAATGCATCATCCCGTCTGATTGGTTTATACAAGAGTCGTGCGATCATGCATCTGCTTGAAAATGTCACCAATGTTCGCGTTAATACATCTCCAAATCGTTTTCAAAGTGCCGGCGGAAATAAAACCTGCTCGTTACACGTGACGCTATTCTACGAGCTACACTCGCCATAGTTCGTCCGCGCTGGATGAAATATCGATTACCCTGGCACCGTGAGGTGGCACCACTTTTTTGCCCCTCACTACGGCGTGGAATACTCGTGCTGCGTTCCAATCACCTCGTAAAGTCGTGAAGTTCACGGGCTCCTCGATTTTACCACTTGTAAATTTATGTAACTGGGTCAAGTAGGGGTTACGAAGTCGTATTCACAACATACACGAGGTGATTAGAACGCAGCATAAGGCTCTGCCAATTTTACCGGTAGGGGGCTTTACCCCAGATTCGGGTAGAGACAACGATTGGCTGTCAGGCTAACTATGAAATAACAAATTAAATAAGGATACACTTTTATCAGATAATACCATACTATAACTTCTATTCAACATTAAACTTATATTGAAACATGTCACACACAAAATAAACCGACATTAAACTTTTTGTCGTAGTTTATTGTCTTTAAATCACAAGCGATTCCGTATTGACGTTCTTTGCTTATGTTCGAGCAGAAACAAAAGACTATGTGTGAATAACCATGATATAAATACAAAAAAATTGATAAACTTAACTAAATAAAGTGCAATCGATGTCACGCGCAACGATCGGACTGCTAACTAATATATGTAGTCGCCAAAGTACAACCAAAACGTGCTGATTTTGGTGGTTAAGTCGGTAGCGTGTCAAGCAACTATTTTAGATCCTCGGTTCGAATCCCGTAGAGTACTCGAAACTCTTGTTTTTGTCACGCTGTAGTTATTGCGCAAAGACTATTTGTTCACATATATCACCACTGGCTGCATAATAATATTTGTTAGGTATTAATTTATACATGCAGTAGAGCAAGGGCAGGCAACCTTTTTAAACGGAGAGCCAAATAAGAATTAGTTGGCCACACATTTATTATTCAATATTGACGATCAATAGCGTAGACCTCAAGAGAAGCGATACGTTATCTCACGGCTGGTATCTGAATATAGACATTGCAGTTCCTATCCGTTGAGGTTTAACTTACAAATTATTGACGTTGCTAATACGCATTTTTTTATTATTAAATGTCAAAGAGTGGTGGTGAACAAGAACGGATCTTCAGATCAGCATGCATTAATGGCATGTGTTCTTGGCATACACATTACATGATTTTGAATAGTGTTACACCAGGTTCTGTTGCTGCGATACCAAACACCTCACACACATAGTGTGTGTGGGGGGGGGGGGGGCCTTGGAGTGTTTTTTTTGCTGTTTCCTTTGAATGTGGCTCCGGAAGCTCGGGGCCCTGGAAATTTATTCTCACCTGAGTGGGGCCCAGGGATCTCAGGGCCGTAGTTGCGCATATGGTAACGCGCTATTGACGTTCCCTGGCGTGCCAGGATGGTCGCTTGTTGTGAACTTGCAACATGTGATTGACGCATGCGTACACTGGCACGACACTGCCAGGAAGTTGCGCACTGCGCAGCAGCGGAATGACGAGAACCGGGCTAGGCATGAACAAGTGGTGATTACGTTTCGCATGACAACCAGTTGTTTGTAAAGGGCGTACACAGTAGAAGTGGATCCGCGGCAGGACATGTTTCCTCATTTTCTTCGTCTTTGTCGTCTTCTTATTATTATCATTATTATTACATCGCTTAATTGTTGTTGCCGTAAACGGCCACGATGACTTCGAGATGTCGACAACAACTTCAACCGAAAGAGACGAGACGTCAGACACCGTTCCAGTTAACGAAGCAGCTGCGTAGCTTTATATGGGGACTTACATTATTCATAACTATCGGGCGTTAAATATTAAGGTGTTATGATTATAACAGGTTTGGGACGTTATAAGTTATTTTAAGTAACCATGGATCGGAGCAGAGTAAACTCCTTTCGCTGTTGAAGCACCGTGAAAATCACACCTCCTCCCCGATAGGGGTTTGAGGCTGGGTAGCAGGCTTGCAGATTCCTTTCATGGCTTACTCGCCGTCTTCAGTTGTCAGTCATTTTAACCGGATATTGTTTTTATCTAAAGTAAATGACTGGTTAATTGCTGACGGTGCCTTTTTCGTCATTCGATGTACCATTTCGTAAAAAAATTAAATTGAAAACCAAAGAAATGTTGTATTGTTTGTTTTACATAGTTGTGCAGTCAAAGGAGGAGCAGCTAATACAAATAATCGAAGCTAGTGACGTCGCTAAGGCAAAATTCATACACACAAAGGCGAGGTATGCTAGATACTGGACGCCCATACACTGCTCGTAGTTCAAAATTCCCGAAATGCTCCTCACCGAAAAAGAAAAATGTACCTGTAATATTAAAGGAGTCGTACTGACATTCTGTCGCTTGGGATGTGTAGGCTCTGTGCAGTTTGATGATCCATCGTGAAACTCCTGTACCTTCTGAATGTTGTTTCAAACACGACGATGTCCGAGAAATTGCCTGATCAGGTTGTAATACAGTGACACGGGACCGAGTACGGAAACAGTTGGACCAATCGAGTTGACACAACCACTACACATGTGTGTGATCATTCCAACATTAGCCTATGCTGGACACAATAATCGACGCGATCATTTGGGTAATACCATACAGGACCCACGGTCAAAATACTTTGTGCTGGTAGCAGTGGGAGGATTATACGTATAGCCCTACCCTGAGCACGGAGGAAAAGCGAACTCCTCGATAATTATGTTAGTGAAACTTGAGGTTACCGATGGTAGGTATGTAGATCCAATGGTTGAGTTCTTTCTGCTGTGATTGCAAACTGCTGTGATGGCACCAGCACACACGCGGTTTGCCCATGGGGCTACTATAACTGGAACCATGCAAGTAGTTGACTGTTTGATCACGACAGATCCAAAGATCATCTCAGTGCCGTGTGGCGTTGGTACGCAGGGCGTACGGACTTCGTGCTCGCGCAGCAAACGGAACAGGCGGTAAAGTTTTGGAACGGTGTGCCATTTATGGGTTTCTTTGACTTTCCAAAACCACTCCCGTTCTTCTCTAAATTAGAAAACAATCCTTCACATGGCATTATATTGAATGTACAATTGTTTGGTTTTTCTTCCGTTATTCCTATTACCATTGGTTACGACTGTGCCACATGTGCTTTCAATTCAGTCAGTTTGTTCGTTAGTGAATCAGTATTTTTGTATACACAATTTGTGCTTGTAACTGGTGTTGACGGTGCAGATCGATTTGTTTAGCTCGTGCTTGCTGTGCTTGCTGATACTCTTCAGTCACACGTGCTTGCTCTGCTTGATGATACTCTTCAGTCACACGTGCAGAATGTGCTTTCAGTGTTTCTTTTTTGCATTTGCTTCACCACATGTTTAGTGTTTTCCTCCTGTCCTAGCCTTGTCAGATGGCTCGCTCTGATTACGAAAGGACTTCTTGCTGACCACTCTGCCATTTCGTATTATCAGACCGCCTTCTCCTTCCTGCTTCCGCTTATACAACTCTTTCTTCAGCTTTTTCTCTCCTCTCTTTGTTGTTGGGTCATGTCCGGAGCAATGTGCATTTCCTTCAGGACCTCGATATTGTCCTTCTGTTGAGATCGCCTGAGAGATTGAACTCTGTTCATAACAGTCATCTTCTTGCTTCACTACTTAATACTTCCTCTACTGGCCGAACATTCCCTTCCTTTTTCTTTCCAAATCGGCTGACTGATTTCATGTCGGTTATCTACACCTGCAGTTTTAAAATAGTAACTCCACTTTGCGTTCGTCCTCTCTTTTTCGTTATTTGCTCTCTTCGCTTGTCAGCCCCGCTACCACATATATTAGCAAATCTGCTTAGAGTGTTCCAGTTCTTCCTTATCCCTTTCCAGCACTGTTAATTTCATCCATTTTCGTTTCTATTGTTCGTCCCAATAGCTCCACTTTCTCTGTCACAGAGTCTAATGAATATAATGCCACAATTTGCACGAACGTACATACACACGTACAATACGCACATTAAAGTGTTGCATTGTGTGCGTGTCGTGTGAATGTCTATCCACTTTAACACAGCCGTTCACGCTAAAACGTATTTAATTACTGTGTTTATACAGGCGCAGCGGATACTGAATGATTCACAAAAGCACCACCATTTCATCGATAGCGCCATATAGAACGCATTACAAGATCGCCCGAGATCATCTCTCTATACGTCCAGTTTGCTGCCAAAGCACTCAGTCTTGGCAACAGAACAAATACAATTATGAATATGCCATTCATTGAAAGTAGTTCATTAATTCCTATCCTCACTCGTGCTGATTACCGCAAGTTCTGCAGCTGTGTGGACGCTTCTGTGCTGGTTTGGTTAGAGATCACGGCGACGAGTGAACGACAATAAGAGAAAGTAAACGTTTGCGAAAACAACCGGTAGACAAGAGTTGTAGATGTGAAGAGCAGAGGAGCTGAGGTGTGTGAAAGAAAGTTTTAAAAGGAAGATGGAAGGAGAACAGCTAATGAAGAGAGCGAATATCGTCTGAGTGGGAACGTAGGACATTCCCCCAGACGTTACCCTCCCCCTGAATGTTTTCCCTGGACATCTCCCGGACGTTTCCCTCACTGAAATATATAAAAATAAGCGGACAATTCAATTTGTTGGTAGTTTAAGTAATAATAAATACGTTATATGCATTAACATTAATTCTATAACGTTTGCTTAATTTTTTTATTATAACATCGTAACATAGAGAGCAAGGAGAGCAACGGTAATGTGAATGTATGATCTTGTGACATAATGTAATATAGTAATGTGAATGTATGATCTTGTGACATAATGTAATATAGTAATGTGAATGTATGATATTGTGACATAATGTAATATAGTAATGTGAATGTATGATCTTGTGACATAATGTAATATAGTAATGTGAATGTATGATCTTGTGACATAATGTAATATAGTAATGTGAATGTATGATCTTGTGACATAATGTAATATAGTAATGTGAATGTATGATCTTGTGACATAATGTAATATAGTAATGTGAATGTATGATCTTGTGACATAATGTAATATAGTAATGTGAATGTATGATCTTGTGACATAATGTAATATAGTAATGTGAATGTATGATCTTGTGACATAATGTAATATAGTAATGTGAATGTATGATCTTGTGACATAATGTAATATAGTAATGTGAATGTATGATCTTGTGACATAATGTAATATAGTAATGTGAATGTATGATCCTGTGACATAATGTAATATAGTAATGTGAATGTATGATCTTTTGACATAATGTAATATAGTAATGTGAATGTATGATCTTGTGACATAATGTAATATAGTAATGTGAATGTATGATCTTGTGCCATAATGTAATATAGTAATGTGAATGTATGATCTTGTGACATAATGTAATATAATAATGTGAATGTATGATCTTTTGACATAATGTAATATAGTAATGTGAATGTATGATCTTTTGACATAATGTAATATAGTAATGTGAATGTATGATCTTTTGATATAATGTAATATAATAATGTGAATGTATGATCTTTTGACATAATGTAATATAGTAATGTGAATGTATGATCTTTTGACATAATGTAATATAGTAATGTGAATGTATGATCTTTTGATATAATGTAATATAATAATGTGAATGTATGATCTTTTGATATAATGTAATATAGTAATGTGAATGTAAGATCTTGTGACATAATGTAATATAGTAATATGAATGTATGAGCTTGTCTCATAATGTAATATAGTAATGTGAATGTATGATCTTATGTACAAATGTAATATAGTAATGTGATTGTATGAGCTTGTATACTAATGTAATATAGTAATGTGAATGTATGAGCTTGTGTACTAACGTAATATAGTAATGTGAATGTATGAGCTTGTGTACTAATGTAATATAGTAATGTTAATGTATGAGCTTGTGTACTAATGTAATATAGTAATGTGAACGTATGAACTTGTGTACTAATGTAATATAGTAATGTGAACTTATCAGCTTGTGTACTAATGTAAATATAGTAATGTGGGGTAAACTTCGCCTTTTCATTTCAGTGAGGGAGAATGTCTGGGAGGAAAATCATCAGTTTACGTTTACATATGTAGTGATCACATACAACCCATTTTGAGTGGAAGCTTTGCGAGAATCGATTCTCTGTGGCGTATAAACTAGGTGGAAGGAATTGTGGCGTTGTTGTGTACATATTCTGAAAAAAATACTTGTAACTTTTTTATATAGACTATCCGATGTACGTGTGGGTCTACAAGTATGTCTAACCAAACGTGTATTAAGCCGCCAGAGAACAAGACGAATCGTGTTTTCAAGACAAGTACACCCAATCCGTATGAATGCATCAAAGTTAGACATACAACACCAGATTTGTGTATCGCAAAATCACGTGATATCGTACACAATACGTTTTTATAACACATTGAAAACACAAACGTGCTTTACGTAACCGATTTATAAAATACAATTTGATTGTTACATGTCTAACTATAATTAGACAGTTTCGCCCGTAATTTCAAATTTAGGTTTACGTAAAAATGCATGCAAAACAACGAGGTCGATATTTATAGGCGGACAACGTTTAAATTGTATTTCAAAGTATGTTCTTCCTCCTTGTGACCTGTACATGGGTGAGGGTCAGGTGTATTGTCGAACCACTCTTTCTGTTCGTTCTCTCCATACCTTCCTGTCCGCAGCCCCTTCTCGCCATCGTTCATCCTCACCCGAATGTCTCATGTCCCTCCTTACACAGTTCTCCCATATCAGTTGTGACCTTCCCTTCTCCTGCATCCTGCGTGCTGTTCCGCCTCTGCTCTCTTTGCAAGTTTGCCTGCACCCATCCTTGCCAAGTGGCCTGTCCAACTCTTCCGGCTTCCCACCAGTCGTCCTGTTAAGGGCTGCATTCCATCGCAACTTCTTTCCTCGTGTAGGTCATCCTTCTCCTACCTATTATATATTTGTTAAATGCATGTCATTAAAACATACTTTGACGTATAGCATACCTGTAGTTTGTAATGAATATGGTCTTATGACATAATTGTTACTATAACAAAAACGATACGATATTGTTCCTTTAATGGTTGGTCTTTCTACTAAATACCATGACATATGTTACCAACACAAGTCATACCTTACAGTCGGTTATGGCTCTGCAGTTATCGAACGAACTATTGTATTCGCTGCCACCCGTAGCTAATCTCTCTGTTCGCACGTCGCTATTGTCGTAGTGAACTGTGCGCGTACTGAATAAAGGCCAAACGCCAACATGCGTTGTTTACATAACGCCGCAACGAGACTGGCTCACGCGAGGCCAGCGTGTGCAGGGCCACTTTGTTTACCGTTGCTAGGTCACGGCGCCGGAGCGAGGAGAGCCGCTCTAAGCTGGCAGGTCCCGTGCGCGAACTTTTTAGCTCGGAGTTGGCGATGCTATCGGGAGGAACCTGTTGAGCTGCGGGAAGTTAGTTAGCATGCTGTACCCCGGCACAGAGGGGAAAAGACTCGGCACGGGACATATCAATGAATTAGGACGGATCGATTGGATACGGTGAGTGGTATACTTCACACGACTTAATCAGCCGCCGCTTAATATCACCCAGGCGCGGGCCAGGTAACGACGGGAGGTCACGCGGGCCGAATAACGCTAATCGGAACTGTTGGATTTAATGAGAATGATAGCAATTAACTCATCGGGTGCCCTCTGGTGTAACTTTTATTCTAGTTTCACAAGATTTCCCCGTAGGACTAACCTTGGCATAACGTGTCAAAGAATATCCAAGGCAATTAGTTTGTTGCCAGACAGGTATATGTCGGTGTAGGCCTAACACTCGAGATGCGGCAATCTTTGAAGACCGGTACATTCCTTTACTGGATTATACGAACTTCCATCATGCTCACAACACTACACACACGTACACACGTACACACGCACGCACAAAACGAACGATTCTGTAAGCATAAAATTGTATCATATATAGTCTCATAATATATGATTTCGTGTTGGTATACAGCATGTACACAGTAATTTGCTTTGATTTATGACCATAAGAACCTTGCTTGAGGTCTAGCAACTTACATGTCACTTGGTGCGGTGGTAGTCGGATCAAAACCTGTATCAAATTAACATAGTGTATGGCAGCTCGCGGAGATTCGTATCAAACTTGTAATTGCTCACATATTTCTCCGAGACCAACGGGTCTGTATGCTAAACATTCTGTGTGTGTGTGTGTGTGTGTGTGTGTGTGTGTGTGTGTGTGTGTGTGTGTGTGTGTGTGTGTGTGTGTGTGTGTGTGTGTGTGTGTGTGTGTGTGTGTGTGTGTGTGTGTGTGTGTGTGTGTGTGTGTGTGTGTGTGTGTGTGTGTGTGTGTGCGTGTTGTTCATATTGTATATATTTGGTCGGTAGCTATTTACGCACGACATATGTATCTGTTTAACACATTAGACTCTCAGTCGAGCGGAATCTAATCCACTTTGCACCCGGTACGATGCTTTGGCAATTACATTGCACTTTGCCTTACATTCACTGCATTACACTTTACATATTACATTTTGGAACAAACATACCCTTCATAATATTGAAAATATTGGTTTAACCTTTCGTGTCGAGGTCATTGCTGTTTCGGCAAGCCACCAAAGGTAGACCAGATTTTGTAATAATGGCACAGCAAGACGTCCATAATTTCATTTCAAGTAATCGGTCGATACGAGAACGCACAGCGCAACGACGGTTGCACTCCTGTTTGACCCGAAAATGCGGGTGAGAGAGTTTGACGATTGGATCCTATGCTACATAATCGGTCAGAAATCTCATAATACGATTATTTATTTAAATAGAGATGTTCCGTTCGTTTGTATGATAAACTAATGTATTACAGTGTGCAGTATATATAATATAACATACTGATCGGTTGTTGACATTTAATATTAAATGTTGCGGGAGGCGAGAGTTTCTTGTCCTGGCAGCACGTCGCTTTCGAGTTTATAGACCGTGTACGTTCGTGAAGACTAACGTGGTTTCACAACAAAAACAACTAAAATTGAATGGAACGCCTCCCTTTAATCGTCTTCGCTCAAACTGGAACACATGGATTCCCAGATGATTCCACGCTTCATCATTTCCTCAGATGTAGCAACTCATATTCCGAGAAGGCCTATCTGGTTTTCTTTCCCTTGAGGATCCCATTATTGGACCTGTCTCGTGTGAATTGTTGTTTCTTTCCAAAGGGTGTGCACAACAGTACAGCGTTGGTATCTTATATAATTCGTTTTCGCAAGCACACACACATATGCCAAGATAACTAATCCTGTTGTCATAGCACACAATGCTTGCATACACACGCGCACGTGCGCACGCACGCCCACACGCACATGACGCGCACGCACGCATCGTATTTATAAGCTTGCTTTGAAAGCTACGTACAACAGATAATGCCAGTTTAAAATACTGTTTATTCCGTGTGTGCCGAAACCAAGACGAGCATTAGAGTAGGTAGTAAGGAATACCAACAGAGTGCGTTCAACTGACAACGGATTAAGTAAATACGCTAATGTTGACACTACCGTATCAAGACAGCTTCTTTCAGACGACGTATCTATTATCGTTTGTCACAAAATTGGTAAGTACAGAATATGAATATGATGAATACTTCTTTGTAGTAATAACCGTGTTCAATATTATGCCATTGTAACAACGCGAATGTGATTTAGAGTATAAATGACGAGTCGATATAAAGAAAAGTCTACAATTGCGGGTGAGCTAGTCACTTATATTGCACACCATTGGAACGCTACACTCAAAATATCACGTTCATTAAATTGGAAGTGCGGTGGGGCCGGATTGGTACTAAAACTAAGTGGGAGGTTGGAGGTTACTCTCAAAATGTCGTAGGATTTGTGGGAAGTGGGCTCTCTAACAATTGTGGGAGGTAGGATGTTGACCCAGAAACGGACAGAAGATGGGAGGGTGGCCCCCCAAACAAGGGGAAGATGAGAGATTGATACACTTGCCAGAAACAACGTTGTTACGACGTCACTACGACACGCGGAAATTGTAATTTCATGGTAATGGCGTAGAAAAACACACATCAAAATGCATGCACACACTACGCTACTTTAGACGAACGAGCGCTTTACATGCGAAGTCAGATCCCATGTATACGTCTACAAAAGACCAACAGGACTCTGTTGCCGATCTAACATACAAACACACAACACGACTGGTTTCACAATTGAACACCAATTGCACACTGTGTTCTGTGATTGTAGATCAAACTTAACAATGACAACGTATTTATCTTAAAATGTAGAATTTAATGTAATTGGTTAACTGACCGACTATTCTACGGAATATTGAGGTTGCTCTACGGGACATTGCGACTGTTCTACGTGACTATAAGACTGTTCTACGGGACACTGCGATCGTTCTACGGGACACTGCTATTGTTCTACGGGACACTGGGATTGCTCTACGGGACACAGCGATTGTTCTACGGGACACTGCGATTGTTCTACGGGACTAACCCTAACAATAATATCCACATAAATTGTTATCATTGTGGACTTTTGCCTACAAAAGGAGATATGCCACGTCAGCCATGCATGTTTGTATCAACTGGGTGATTAATGTAACGAGCGATTAATGCAATATTACGTTTACATAAATATATGGGTATCGCCAGTATATTTTTAACAAGGAAAATTTTTATTAAGCGAAACAAGATACGCTATTGTTGTGGAAGGAACGGACTGTGTTTGCTTCTCTCACCAATCTGTTTTACAACAAACTGAAACAAAAACCTAAACGTAACCTGTTAATCATGATGATTGATAGTACCATAAGTCTTACAGGACGGGAGCATTGTGTTTGATGGAATTTGGTTGGTATCCTTGTGATTGAGCGAGCAGACTTGTTCTTCGGCAGTTAAACATTTACTTAAAGTTCAAATCAGTAATCATTGTATAATTACACGGTCGTCGTTGAGTGTGAGAAATGAGTAATCACACTGGAGGGCGTTGTTAGCTCCGTAATATCTTTGTCAATGCAGTTTATGGATATATCGCAGCCAGTACATGATTCACCAATTCAGGCATTGATGGTATTTCGCCGTAGTCTTGTGGAGTATTTCACTTAAGTCAGGCGCGAGTTGTCGGTATTATGCAACTATATGTGTTAGTGCTGTCGGAGTTGGTTTACTCGCATCATGTTATTCAATTAAGACACCTGCGTACCGTGTGCACTGCGTTGAGCGTTGACACAGCATGATTTGACCGAACGGCCCGCGTGTCCTTAGACACCGAACCGTAAAACACGGCCTGTTTCATTATTACCGTCGCAAGGTTGTGGACATAATGCAAACGTTTGATAATGAATTACTGCAACCTCTTTCCATCTCCCCTCACCCAGTCACCCCTTTCTTAACCAGTTCTCATCTCTCTCCTCCCACACCCTCTCACTCTCTCTCTCTGTCTCCCTGTCTTTGTGTGTCTGTCTGTCTCTTCGTCTGTCTGTCCACCTCTCTCTCTCTCTCTCTCCATCTCGCTCTCTCCCCCCTCTCTGTCTCTGTCTGTATGTGTGTTCGTGCGTGTGCGTGCTTGTTTGTGTGTGTGTGTGTGTCCATGTATGTCTATGTCTGTCTGTCTGTCTGTCTGTCTGTATGTATGTCTGTCTGTCTGTCTCTCTCTCTCTCTCTCTCTCTTTCTCTGTTGCAACAACATGTGTTAATGGTCACCGGTTAAAGCCACTACCCCCATTATGTTCAAACTTTGCAAGAACGTGTGTTCCGAGAACAATTTACACAGTGTTGACCCCAAAAACAGCATGTATATATTGTATTACGTTAGAGACAACTCCCCATAAAGTTTTCCATTGCCATGCAATATTCAAGTGTGGCGGAGAGGAGAGGAGAGGAGAGGAGAGAGGTGTGACATCGAAACCCAGAGCAGTTTACACCGTGATCTGGCAATGAATAAACACCACTGAGAATACCTAACGTGAAATAACATCTACTACATGATTGCGCCTGTAACCTAAATCATTAGTACGAGCTGTTCTGCAAGAGACAACACCGTTTGAGACCTATAATTAGAACATGTCGTGAATAGGAGGTGCTGTGTGAAGCGGTGCAATAATAGTCAATCACCGGCCGACACTCGACTTTTCTTGTCCGTGACAGTGATAGGATACTTGGTCAAAAAGGTAATGTGAAGTTATTTTGTACTTCACAGTCACATTTTTAACTCTGGCACTTCCCATTCATGCCTGTTTTTGTGTTATTCGAAATGTTATAATAGAAGACAAATTGCATGGATTGTGTGTCATTGAAATAACTTCATAATGTCGCCGCTGTGCTTGCAGGCGTGTATGTGATTGTGTGCTCGACAGCTCAGACTAATAATGCTTGTAATCGTACCTCTGTTGCACACACACACACACACACACACACACACACACACACACACACACACACACACACACACACACACACACACACACACACACACACACACACACACACACACACACACACACACACACACACACACACACACACACACACACAGAGACTATCTCTCTCTCTCTGTCACACACACACACAAGCATTCACTCACACACACACACACACACACACACACACACACACACACACACACACACACACACACACACACACACACACACACACACACACACACACACACACACACACACACACACACGCAACATTCTCGGACTAAGATTATAGGTTTACTGGTTTTAGGCAGGGAAAGAGTAGAAATATAGATATGTCATGCTTACACTGTGTGTGTGCGTGCGTGTATGCATGCGTGCATGCGTGCATGTGTACATGTGTGTGTTTGTCTAGTGCATGACTGGACGCAATATTCACAACGGATGACAGTGATGTATAATGTTCACATAATGTGAAAGGCAACAGTGTGCACTGTCCACAAAACTGAGTGCGTGCAACAGACATACAGGTTTTAATCATAGGTATAATGCACACGTATAAAACAGTTACATAAATCCATGAGATCGCAAACAAACCCATATAATAATTGACGTCCGTCAAAAGGAGCTCGCCGTGCATACTGGGATATATTAAGTCACTCTCGCGAGACTTTGGCGTAGTTGACTGTACTCCGCTAAACTACTCCCGTGTATTGCTCTTCCGACGCGTTTGGACTAATGATCTATAACTCGCATGCCATTTCACACGCGGACCGTATGTCGTAATACAAAACACCTTGTTAATAACGTACACAAACGTAAGGAATGTTTAAGACGCCCAATAAAACGCAATAGTTGGCACTTGTTTGCAGAAAGAGCCGATTGCATAAGTTTTCAGCGCATTGCCTTTAAGTCTACAACCAATGTTAATGGCGAGCGAGAGAAAAGAAGACTAATTATTGTTCGAATCTCCTGCAATGTCCGTCGAATTCTCTAACAGAGCAGATTCCTTTCAGACCAATACAAAAACGGCAATTACCGTCAGACACGGAGCCTGTTATTAGCGGCATTATGCTATCTTACGCAGGTAATGAGATCCGAGTACTTATCACAGTTGTCTGCACTGTTCGGCAATGGCACACATACACGTTATCACGCGCACATGTTTAGCATTGACAGAAATATCTTGTGTTAAAGTTGAACGAACGCCTTGACCTAGTGCCCGATGGGCTACAGCGACTTGCCGAGAGTCTTTCAGGAAGTTGTCAGAGAACGGACATTGCGTATTTTATTGGATGCTAACTACATGACGAAGGCGCGATGAGAGGGTAAATGGGGGTAGTTCTACCAAAATACGTCTCACTGCAGATACATATGAATATATAAGATTACACACGTAGCAATGCATGACAACTTACTTATATATTTATGTAAAGATGGAGCAGATCGTCTGTGTAGAACTAGATTTGCGTAGTCCAGAGCTGACGTGATTTATTGGAGTTATTTGATACCATATTGATGTATTTCGCCGATATGTTGCGGAACAGTTCACTTCTAAGAACTATGGAGTGTGAGACGGCATCACTTAGTTTGTTCCGTCGTCTAGATCTTCGGCCATTCTCTTTTGCGATCTCTCTTAATAGTATCTCTTCATGTAAATTTCGGTATTTCTAGTGTCTTATTACCACCCTCTTTCTTCTGATTTCTCTCTCTCTCTCTCTCTCTCTCTCACTCTTAACCATGTAGGCTGCTAAGTTGGTTTACTCGCATCATGTTATTCAATTAAGACACCTGCGTACCGTGTGCACTGCGTTGAGCGTTGACACAGCATGATTTGACCGAACTGCCCGCGTGTCCTTAGACACCGAACCGTAAAAACACGGCCTGTTTCATTATTACCGTCGCAAGGTTGTGGACATAATGCAAACGTTTGATAATGAATTACTGCAACCTCTTTCCATCTCCCCTCACTCAGTCACCCCTTTCTTAACCAGTTCTCATCTCTCTCCTCCCACACCCTCTCACTCTCTCTGTCTCTGTCTTTGTGTGTCTGTCTGTCTGTCTCTTCGTCTGTCTGTCCACCTCTCTCTCCATCTCGCTCTCTCCCCCCTCTCTGTCTGTATGTGTGTGCGTGCTTGTTTGTGTGTGTGTGTGTCTATGTATGTCTATGTCTGTCTGTCTGTCTGTGTCTCACTATCTCACTCATTCCCCTCTCTCTTCTCTCTTTTCTCTCCATTCTCTCTCTCTCTCTCTCTCTCTCTCTCTCTCTCTCTCTCTCTCTCTCTCTCTCTCTCTCTCTCTCTCTCTCTCTCTCTCTCTCTCTCTCTCTCTCTCTCTCTCTCTCTCTCTCTCTCTCTCTCTCTCTCTCTCTCTCTCTCTCTCTCTCTCTCTCTCTCTCTCTCTCTCTCTCTCTCTCTCTCTCTCTCTCTTTCTCCCTCTTAACCATGTAGGCTGCTAACAATTTCCTTTTTGTTGTTCCTTCAACTTTCTGTCCCACGTGATATCTTCCACTATCCTGCTCCGCTTTCGCTTGCACCCTGACCTCTGTACTACCCTGACACTTCCTTCGTCCGCGTGCACTGTTCCTATGGCACCTGTTCCGTCGAAAAATACAATGCTGTCCACTTGCTTGCCAGTGTGTTCGACTAACAAAAGTCAAAGGACATAATAGTTGTTATTTGGCAAGTTTGAATAGGTTAATGAGTCGCACGCTTAGCACGCGTAGTATTCAACCACAATGGATAGGCATTAATCGGATTGCAACATCACATACGTTATTATAATAACAATAAACTCATAAATATAGCTTCATGTCGCGTCGCTAGACCTTAATGAGTACCTTTACAAAGAAGCGACGAGACATAATCTACGAATTGGCATGTATGTGTGCGGCACTGCAACGTTCTAAGTTTGTCACTAGCTACGCCTGTCCCGTAGATGCAAGATAGATAATTTAAAACAAAATACATCGGTAGACACATATTTGGCTATGCATTTTTAGCTGTAACATATTCCAAAGGCTCTGTGTCTGTAAATGTTGACGACGCTATCACGTGACAGTAGCTCCGCACTAAATACACCATTATGACGAAAAACAACACAGGCTTAATACAATAAAAGCAAGTCGCATTAAAATCTCACGAAGCGCAGCAAACGTGTCTCTTTCTCGATAAAGGCAGTGCAAATTAATTTAATGTGTTTTCTTCTCGTCTATTCCCTCGAATGCCTTGAACAGAACTGGCCATGGTAGCTTCGTTCTGAGCGTGCGTGCTTTCCGACGCAGCCCCGGCAAAAGAGCCAGCACGGAACAGGCCAATGAGCGAGGCCGCCTGTCGTTCCATCGAATATGGTCCGTGGTCGCTCGCTCGTCCAAGCCATCGCCACCGCGTCTCCTTTAACCGAACGGACGAGCACTGTTGTGAAAGACGTAAGCGCGATTATGAAAAACTTATATTGAAACATGTTTGGTCTTCTATGTCCACGCAACAGTCAAAGACATCAAGTGTTATTTAAATACATTATATAAAACAGTTTACCATGACCAACAATAGTAGTAAAGAACAAGGATAGACATTTTACTTGTTGCTGTTGAAAATTTTCCGCCGCCGCGTCACCGTAACTTGAGCTTATAGTAACATGAACGGGGGTACGGGGGCACATTTCCAAAGGTCTGGGGGGCACGGTCACGTGGGCCCACTCAAAAAGTATACGGACACGCCAAATTGCAATGGTTTAGGGGGCACGCGCCATCCAGGACCTCCTGGTCCCACCTATGCTGATGTGCATCACGTGTACGCATGTTGCATACAAGCATTGGGGCCATATCGCAAGAAGAACATAGATAAACTGGAAAGATGTAACGAAGAGCAAATACGCTGATTCTAGAACTGAAAGACCCGTCATGAGAACCGCCTGTCAGAATCTGACTTGACAGCGGATATCAGGAGTTTAAGAGGAAAGCAAATAGAAGTGTTTTTTTATATCGTGGAGTTATGAAGATATATTATAGATATACTATTTTCGGGGTGTGACTAATTGTCCCGCGTCGCCAATATGTTAATTTGGGGGGATTGTAAGTGTATGTCCTCCCGGGTACCGATGTTTAGTCGCCCTTTCCTATCTTCGTTCGCTTCCTTTGACCAGTGGTCTCTCGTCTACCAGTTAACTGTGCAATAAAACACAAAGGTAGTTATTTCGAGTTATTTACTTACGAATTTGCAATTATGTTTAGCGAATTTGCTTTCGAAAAAATATGGAAAATGTAGAATGTTTAGCGATTCTCTAGCGTCACCGTGAACCGATTTTAAATCGAAATACTGAAATGGTGATAACTGATGCAATGTGGCGTGGTTTATTGCTCCATCAGCTAGTTTACTTTAATCGTGTGCACAAGATATCGTGT
This sequence comes from Escarpia spicata, assembly GCA_963995525.1. Taxonomy (NCBI): domain Eukaryota; kingdom Metazoa; phylum Annelida; class Polychaeta; order Sabellida; family Siboglinidae; genus Escarpia; species Escarpia spicata. Next base: position 25,414,980 of record OZ023211.1, read on the forward strand.
ACTGTGAACAACTATATTGTCGAACATAACAGATATCACAGATACGAACTAAAATATCGCTGACTGCCATGGTTCACATATTGGTATTAACAAGAGTCTCGTCCGGCAGTAATTGCCATGTTTCTATTGCTCTGAACGGTACGCATACATAATGCGAACACACGCACACACGTGCTCGCAAAAAACGTCTCAAACCCGTCCGTTCCCACGAAGCACCGATGTCTTCCATTAGTCTCGACAGTAGTTATGTCTGCTCAGGATTGTGTTAGCTGTTGAACATTTTTAGATATCGTCCAATTGCTTGCTACCAAGTTCCGTGCGACAGAATCCAGTGTTCGTAAGAGTCAGTAACGTTAGTTGTATGTCTACTGTCTTAAAGCACACGGTCAGTGTTCATAGCGTGGCGAGCAATGGTGAAGAAGATTATGTCTTACTTTCAAGCTACACCCGTAGATATCTAGCCATGCCGATCACCACACATTGAACCGTTCAAGCGAATACAAAAACGGCAATTATTCCCAGACGACACGCCTGTTATTAGCGGCATTGTGCGAATCTAGACAATTATTAGTGAGATTAGAGTGCGTATCAGTTTTGTTTGCAATATTGAACAGTTGCTTGTACGCGTTATTTGGAGCACGATATCAGTTGGCCGTAGGCCTACTTTATATTAAATATTCCTTGCATTTTTTATTGCCGACGGGCGCATATCTATTTTCAAGACGTTGTCAGGTCTACATCTTAGTAATCTTATATCATAAAGACATATGTACGCACGCAGGCACGCACGCAAGCTCGCACACACACACACACACACACACACACACACACACACACACACACACACACACACACACACACACACACACACACACACACACACACACACACACACACACACACACACACACACACACACACAGACATTCTGAAGTGATTCGTATCTTTGTAAGAAGCAGAAAACTTCACCCTCAAAACTAGTTATTTCCCCAATCTCGGGCTAGATGTTGGTTTGGCCTTCCTCGCGTTTCCTAATACAAAATCCCTCCCTCCACTGACGCCGTCTAAAGTGTGAAATTTGTATCGATGCCTGTTAACGTACGTCTTCACCGTTTCTGTTTCACTAGCAGGCTGCGGCACCGAGATAACGTGGCAGAGTGTATCGAAACCACCACGACCGAAGCCGACTTGACGGACTAAGCAGCACACGGCCCGAGGATGAGTCGCAAGAAGGACGAGAAGCCGATCCCGCCGACGGGCCCGGGCAGCAGGGTGTCCGCGCTGCCCGATAGCATAAAGCGCTTCATCGTCCCGCGCACGGAGAAGGTGGTCGGCTTCAACCTGATGTGGTCGACGACGAGCGTGAAGCAGCTGCCGAAGGAGATCTACGAGAACGAGGAACTGCTCAACTTCGCGCGCACCTACGACGTGGAGAACAACCGCATCAAGAAGGTGCCGGCCTCCATTTCCGGGATGACAAACCTGGAGCTGGTGAACGTGCGGAACAACATCATCGCGAAGCTGCCGCCGGCGATAGCGAAGCTGAAGGAGATGCACCTACTGGACGTGTCCGGTAATGTCCTCAAAGCCCTCCCAAAGACGCTCAATAAGGCGCCGATGTTGCTCGAGGTGCGCGCGTCGAGGAATAAGCTGAAGAGCATCCCGCCGAAGCTAGGCACGACGCCGAACCTGAAGCGCCTCGACCTGTCATACAACGCTATTAAGAAGCTGAATAAGAACATCTACAAGGTGCCGATGGTGCTGGATGCTTCGCATAACAAGATCCGCGAATTGCCGCCGGCTACGATCAAGAACCCGGAGATCCACTCGATCGATCTGTCCTACAATGAGATCGAGGAACTAACGCCGACCGTGCAGAACCTACAGTGTCTCGTTAATCTGAACCTCGAGCACAACTCGCTGTCGTTAATCCCGCCAGAAGTTGGCCGTATGCGGTATTTGTACACGCTCAACCTCGGCTATAATCACCTCACGGAGCTTCCGGACGAATTCTGCAACATCGCCTACGGTCTGGTGAACCTGCGGCTCGACAACAACCAACTGACAGCACTACCGGAGACTTTCTACAACTTCGCGCTGCTCGCCAACTTCGACGTGTCGCACAACCAACTCGAGGCTCTCCCGCCTCGTTTTGACGAGCTCCGCTCTATCCACGTCATCGATATCTCGTACAACCGCATCGCCAACGTCGACCAGATGACCGGACTCAGATTGTGCGAGCAGTTTGTCGCGACGGATAATGACATCGCGGTACTTCCGGGAGACATCGACCAGATGAAGTCCCTGATCAGCATCGACGTGTCGCGGAACAAGCTGAGGGTGCTACCGGACATCATGGGGAAGATGCGGACACTAAAGGAGCTGCGAGTGGCGAGCAATCGTCTGCCTGCGCTGCCGGATACGCTCGGGGACGAACAGTTGTTGAAACTCATCGACGCGTCGCACAACCAGTTGGACGGCGTCCCGAATGACATGCGCAAACTGCGCTGTCTCGAGACCCTGCTGCTGTCCGACAACCAACTGAGCGCACTGCCTAAGAGCATGGAGTGGCTGCATACGCTACTCGTCTTCGATGTCTCCGCCAATCAGTTCACGACGATCTACATCCCAAAGACGGTGTCCGCCCTAGACCTCTCGGCGAACCCGCTCCACACCCCGCAGGACGACCCTCGCGGTTCCGTCCTCATCCACATCGGTGACGACACCCACGCCCGCTGTATGACTCAACTGACCCTCTCCAACCTCGGCTTCGACGAGATCCCCGCCGCCGTGTGTTTACTCCGCCTCATCACCGTTCTGGACGTCTCGCACAACGCCATCACCGCGTGCCCGGAGAAGATCACCCGTCTCAAGCAACTACGCGTGTTGATCCTCCACCACAATCAGCTGTCCGAGCTGCCGGACATGGCGAACTTCCTCTACCTGGAGCGACTGGAGCTGCAGAACAACGAACTCACCGAGTTCCCGGTGAGCCTGACGACGCTGCAGCGAGTCGAGTACGTCAACATGTCGGACAACAAGATCGAGACAATGCCGGAGAACTTCGGCCTGCTCAACCAGTTATCAGAGCTCGTGCTCGCCGGAAATGAACTCCTCAACTTCCCGAATGACCGCATCGACGTACTCTCGTCTCTACTCAAGCTCGATCTCTCCCGCAATCACATCGACTACATGCCCGAGGACATCCCGTATCTCTACCGCATCCGCGTGCTTCTCCTCTTCAGCAACGACCTGTTGGAGCTGCCGAAGGACATCGACAAGATGAAGGGGCTGACGGTGTTCGACGTGCATGACAACATCCTCGAGGCCCTGCCGGAGAAGCTCAGCAAGATGGCGTCGCTCGTCGAGCTCGACGTCACCGACAACAAGATCCGGACTTGGCCGAAGAGCTGGGAGACGGTGAGGAAGAAGGTGGCGAGCGTCGTGTTCGAGGGACAGAACGTCTACAAGGAACGCGAGCCGCGGGACAGGCCCGTTCCCGTCGTCGAGGAGCCGTCGCCCAAGAAGGGCAAGGGAAAGGGTGGTGCAAAGGGAGGGAAAGGGAAGAAGGGCGCGAAGGGCGCGAAGGGCGCGAAGGGAGCGAAACCACCGGGAACGCCAGCGCCTGCGGAGGACGCGAACAACAGCAACAGCGGGGGGAAATCGGCAACGGCGACGGAGCAGTCTGCCAAGGGGACGAGAGACCAGCAGCAATGACCTATGGTCACTCACTGGTCACTTCCGGGGTCCCCGTAGGGTGATATCACTAACGGCTTCACGTGATGACTCGGTCGACGCGAAACGAAAGTGTGGTTGCACCTGGATGAAAATGAAGACCACGTTTTGAAAAATGCCGACAGTGGTGTATTGTAGCTACCGTAATGAATACACAACAACATATGTGATAGGTAGATTGAGGCTGTAGTGCTGTTTCGAAAACTTCATAAAGTTAGCTGGCATTTTAATAATGTTTAGTGTACTTAATTCATTTAGGTAATTAATTAATATTATATTTTTCTCCCCAAAATATTCTGAATGTTATCTATTTCTAATATATTTTAAATCCAACAGATAGCTTCGTTTTGACACAAATTTGCAGTGTGCATAACTATTACATAGTTGTGCAATATCAGGCTGCTCATGGCTCCGACTTGGACAGTAAATGTGTCTTACAACACGTCACCTTGGACAACAATGCGTACGTTCTACCAGTCACGTGGCTATGTTGTAATGTGTCTATAAGCTGGACTATCAGAACTAATACACGTGGGAGGTATCAGTAACGTGAGTGTCAATTTTATCAATCAAACCGTACTTTTTCCAAATGATAACTCACAATTACCTACCATCGCCTGTGCCTGCGTGAGAACACACGTACAGTTTGCTGCATGTCTAGAAGCGTTTTGTGAGAAACTGTTATCTTTAACCTACGCACTTACTTAGGCAAGGCAATTTAAAGCTGATATACATGCAACATATTAAAGCTGGTATCTATGCAACATATCAATACGATATGCGTAACATAATGATTATGCAAAATGTTAAAGTAGCATGCAGAGCTGCATTATATTTTATGGGTGATTTCTAGGTGCCAACAACACAAAGTGGCAAGACTTAGCAACAACCGTGTGGGTGATAACCAAGTGTACATAATTGTTTTTGCAACATGTATGTCGTCATAAGACCAGCTGTTGGGAACACGTGGTCATGGCGAACTTAGCTATGGATCTGCTGTTCCGAGGTTTGGTTGTGTCAACTGAACAAAATATGTTAATTCTACTGTTAACATCAACCGTGAATTATGTGTAACGACAATTTAAGTCACACAGTTTTTGTTTGTCTGGGGGGGGGGGGTCAGGGGTCGTATTAGACCTATTGTAACTGACAAAAACAAGGCTCACATCATTCGAATTTATTTTGAGTTGCTAATACCATTTCAAGGTTTTCAAAAATCATTCACACGGTGCATATTTCATTACCTTGATAACATTATTTGCAAAGATTTGGCATATTTTAACACTACATCATAACAAAGAGTATTTGCCCTAAAGGGGTAATGTTTTTCAAAATTTCTCCCTGTAGTGCAAATGCTGGACTACATCCTGTGTACATTCCAATCTCTTTGAGAAGACAAGAATCCATTTAAATTGTTTAGAGGCATTATCTTAGTGGGATTTCTTTATTTAAAAAGGTAACTGTTTGTGAAAGGTCATTTTTCATCCAAAATCTTTGTGTAGAAAATGAGATTTTAAAAATAATGTCTTGACATCAAACTGACTTCCAGGCATGTCTTAATATTTTGGTGTACTAATAATTCTAGTATAATTTTGATTCAGCTTGACTAAATAACAATGCATGTTTCATTCAGACGCATATGATGGTAGGTATTGTTACATTTCACCTGACCAAGACTTGTCTAGTAAAATATGAAGTCTTGGATCTTGGACATATTTTAGTTGTATGTAACCTTGATTGGACCATTAGCCTCAAGAGAGCAGCAGTGCTTCAAATATACAGGTCAGTCTGATTATTCTAATTAGAGGTGTTTCTTATTGTAACATAAAATATAAAGTCTTCCAGGGCAAGATTAGAAGCTTTATAGGATCTATTTATAGCCTGTCATGGCTGCTTTGTGTATATCTATAGCAGTACATCATTATTTAATGTAATCGGTTGTTCCAAGTTGTTCAACTAACGTGATCTTGTAGAGGATTGACAGAACACGTTTTGATGTCTCATCACCAAACAAGGCCTTAATTCTGAAACAAGATATGTGATGTATTGTGTGTACTTGTTGTCAGAGCCAATATAAATGTACGAACAAGACTTGCATATTGCCTCTTGCATATTACTATGATTCATGCTTTTCCGATGTCAACATTTAATTTTCAAAATAAAATAAAATGTTATATAAATGACAAAAACTTTTATATTATTTGTTGTGGCTTTTTCACACTGCATGCACCTTCAATACAACTTCATACAAAACATACACAACAATACTTAATTGTATTCCTTTATTTGTTTGACCAATAGATAACAATCCATGTTATATAATAGGTAAAAATAAATTATGCTAAGATGCAGTAGTGTTTATCTATGTACAATCTAACATATCTATGATTAACGATAATTACCCTTCATGGTATACACGCTAGTATCAAAATACAATTCTAATGGTTTCATCGTCACCGCCCCACTGCTAAAAGTATTTACAAACAGACATACATGCTGACATAAATACAAACATTAGCCCCATCTTTTCTTAATCTGCAATCACTGTGTCGTCAAAACCAACACGTAAGTCCACAGATGCCGGACCATGTCAGAACAACAAAAATGCATCGATTCAGTATTGCACGTCTTTTGTCTACCACTAATGTGTCGACTGTGCCTCCTCTGTTGACCCAGCTAACTCAATGTCACGTCAACTAAACACTCGGCCTTCCTCGGTTAGCGGCCAAATAATAATGAAAAGATACAAGGTTTTTAACCTGAAATAAAAGTATCCATACTCGTAATAATCGCGAATCTATAACCAAACGAGTCAATACAACATCTCATGTACGTGTTAGTAAAACTGGTTTCCAGCAGCTATAGCACTGGAGGATAAGCACAGAAAGTCTTGGACCTGTTTGAACACTGTGAAATTCATGAAATAAAAAACGTGTTCAGATCGGGTTGAAAGCTTTCAAGAGACCGCAGCTTTTGGACGTCACATGACATAGACGGGTAACATCACTACTGCCCCTGGTGACAAGTTGGCAACTGATGCGACTCGGGCTCAGTTCAGACTTGTACAATTTGTGTGATATATAGTTATTTACACATATCCATAATAGTTATCAAAATAACGCATGATATAAAATAACGCTTAAATGCAAAGGTAATCTCAAAACGTGGCCGTTTTTTTGATATGGATACTGTATGATAATAAGGGCATACTATGAATGTACAAGTCATAGATGATTTACACCAAATGATTGTTATATCAAGGTGCCCGAATAAACATGTTACATTGTTTTTTGTTCATAAATATACATTCACACAAGGTGTATTACTCTATAATTGTATGTCACCTGTTAGATGCTAACTATTATTTCACAGCATTTTGATGGTGCAATAACAAAATTATTAATTAAATTAATAAAAAAACGCTCGAACAACCAACAGGCTATCATCTACAAACAAACGAATCGCCCAACACTGTTCATATTCCACATGTATGTGTTCTTCGGAACATTACCTAGACAAATTTAAAAGTACCTGACACAGTGTATGGATGGTACCTATTACTGTCAATAGATGGCAGCATCTGTTTGGCAGTTACAACTGTCCCCGTTAGCTGGCTGACTAATAACAGCTTTCTCCAGCCTGTATTGTTAGGAGATAAAGAAAATTGGACGAGTCGCTGTATAGGCACAAATATTTCAGACCACCACACTGCACGGATTATACACATTACAGATGATTTTAATATTTTGAGTATTATGGCCATATCTTGTTTCAATATGGTTTTGCTTCAAATGTAAACGATTGTTATATTGTACAGATTTTCTTGTATTTGTTACAGTGTTCGGATAACAAAGTTGTTCTTTATATGGTAGGCTGATTCCACGACAAAATGAGGCTGATTTTATTTTATGTTGGTATATTTCATAGCTACGGGGCGGGTAACCAATGAAAAACACAACACGGATCGATTCGGTTTTACACCGAATTTCAAGTCTGGTTACTTGAGCAAACAGAGATAAGAGCACCAAAATGGAATGCTGGGATATCCATGATAGAAAGAGGAAAAATTAAAATATAAGGACGGAGGTTGGAGAGGCATGTAAAAAAGTAAACTCTTATATAGCGCAGTATCCAATCTTTGAACTGTTCAAAGTGCTTTACACTTTACTCCCTGGCAGACCTGTTCAATCGAACACCATCTCGACTTCTCTGGGAAGCATTTAGTCACGCTGCAATTAATGCACAAAGACTATTCATATACAAATATCCACCACTGTCTATAGCCAGGTACTTATTCATACAGCTGGGTAAACTGAAGCAATGTAGAGTGAATGAACTTATCCAAGATTTGAAATGGCAGCACAGGATTCAATACAGAGTTCTCTCACTTGAGAGCTCTAGCCACTGCGCTCCACAAACAAAAATGTAACAGATGACCAAAGAAAGATGAGACTGCAGTGGTACGGAAGGGGGAGATGATGGGAACAAGAGTGCTAAAAATATTGGATTTAATCTGGAAATAAGGCAGATGTTTAGATTAATGTCTGTCGAACGTGTTAAAGAACCACTCTGTGAACTGGCGTAGTTGGATTTACTGTCTGTCGATCGTGTTAAAGAACCACTCTGTGAACTGGCGTAGTTGGATTTACTGTCTGTCGATCGTGTTAAAGAACCACTCTATGAACTGGCGGAGTTGGGTTTACTGTCTGTCGATCGTGTTAAAGAACCACTCTGTGAACTGGCGTAGTTGGATTTACTGTCTGTCGATCGTGTTAAAGAACCACTCTATGAACTGGCGGAGTTGGGTTTACTGTCTGTCGATCGTGTTAAAGAACCACTCTGTGAACTGGCGGAGTTGGGTTTACTGTCTGTCGATCGTGTTAAAGAACCACTCTGTGAACTGGCGGAGTTGGGTTTACTGTCTGTCGATCGTGTTAAAGAACCACTCTGTGAACTGGCGGAGTTGGGTTTACTGTCTGTCGATCGTGTTAAAGAACCACTCTGTGAACTGGCAGAGTTGGGTTTACTGTCTGTCGATCGTGTTAAAGAACCACTCTGTGAACTGGCATAGTTGGATTTACTGTCTGTCGATCGTGTTAAAGAACCACTCTGTGAACTGGCGGAGTTGGGTTTACTGTCTGACGATCGTGTTAAAGAACCACTCTGTGAACTGGCAGAGTTGGGTTTACTGTCTGTCGATCATGTTAAAGAACCACTCTGTGAACTGGCGGAGTTGGGTTTACTGTCTGTCGATCGTGTTAAAGAACCACTCTGTGAAATGGCGGAGTTGGGTTTACTGTCTGTCGATCGTGTTAAAGAACCACTCTGTGAACTGGCAGAGTTGGGTTTACTGTCTGTTGATCGTGTTAAAGAACCACTCTGTGAACTGGCGGAGTTGGGTTTACTGTCTGTCGATCGTGTTAAAGAACCACTCTGTGAACTGGCGGAGTTGTGTCGCTGCCTTCTGTGACTCTTCCTGTAGTTCTATGTTGTCTTGCTGCAGCTGTTGTACTTGGGTTTGGAGCAGACACTTCTCCGACCGCTCCTGGAGCACACAGAGGTCACATAAAGGTCATACAGACAGATGACCTTATGCTAGTGACCATATCTCATGAACCTAAATATCACAAATGCAATCAATTTAGAAGCATCCATAGAGGGGAAACAACTTACTATTATATGTATGTATTGTTTGTTATGTAAGATATGTCGCTTCAATAACTTTTGCACAATGTTGGTGTGTTTGAAAAATTATTTAATTTAGAAGCACAAACACATCATAACACAAACATACCACAAGACAAACACACCATAACACAAACATACCACAAGACAAACGCACCATAACACAAACATACCACAAGACAAACGCACCATAACACAAACATACCATAACACACAAATGGTATTGCAGATGAAGCGGTGAACACTTGGCGCCCGATATGCAAAACAATTAGGAGTAGCATAACACACATACACAGAAAATACGCATGCATACATATGCATTTATTTACACATACAAACACACACAGACGCAAACATACATAGGATACATGTATGCATACATACTTATTTACATATGCAAACACATCCACACACACATACATGCATGCTCACACACCCTATCACCCCCCCCCACACACACACCCTATCACCCCCCCACACACACACACACCCTATCACCCCCCCCCCACACACACACACCCTATCACCACCACCCCCACACACACCCTATCACCCCCCACACACACGCACCCTATCACCACCCCCACACACACACACCCTATCACCCCCCCACACACACACACACATGCAGGCTTGTTCGATTATAGTTACACTAATTAAGCGTCGGTCTCCCACAATACAAGCATTCGCTTAACCAAAAACCTAAGCATTCCCTTTAAGAGACTGGTGGCTCCACCTACCCGCTCCAGCTCCTGCTCCACCTGACTGAGTCGACTCTCTAACTCTTCGATCCTCTGAGCAGGGGTGTTGGTTCCACTCCTCCATGTCCCACTGGAGGGACACACAGCAGGCATGTCATGGCTATTTCATCATCTAAAGCTGCATTATAGCTTCAGGGCAAAACGTGATATATCCATTTTCTATTATACTGTGCAGTAGGTCTATGGTGATTTTAGCAGTAATGACATTGTTTGATATATGATATCATGTATACCAATACTGCTTGTTTTATGTGCCGAAATGTGGGCTCTGTCAACCTGAGGTACAGGAGACTAGTATGGGCTCAGTCACAGGCCTGGCCTTGGGATGTCGAGCCCCCATTTCTCTCTTATCACGTTAATAAATAAACGTCATTCATTTGGCCTTTTTTCATCATTATATTGGACTCTGTGTTGTTGCTTGCATAAATCCATTTTCTTGGTTTTGAGAAAAAGTCACTATTATGTTTTCTCCTCAAAGTTTAAACAAAAACTTATAGATTAAGTTGGAATATTAATAGTCTGAAATTAATGAGAATGTGATATATTACATGTGACATTAAATTAGTAAATTTCGGTAAAAAGACGGATGGCGTTTATTGCATTTTGAAAACAAACTCTTTTGTGCATATCGTTTACTGGGGATTTGTCACGGTTTTTTGTAGAAATTAAATAGTATCCTAGCGTAACACGTCTATAAACAAATATATTCCAGTTATTTAGGAATATTTTTTTAAATGGCGTTTATCATGTTTTGCCCTAAAACCCTACATTTAGTTACCCTTTCTACTCCCAATTGTCCAGAATGAAGGCATTGCAAAAATACAATTTGACTGTTATCTATCTAATTTGAATGTATTCAACGCCAATAACACGATTACTTTGCATGTGGAAAAATATAACTTGTAATGAGTGTTAATGATAAACCAATCAAACAATCCCACGGACATCAACCTTGAGGAACATTGTGACCAATCGATTAATTATATTGAACATCTGGTCTGAACCCTAAAACCTGTATTAACCCTCAATTCAAAGGAAATTAAAAAAAATTAGTTTTCTTCAGAGGGGGTCATAGATGAAGCTCTGCAAAATCGGCACTAGAGACATAAACGATCTAGAAGGAGAACATTAGCATACATGCATGCATGCATGCACGCTGTCTCGATTATTATAGTTCTCACAGCAATGGGTTTATGAAAAACAAAAATGACTAACGCAGATCATGAAAAGACGTCAACAAATTACTGGATGACACCAGGTACTAACCTGGTTTTGTTAGAAGATGCTGTTGCCCTCAATGGGGGTGGGGGTGGGTGGCCCCTATGGGGAGTATCGGACGGATGGCTATTGCTCCCTTTTCGGAGGTCAGTCGAGTTGTGCGATTCAACAATATTTGTTCGACTTCCGGGTTTCATGGCTGCTTCAGTCCCTGCAGGGCACACAAGATTTAACCAAAGTTTACAAGATATAACAAGAATTAACAAGATTTTTACAAGATTGCTATCCAACGTAACAAGCTCCAGTTGGCACGTGGATGAGGAATCTCACGAGTCATGCAATGTTTCATCACTCTTCTAACAAAAGGACGACGAATTGGCAAATGTTTCCCTAACTATATTTACTGTGCATAACATGTTTATGTTCCTAGCTGATTATGAGTCCAATAAGTGGACCATACCGACATTAAAAGATCGAAACACATTTTTTATTTAAACGTATCTGTTTATTTTCCATAAGATAAATTTCTTACACTACCCTCAACGAATCCAGAAGTTGATGTCACAATCCGACTGATGTACGTTCTCTTTGTATTCCTTACCTTCGAATGCCCTGGCTGCATCGACGAGATTGGTCCAGTCGATGCCGGCGGAGTCGGGCAGGGGCAGGATGGGACTAGTGGGGGGACGGGACGTTCCGTTCATCCGCAGACAACTTCTGTCTGTGAGCGCTCGCGGGGACAGTCTGAAACACAAAAGACAAAATACTATATTAATATATATAATATATTAAGTTGTGCAATGAAGTTGTTTGGATTGAAATAGTAATACTTTTGATTACAAATATTTTTTACTATTATGTTGATTTTTTTGTAAATTTATCAACAACTACTAAAATTCATATTTATACTAAATGTTGTTATTCTGCTCTTGATTCCAAGTCATCAGGGGTGAGGCTCGCCTTGATTCCAAGTCATCAGGGGTGAGGCTCGCCTTGATTCCAAGTCATCAGGGGTGAGGCTCGCCTTGATTCCAAGTGATCAGGGGTGAGGCTCGCCTTGATTCCAAGTGATCAGGGGTGAGGCTCGCCTTGATTCCAAGTGATCAGGGGTGAGGCTCGCCTTGATTCCAAGTGATCAGGGGTGAGGCTCGCCTTGATTCCAAGTCATCAGGGGTGAGGCTCGCCTTGATTCCAAGTCATCAGGGGTGAGGCTCGCCTTGATTCCAAGTCATCAGGGGTGAGGCTCGCCTTGATTCCAAGTCATCAGGGGTGAGGCTCGCCTTGATTCCAAGTCATCAGGGGTGAGGCTCGCCTTGATTCCAAGTCATCAGGGGTGAGGCTCGCCTTGATTCCAAGTCATCAGGGGTGAGGCTCGCCTTGATTCCAAGTCATCAGGGGTGAGGCTCGCCTTGATTCCAAGTCATCAGGGGTGAGGCTCGCCTTGATTCCAAGTCATCAGGGGTGAGGCTCGCCTTGATTCCAAGTCATCAGGGGTGAGGCTGCCATTACTACGCTAAGATTATTTATACACAGATATACACTGTATTAATTTATTTTCGCAGTGATACACAGTCACCCACCATCCGCACATACATAGTGACGCTACACTTTTTTTATATTGCAAACTTATGCAAGTACTGCTAAGATGATAGTGGAAAGTGGGTCAGGGTGGTGTCTCACTTATTAGTGACTGGTGGCGTCACCTGGTGTAAACAGCTGACATAATGATGCTGACTCGTACCTCGGATCGCTGAAGAAGTGTTCCCTGCCCGAGCGTGGGTGGATGGCGGACGTGAAGATGCCGTCGCCCGGATCTTGGTGCTGCTTGCTGGCGACCGCGCCACACATACTCTCGTCTGACAGGGTGCGCTGTAGGCGGGATGGTCGACCTCTGAACTTACGGTGGCTGTTAGTGGACGCGGCGGTCCTGGTGAGGGGAGTGTCACCCTAGCAACACAGAGGCAGTAATTGTAAACATCGGGTTTCAGTGCACCGTTTGGTGTGTATTATAATGTAGTTAATTTAATTTAATATACTCTCCCCTACCATTGATCATGAGATACCACCCAGACCCACTTTCCCCTACCACTGATCAGTCAGACACCACCCAGACCGACTTTCCCCTACCACTGATCAGTCAGACACCACCCAGACCGACTTTCCCCTACCACTGATCAGTCAGACACCACCCAGACCGACTTTCCCCTACCACTGATCAGTCAGACACCACCCAGACCCACTTTCCCCTACCATTGGTCAGAGAGATATCACCCAGCCCCTCTATCCCCTACCACTGATGAGTGACATACCACACACACCCGCTCTCCCCTACAATTTATCAGTCACCACACAGACCCACTTTCCCCTACCACTGATAAGTGAGATACCACCCAGACCCACTTTCCCCTACCATTTATTAGTAAGATACCATCCAGCCACACTCTCCCCTGCCACTGTTCAGTGAGGCAAACAGCGAGCAAATTAACCCCTCTCCCAGTTAACTACTCCCCAGGTGGATGATTTGACTATGATCAACAAAACAAGCCTCTTATTACTGAAGTAAATCTACCATGCATCAATAAATGCACCCGTCAGAAAACTATCCATCAGTGAAACAAAAACCATCTGTTAACCTCACAACAGCATTATCTCTGTCGGCAAGATAATCCAGTCATTAATCACTCAGGCAAACCACTGCTGGAAGTCTGCGATGTAAATCAATATTTCACCGTAGACATGAATCGCAACGTCATTCGTAGGTAAGAAATGCGATTTTTGTAAGTCAAACAGCAGCATTACCAGAACATAAACTTCTGTCTAAATGTTGAAACAGTATCACTGGGTGAAGAAGAAACACGTAATTTTACAGAAGACACAGTCGAATCACAGGGTACACTATTTCTCTGACACACACACATTTCAAAGTAGATAAGTGTTGACGCTTTTCAATTACAAATATCACACTAAAAGCGCGAACAACCTCAACCAAAATGGTGTTATCGAGTTAAACAATATGTGACCCATCTTAACTAAATGAGTCGGATGTCGGCAAAACTGATTTTCCGTAAATGCCGTTTATGTGAAACAATCGCGAATTCATCGATTTTGAGATTTCCCCTGAAAATTATTCTTTGGTATTCGTTTTATCGATTGCTACTCTAGCTACCCTCTAATTAACTATGTTTTGTGTATTTTAAAGCGATTTTTGTAGAGCTGTACAAAATGTTCCGCTCGCTTTCCTTAAAATAAAGCCGAAAATGCCAGTAATTGCGCGTGTTCGCAGCCACTAATTTTGGGACGCTCCTAACATATTGGATATCACCACGAAGCTTGACGTGTCAGCTTCCCATCTATGGGCATAAATATGCTAATAACTATATTCTGTGACCTCCAGAGTACTTTGTAGACGCCCCCTGTTTTGGCCAGCTGTGCAAACAATTCGGATCACGTGGTAGCAACGGCAACTGCGTGACCCAGGCAGCTGTTCTCATTGGTTCAGTTATGGGTCATTTACATAATCTGTAAACACACGCATGCGCAACGTGTATTTCCACCGCGTCAATGCTGACCCGCATAGCGATTAGGAAGACGCGAAGACTGGCGTTTAACGTGGCGAAGCTGTTAAATTCGGATGGAAGTGATCGCGCACAGATTGACAGTTTATAACATTCTTACTGACCCACCTTAGTTACAGATACTAATGACAACTGTCTCTAAAAATGACGTATACATTGGTGTAAAAGTGTTGCCTGTCTTCATTTTTCTTAACAATGTTATTACACAAGCAATTATTTTCTAACAAAAAATAATTGAATGTCACAAGAGTGCCATTATCTTCAAGTGTTCAAAATGTCAGCCAGATATGCCCATGCTAACTAAGGTATAATAGTGCTGCAGGTTTTCACTTTTCATAACAAGGGTGGTAATTACATAGGCAATTAATTGTATTGTTAAATATTTCTAAAAAAGATTTAGTTTTCATATTAATAGGATATCACGAGAATGCCATTATCTGCGAGTTACCCAAATTTCAGCCAGATGTGCCCTTGCTTACCAAGGTATAATAGTAGTGCAGGTTTTCGCTTTTCTTAACAATGGTGGTAGTTATATTATTAAATTAATATGCTATTTTTTTCTAAAAAAAATGTTATATTCATATTAGCAAAATGTCTTGAGAATGACATTATCTTCGAGTATTCCAACTTTTAGCAAGATCTGTACAGGGTAACTAAGGTACATTTAATGAAACAAGGAATATTTTGCATCAACTTTGACGGCCGTTTTTGGGGTTTGAAGGTTTTTATACCACATGTGTTTGTTGCGCCATAACTTCAGTTAGTATTAAGATATCGTCTTATATGATAGATCACGTGAAAGCAGAGATTCCGATCTTTCCAACGCTACTAATAACTCAATATAAAAAATTTCCGACATGCGACTCATTTCGTTAAGATGTGTCACATATAAAAGAAAATGGTGTTATCAAGGCAACATGATAGTTAGATATATGTATATTGTATTGCGATTCTTTAAATTTCCTTAGAATTAAGTGGCAAACACTTCCCGAACAATCTTGACCTTCTGCAAAAAACTGCACACATACTACTGCAAATACAACTATAAAAATAACCATTTACATATCATCTCTCACTCAGATTTATTTGCCTGTGAAAAACAAAAATGTTTGCATAAAACATTAAAAAAAGACTCCAAATAATATGCAGTTAGGTAATCTGACAGTTCATGATCAATCTGTTTTGCTTACAGTGGCCTGATCTCATCATTGCGATAAGTAGTGTTTCTACAAGCAGTTATCTTAGTGAAGTTTAAATTTCTGTTTCAATCATAATCAGGAGAAAAACCAATTTTAAACAGTAATATTCAAAAACCTTAGTAAAGCACCGCCCTCTTCTCTCCAAACACATTTCCTACCTGCCTACAGGTGTGTCATTGCCTTTGATCTACTCCCTCCAACAGGTACGCCAATACGACCTGGTAGTTGTTTATGTGCCACAATAACATCACGAAACATTCGCCCCAGCCACGCCAAGAACCGGATGAAGAATGTGTTTCCAGGAGCCAGTAACATTGTCAATTATAAGACAACGGGCCACATTATTAGAGAACAGGAAACTCATTAGTTAAATACACATGACGCAGGTAGCTAGGTGCCTGACATGACGTGGTCAGTCACAGGTGTAGTATGTATAAGCTACAGTTCACAGTTGGTTTGTATTAACTACATATGCATATTGGTAATTTATCTGCAAAACTGGTTGATATCTTAAAAACTACCTGGTAGTTGCTTTTAATTAAATACCTAAAGTTTGGCTGTTTTTGTATTTGCACAAACATCAAATTTACAGATAATATAACAGTAACTGTTATAAGATAATGTCTACATTAAAATACTGAATATATATCGGTTTACTACCAACGTTAACTTTTAAAAATAAACAATTTCTAATAGTGGCACATTGGTGAGGAAGCTTGGTATCTGGTGTAACCGTAAAAAAATTGCCAATTAGCAAGTGAAAAAAAATGGGTAGAATTATGTATCTTATGGAACAATATTATAGTGCGTTATGTTAATAAGATAGTTTACCTTGCCATCAGATACTTAAAATTAAGAATTTCTAATATTTAGTATTTTTTCCGAGGTAACTGAAGTAAATGTTTCAAAAAAGGAAAGCCTATTTTGGCTGTTTTATTTACAGGAATTATGCCCCTTTGCATGCATTTAGTTATATGGAATTATACATATTCCGAAAGATCTCGTCGAAATGAATCCAATGATGTGCATAAATTATATGTGAGATCACAAATGAGGAAATAATAGGAAATAATACAACGTGGAAAGTTAAAAACAAACTGTCCGACTTTTTTGGAGAGTGGCCCCCAATCTCACAAGATAACACTCAAATATACACGAACACTTACCCTGCGTGCTCTATCCTTCTCATTGAAGTCGGGGTTGATGAGCCTCATTAAGTCTTCCTGGAAAGTGCTCGACTTGTTTGTCGCATCGTTGTGTCGGTGACTTGATGCGTCATTGCCACCCTTGCCTGCGTGGTGGCGACTTGAGATATTCTCATCTGACACTGCCGCAGTTACACCCCTACGAGACACCAAGCAGATCCACATGGCTCTTTGTCATTGTTTTGCAACAAGCAAGAGGGGTCACTCCCAATATATAATTCTCTCTGTCTATAACCGACACTCGCGGTAAATAGTTGCCGACTCAATGTCGAAGAGACATCAGTTTGACAATATTCTATTAATACTATCGACGAAAAAGGCATCTAAGTACTGGAATGGTAGTTTGTTGTAACACCAATGAATCCTGATGTTTTAGCTACAGTATTAACACAAGACATAGTTAATCACACTTCTGTCACATTTACAAGGCAGAAATCAATGCCAGTGATGTCACATAGATCCGTTGCCACGGAAACCAACACAACAACTGTTCAATTAGAAAAAGCACGGCCGATAACTTGGTATCTTTTTCTTGACCGATCCATTCTCTGAGAGCGAATCACAACACTCGATGGAATACACTGCGATGTCATCATCTGTCATCCATCCCATAATTGTAACGTCACACCACAATAGTGATACTGCACATCGCGGACACACTTGATCGCACACGGTAATCACTCATGCATCAAACACCAGCTGTCTAATTCCTGTGTAACTTTCGAATAACCATTTTGTGACGGCCATCTAATTCAGCTGCTCCAGTTTCACTGCAAGTTGATCGTTTCCAGGATAGAACATCGAGAATTGCTTCCAGTCCAAACTTCCCTCATAACGGTACACATGAAACAGGGCACTGTCTAGTGTATGGATGTTTACACCTCCTACAATGATCCAACACCTGCTGCTTTGTTCCACGGTCAATCCAACAACATCCATTGTTCCATTCCTAGAACTACCACTGAACACCCACTGCTCATGATTGACAGCCCCCAACCAAACCATCACGATCAATTGGCACTTGCTTCAGCAACTATCATCAATGAAATCTCGAGTGCATTAACACATATCTGATGGTTCGACATGATAGAACCATGCTGGCCCACTGCACCAGGCTGCCTTAAAACCAACTGCACCATAATGTGGTTTCCATGACAATGTTGTAACAAAGCAATCTGTCATACATCCTGAGGCTTCCCTGTGTCAACAATTACAGCTTCATTCAACCACCCAGGATATTGATTCCAGTCACTGGTTACACAATCACCCGGCCATAGTTAGCACTGGACAAATACAGAGGCTGGCACATGGAGACAATCAGGATATCACTGACAAAGGGTGGAGGTTATTTTTTAAATAATCATACTCGGTGGGTGTTTTATGACTTCTGCCGAGAACACATGACATACATATATACATACATTCATACATACACACTATATATAATAATATATACATACAAACATACACACAAACACACACATACATACATACATACATACATACATACATACACACACACATACATACATACACACATACATACACACTACCGGGTATATATAATAATAATATATACTGGTACATACATACACACAAACACACATACCCACATACACACATACATACACACATGCATACCAGGGAGTTTACATTTTAAATGTCTGTGTGCTCAATTCTTATGTGTTGTCTAAAAACTAAATGGTATATTACAGGCCTTAAAAGGAAACATTAGCAGTTGCTGAAGAAAAGCCCAGAACTCACTTAGGGCTTAGCTTAGGGCGAGAGTTTTCTTATTCTTCCTCGAAAGAACACAACAGTTTCATGAGAGGCAATTACCAAGTCTTATTAAAAATTCATATTAAAAAAGCACAAAGTCAATCCATTCAGACAAAAGGTCGTGTATAGGTTCGTACCAGCAGCTGCACAATCCAACTACCATTGTTGATAGGTAGAGTGGCTGGCACCAATTAAGGGCTCGATGACAGAGTGTGTGGGTGTCAGGTTTGGAATGTGGGCAAATTACAACAGAATTGCATTTCAAATTTGTCCAATCATGAAGAGTGATATTTAATAATTAGCATTCCAGAATTAGAAACAGTTTCACAAGCAGGTTTTTTTGTGGCCAACAGTAGGTCTAAACTGCCAATGTTTTAATAGCTAGATAATCATATTTGATTTTATATAGCAATTGATCGAAAAATTGTCTTGCTATTTTAGAAATTATTAAAACATGGTCTACAATTGCCAAATAAACAAGTATCTTAAAATACTAATACATAATAAATATAGCACAAAATAACAATACAATAACATAATTAACAAATTAATTAAATAATTACATTATTGCAAAAACTACTTTGTGTCAGAATACAACATATACAACAAAAAGAACCGACAGATGAATTGCAGGTACCCCGGGTAGTTAGTACATATCACTGTGTGACAGCTGAATGACAAGTAATTAGTAGATCGCTGACAAGTTCCATATGAACGAGTGGTGATGGGCAGATCATTAACATAATTGTATATGTAAATGATGGTGATTGGTAGATCACTGACATGTTCCATATGAATGAGTGGTGATGGGCAGATCATTAACATAATTGTATATGTAAATGATGATGATTGGTAGATCACTGACATGTTCCATATGAATGAGTGGTGATGGGCAGATCATTAACATAATTGTATATGTAAATGATGGTGATTGGTAGATCGCTGACATGTTCCATATGAATGAGTGGTGATGGGCAGATCATTAACATAATTGTATGATATGTGAATGATAGTGATTGGTAGATCACTGACATGTTCCATATGAATGAGTGGTGATGGGCAGATCATTAACATAATTGTATGATATGTAAATGATGGTGATTGGTAGATCACTGACATGTTCCATATGAATGAGTGGTGATGGGCAGATCATTAACATAATTTATGATATGTGAATGATGGTGATTGGTAGATCACTGACATGTGACACATAAATTACTTATTATTGGGAGAAAGTATACAGATTTTGACAGTACATAAATAGAATATAGCGGCTACGTTTTTTTAACAACTGGACCCCATAACAAATAATTGATTACTTTGTTCAATGATTTCAGCAAAGCTAAAAAACATGCATGAACAAACGAACCACAATGACACCAGTGTCATCTGTTTATGTCAATTTACAATGACACCAGTGTCATCTGTTTACATCAATTTACAATGACACCAGTGTCATATGCCTACATCAATTTACAATGACACCAGTGTCATATGTTTATGTCAATTTACAATGACACAAGCATCACCGGTTTACATCAATTTACAATGACATCAGTGTCATCTGTTTACACATATTTACAATGACACCGGTGTAATATGTTTACGTCAATTTACAATGACACAAGTGTTATCTGTTTACATCAATTTACAATGACACTGGTGTCATATGTTTACATCAATTTACAATAACACCAGTGCCACATGTTTACGTCACTTTACAATGACACCAGTATCATATGTTTACACCAATTTACAATGACACCAGTGTCATATGTTTACGTCAATTTACGACACCCGTGTCATCTGTTTATGTCAATTTACAATGATACCTGTGTCATCTATTTACATCAACTTGTTGCAAAGTTGTGGGTGGTTGAATTGACCCACTGAAAGAAATTTTTAATAAAGACAAACATCATCAAAGTAAAAAGGACGCAGTCTGTTCCTAGTTTTGTATGTATTAAGTTATGCATGTTGATTATATGGCCATTTTCGGGTATTGGCTACCCTTAATACTGCGTTCATTGAGGCTTGTCATATACTGTAACAAAGTGATTGACTGATTTTTCATTTGTTGAAATATCTTCAGTAATTTGTTATTCATTGTTCAAAATGAAGCAAATTTTCAAAAAGCGCATTTTGAAAAAAATAGGCTTAAATCTGGGCTATGTGAAAAACCAAAGTCTCCAAAAGAACCAGACATTGAAAGATGAGATTATTAGTTATGCTTTCCTGACAAAATCAAAAAATTGACTGGACATGACTTAGACAGGTATTTTTCGCTCGTGTGCAAAATAGGCCTGTGTGGCGGGTGACATACTGTAACAAATTAGGCCTGTGTGGCCTAATACCTGGTTCACGGTGGTGGGTGACATACTGTAACAAAATAGGCCTGTGTGGCCTAATACCTGGTTCACGGTGGCGGGTGACATACTGTAACAAAATAGGCCTGTGTGGCCTAATACCTGGTTCACGGTGGTGGGTGACATACTGTAACAAAATAGGCGTGTGTGTCCTAATACCTGGTTCACGGTGGCGGGTGACATACTGTAACAAAATAGGCCTGTGTGGCCTAATACCTGGTTCACGGTGGTGGGTGACATACTGTAACAAAATAGGCGTGTGTCCTAATACCTGGTTCACGGTGGCGGGTGACATACTGTAACAAAATAGACCTGTGTAGCCTAATACCTGGTTCATGGTGGTGGGTGACATACTGTAACAAAATAGGCGTGTGTGTCCTAATACCTGGTTCACGGTGGCGGGTGACATACTGTAACAAAATAGGCGTGTGTGTCCTAATACCTGGTTCACGGTGCCGGGTGACATACTGTAACAAAATAGACCTGTGTGGCCTAATACCTGGTTCACGGTGGTGGGTGACATACTGTAACAAAATAGGCGTGTGTGTCCTAATACCTGGTTCACGGTGGCGGGTGACATACTGTAACAAAATAGGCGTGTGTGTCCTAATACCTGGTTCACGGTGGCGGGTGACATACTGTAACAAAATAGACCTGTGTGGCCTAATACCTGGTTCACGGTGGTGGGCGACATACTGTAACAAAATAGGCATGTGTGTCCTAATACCTGGTTCACGGTGGTGGGTGACATAGTGTAACAAAGTGATTGAGGGAAGGGTGCTTACCTCTTGAGTGACCCCCCTGGACTGCTGGCACTGCTACTCTGGGGAGACACTGGGTCCTGTCTCTTGTTCTTGTGCACGGAGAACGCGAGTTGGCGACGTCGGCCCGCAGGGGACAGTGGCTCCAGGCGATACCTGCTCCCAGGTGTCTCATCTGAAATAGTTCCCATCAAACTTTTATAGAGACATTTAACAAATATGGTTTCATAATGCACTATTTAAACATCAGACAAGAAAAATATGTGAACACTTCTTTTCTTTATGGCATAATTTCTGGTAAAAACAATTATATGACCTACAATGGCAAGACTATTGTGTTATCTGTCTGTGCTAACATGTTCAACAACAAATGTACTTTAATAAAACATTTTATTAATTTGTTTTCCATATCAGTTTAATTTGAATGGTTTGCCAAAAGTGCACATTTACGGGTGGTCAAATCAGTTTGTAAAGTCTGAAAAACGTGTAGTATTACGAATGTGTGGTTGGTGGGTCAGTCGGTCAATCTATTAATAAATTTTCCCTGGTAATATGTCGTGACAACTGACCCACAGCCCTCCTAGTTTTTTTGGCCTGTGAAAACTAATACGACTTCTTACCGACAGTGCTCTATAAAAACAATGCAACTTTTTGTTTTGAACCTTGCCCACAGTTCCCCCTTGCACATAAAAATGTCCCTGACCAGGTCTTTGTGCAGGATCAATTGTTTACCAATCCAAAGATGTCCCACGAGACACTAGATATGAGCATTTGCATGCAGACACATACAATCCAGTCAAAACACGATTACATATATTTACATATGTATACAATAACAGATGAATACACAATCGTGACACTTTTTTAAGCGTAACAGACATACATAAATAACAGTGATAGTCAATAATATTTATTTTCACAAACAGAAATCTTTCAACAAAATGTTCACCCCGTCCAAAACAAACTCAGCCTGTCCAAACGACAGGCAGATGAGATTAGTAGTTATGCATTTCTGCCAAAATAAAAAAATGATGGATGGAGCGTGAAACAGACAGCTACTTTTGGCTTGTGTGCAGAAGAGGCCTATGTAATTTAATAGTTCACTGTGGGGGGTCACATCTTTTGGCTTGTGTGCAGAACAGGCCTTTGTAACTTAATAGTTCACTGTGGGGGGTCACATCTTTTGGCTTGTGTGCAGAACAGGCCTATGTAACTTAATAGTTCACTGTGGGGGGTCACATCTTTTGGCTTGTGTGCAGAACAGGCCTATGTAACTTAATAGTTCAGTGTGGGAGGTCACATCTTTTGGCTTGTGTGCAGAACAGGCCTATGTAACTTAATAGTTCACTGTGGGGGGTCACATCTTTTGGCTTGTGTGCAGAACAGGCCTATGTAACTTAATAGTTCACTGTGGGGGGTCACATCTTTTGGCTGGTGTGCAGAACAGGCTTATGTAACTTAATAGTTCACTGTGGGGGTCACATCTTTTGGCTGGTGTGCAGAACAGGCTTATGTAACTTAATAGTTCACTGTGGGGGTCACATCTTTTGGCTGGTGTGCAGAACAGGCCTATGTAATAGTTCACTGTGGGGGGGTCACATCTTTTGGCTGGTGTGCAGAACAGGCTTATGTAACTTAATAGTTCACTGTGGGGGGTCACATCTTTTTGCTTGTGTGCAGAACAGGCCTATGTAACTTAATAGTTCACTGTGGGGGGGTCACATCTGTTGGCTGGTGTGCAGAACAGGCCTATGTAACTTAATAGTTCACTGTGGGGGGGTCACATCTTTTGGCTGGTGTGCAGAACAGGCTTATGTAACTTAATAGTTCACTGTGGGGGGTCACATCTTTTTGTTTGTGTGCAGAACAGGCCTATGTAACTTAACAGTTCACTGTGGGGGGTCACATCTTTTTGTTTGTGTGCAGAACGGGCCTATGTCATTTAATAGTTCACTGTGAGGGGGGGTCACATCGTGTATGAAAATGTTGTCTCTAGATAAAAGAAAGCCCCTACCTCGCTGGTCAGTTCCGCGACATGACATCTTCGAACTGTTGTTTCTCGCCGACCATTCCCCAAACGGCCCGAGACCAGTCAAGCTGGATGGGTCAGCATTGTGGCGGGCTGACCGCGTCTCTGTGTCCGAGTGGTAGACGCTGTAGGCGTGTGGACTGGCCAGAGAACTATTACTGACCGCCTTCCTGGTCATGGGGTTGAAAGGATGCTGGGAGAGACAGCCACCCCCACGGCCATGGTAGCTGCTGCCCAGGCGGTCGGGCAGCGGGGGGTTGTGGTCGGGTTGTGAGGGGTTTGTGGGGGCTTGGTCGTACCAGTGGTTGGATTCGCCGCGCGGAGACTGCGAACCATGTGACAAATGCAATGGTTTTCATTAATTACACAGCATAATGGTGACCATTTCTGGGTTGCTTTATACAAAATTGTTTAATAGTGGTTCTACTTTTGAAATGTTCCTTTGTAAGTCTTAGATTCAACAGCGAGGAAATTAAATCCTGCATAAAATATTGTGTATGCATGCATTCATGCATGCATATACTGAATGTTAAACTTGTCTTAATCTTTGCGATATAATTTACTTTGATATCCTATTTTTCTATATTTATTTACGTTTTTATTAACTTTAGCTACTTAATAACTTTCTTTGGATTTTACTCATAATAATGACAACTAGTGTACTTAAATGTGTGATTTTATGATGCTGTAATATACATGCCATTGTACACCATACCAGAACAATTATTTTGGTTTTAATTTATTATTATTATTAAGATGACCTTTGACCCAACTCTCACCTGGGACTCCTTGCTGTAGGCGGGGTAGATAGTGACTCGTCCACTCCAGTTGGGGTTGACCACAGCTGGACAACAATACAAGGCAACAGTTAGTAGATATTTATTAAACAATAAGGGATCATCTCAGAACGTTGGTGTCTGATATCAAACAAAATTTTGTTTTGAGATGATCCTTAATGTCTCACACAGAATTAACAGCTTCCTGTGAATGACAACTGCATGATAAATTTGAAAACACTACAAAATGATTGTTGGCACATTTATTTTTAAAAGTTTAAAATGTTTATAATATTATAATTAATTTTACTTATCAAAAATGGGCCAAGAGGCCCTGAAGTCCTTTGGACTATATGTGATGCTAACCAAATGAATGATAAGTCGGAAAAATGTTAACGCTGTTTTTTACATTCTTGTAAAGGTTGGGTAGGGTGCTTTACATGGTTTCAAAAGTTATCACTGTGCTACAAAAATTGGCAAAGTTATGGAGCATTGAACATGGTAGGGGTCAAAAAGTGAAAATGAAGAAAACGGCTGTTGAAGTTTTACATTATATATGCAAATGGATTGCATGGAAATATTACATGCATGACATTCAAATTTTGCACACAGTATGTATGTTATGTTGCAATGATACACTGGAAGTACAAATGTGCTGCTACAAAAATTATGCCAGATTAAGTCTTTATGTGTTGATAACACAACACGACTGTGAAGGTTTTGCATATATATATGCACATGGATAGCAAGGAAATATTGAGTCTATGGCATTTAAAGTTGGCTTATAGTGTGCACGTAATTAACATTTAATGCCACGATACACTAGAAATTTGGTGCTTAGCTAATTATATCATTATACCTGTAATGGTACACACAGTGTATTACATCAGAATGTCTCACCACAGTGCATACAATGCCTGAAGCCCACTAAGCACTCACTTTCCCACACTGGGCAATAAACAACAACACAGCCCTGGCCACACCAAGACTGACCAACAATAAAACAATAAACTGTGGCCATGATCCAGTGACCACTCCAGCGACCACTCCAGCCAGTGGCTCACTGACCACACACTGACCTAAATTCAGTGCCAGGCTGCTCAGCCACCCCAGTGATTAGACATAGGGCACTATCCAGTTATAAATAGAGATCAATGGCCCATGCAGGAGGCTTACAGCAGTAGGGAAATAGTAAGAAAAGTTAGTATTTTGGGGGGCCCTGAGGTGCCCTTAGAATGATTCAATCAAATATAGATTTCTTGTGAATAGTGAGCGGCACTACCACATGAAATGTCTATGCAAAGTCAGACACAAAGTTACTGAAGAGTTTTTGAAAAAATAGGCAAAATGTGAAAATTTATCACTTTCGGGTGCCCTTTGATGCCCTTAGAATGATTCAATCAAATACAGATTTCTCATGCATAGTGACAGTACCCTAAGATATGTCTATGCAAAATTAGAGAAAAAGTTGCTGAACGTTTTCTGAGATGGCTGCTAACGAGGAATGGCGGACAGGGGATGAAAAAAATTGTATCTTTTGGTTTTAGGGTTCACACAGGATGTTACAAGGATGTTAATCAATTGTTTCTAATATTACATGTGTATTCAGCTATTGTACCGACGACCGCCGAGTAATTCGGGATGATTCTCCTTTCAAACTTTTCACCAATATGCTTTGTATATATCATTTGCATATCGAATTTGTTTGATTTGCTTGACTAAATACTTTTGACTTTGACTTGACGTTTTACATAACTACATAATGAACGTCATCTAAGAGCTCTCCAGGAAACTGTCATCTGCGTCTGTGTGTGTGTGTACGTACCGCCACCTGCAGGACATGCACTTTGGCTAGTCCACGCAACGTCATTATAATCCACAACATTCTAAACGTCTGCAGTGCCTTAATTCCCAGGAACACAAGCTCAGAGGTGCAACAAACCAGTATTGAAAGATGGAAAAAATGTTGAATTTTTACGTAAATTATCTACAGCTAGCTTACCCCCACCCAGGGAGCAACAAGTCAGGGGCAACACTACAGTATTCCAACCTTACACGGGTTCCCGGTGACCATTTCATTTCTGCTGTTACCAACTACGGCACTGCACGCTGCTGATAATAATTTCCCAACAACGAACGTAATGCCACTCAGGCCCCATTGATGAATGTTTCTTCATTCGATTTGTCCACTGAAAATCGTAAACAACTCTAAATTCCTCCCTACGTGTATTTTTGGAAATGCACTGCCAATTGGTAGATGAGAGGCAAGAAGTCCAAGGACGTGAGTGTCCGTGGAAATAGGTGAGTGGACCGCGGTGCCTCGGGGGAGATTCCATGCTCCAAAGATAAGGTATTAATATACACAGATTTTATAATATACAGTGGAACCTCCCTATTAAGGTCACCCTCGGGAGTGGGCAAAACTGACCTGAATAGCAAGGTGATTGTATTAGAGGGACTGGTTTCATGTACTTCACTATGTAAGGACAATATTTAGGACTATCCTAGGGTGACCTTAATTGTGAAGTGGCTGAATTACCAAGGTGACCGTTAATGCAAGGTTCGACTGTAATAGTGAGTTCTCACATGCTCCATCTACCTTCGTAATCCTTCACACCGACTCTCGCCGATGGCTGCTTCTCATCCACAGAAGCGTAACCGTCGGACTTGTGACCTTCCGAACTGAGATGCTCTGACCCCTGACCCGATGACCTTGACACGATGCTCTCCTGTGAGGACTGGACGGCGTGAGAGGGCAGTGGCAGCTGGCTGAAGTGGGTTTCCAGGTTGACCGTGACGCCCTTCAGATCAGCCTGGTGTCTCGCTGGACGGTATCGACTCAGACTCGTTTGTTGTAACTCGCCCCTGAAATTTCAGAGCAACACGTGATATATCCATAATTACCGTATGTATTCTGACATGTAAAAACAATAAAATTATCAGCTCTCCGAAAACACAATACAAATAATTTTTTTTTTTTTAAATACATGCATTGCTGGGCGATTTTGTATGCACAATACGGGGACTCAGAGCGTGGTTCATAAAAGTGACATAGGTTTAAAGGGATAACTTAATTCTACGTGAATTGGCAGATGGCGTCTTTTAGTTGTTGTACATGTACACAAATGAATAAGCATATCTGCAATGTAAGATAATGCACAGTGATAAATAGGGTGAGAAGATGAAGTGAAAGAACAAGAGGCAGAAGAAACGGGCATCAGACAGAGAAATATGTCATGCAAAGATTTTGAATACTATAAACAGGAAGAGTACCTCGCAACATATAATAATAACATATTATAGTTAGTGTTATTTTGTGTTACTTATGAAAGAAGAATATTGTACTTGCTGCTATTTTATGACTGTGATACCATGCATGATAACTATGACCTTTCGACTCTGATAACGTGGTATTTTAAAATTGATATTTATTGTATCACTTTTATCAGGTTATGAAATTGTTAATCAAAATGGTATATCCTCGTTGTCATCACTGCTATCATCACTATGCGAGTGGGGGATGAATGTGTCGGAATATGTGTTATATTTTACTGTGATTGCCTATGTTTTATGTACTCTTTGAACAGATCACACGACAAAGTTCTCTTGCGAAATTCAATAAAGTGTCTTGTATCTTATGTCTTGTAGAGTAACTGAGACTGGTGCTTGTGTTATATATCAAAAAGCCACAAACTTGTGCTACTTCAAAGTAATTTACGGGCGGGGATAGTGTACCCTGGACAGAGCCCATTATAACAGCTAAAACACATGTTTCCGAGAAGTACAAAATTGCTACGCCAGTGTATTTGTTTTTAATTTACAGAAAGGGCATATCTCCATAATTCAATTACTAAAATATCATACTTGTATGTGCACATTATATACACATTAAATGGAGTGGTACGAATAAAATGTACATGGTCTAATCTTGTCAAGTAACGCAACAATTCTGGGTAAAAGACCACCATGTGACATCCCAATAGTGCAGAGAAACATCACGAGTAAAGAATAACGAACATCGAAATGAAAGCTGTGCCACAACTGCAGGGTCAAGGCACAGTCAACCTTCCTGCTGTATTTCACAAAAATGTAGGACCTAGAAAACTGACATTTGAAAACAAACTTGACTGAACTGAGTGCAACGCATATTAAACAGTTTTGTGGTAGAATCTATTGGCAGTGAAATGATGCAGTCTTTTGAAGTTATCATGGCAGTGCGATTTTTTGTCTTCCCACAACACACATGTATACTGTATTACATGGTTATGTTTGCAAATATCGATGGTCGCCGTGCATGCGTATTAAAACGTGATTTTAACAAAACCTGTTCAGCAGACCAGTGATGTGATGGCGGTGATTGAGAAGTTTCAGATATGTGATTTGCCACATAATTGTGAAATGGAGATTTGCACCTTTTTGGATTCCACAGATCATGTGCTTAAAAAAAAATGATACCTCCTATGTCGAGATATCTTCAGTAATTTTTGATTTATCGCAAAAACTGAACCAAACTTTAGAAAAGCAATGTTTTGAGAAACGAGGTAATTTGGACTCATATCGTCTCTTGCTTTTTAATATATTTGTTCTTAAATGCGTGTATTTTATTAGTCTTGGATTGTTTGGCGAGGAAAATAAACCCGACGTTGAAAGATGAGATCATTAGTTATGCATTTCTGCCAAAATCACAAAGCTGACAGAACATGAAATAGACAGCTATTTTTGACTCGTGTGCAGAATAGGCCTGCATAACTTAAAGGGAGGCAGTCTGTTCCTCTACACGCAATTAGCCAGCATAGTAATTTGTAACAGGAAGTCTGCTGTGTTGAACGTGGGAAAATCACTGGACATCAAAGGATACAGCAGTTAACGCAGCGCGTCTCGACATTACTACGAATACAGCTTGTTTTGAAACTAGATGTTTTGTTTACCATTTGAACAAGCTTGGGGTCATACCTTCTAAATGTTGCTACGTTATTACTAAACACAATTTGGCAGGCAGAATACCTTCAACATAGTTACTATAGTTTTAAGAACATGATATTAAATAATAAAGGACGATTCCATGGTATTTGTGCCGTGAAGAAAGAATTTTTTGTTTTCAGCATTTTGGTTAGTTATGATACGTATGTGTTGTCAGATAATTAAAGTTTCAGGAAACTAAATTCTCATGGAAAGTAAATCGATGAAAAATTACAATATTTGGACCTATTTACGTAAAATAAAAACACATTCGTTGCGGATGGAACAATCGATTTTTCCGAAAAACTTCCTTTTTAAATTAAAAAAACTAGGAACAGACCGCCTCCCAGTTCCCTGTGGCGGGACACAAATGCTACTGGTGCAGTGACAGTGTTTACCTATTGGCGGTGTTGAGGCCCAAGCGCGGACTCCTGCCCGCCCTCGGTGGCAGTGGGACTGGTGGCTCTTCCTCATGGGGAGAGACGTGATCGGTGGCGGCGGAGGGTGCATAGCGTGAGGAGTAGGGCGAGTAGCTGGGCCACTGGTCCTCAAAGCCTCTGCAGATACGCCCAGTTAGTAAAAGCGAAAGCGAAAGCAAAATAACAAAGAGCAGCTTAACCACTCATGGAGCAATAAAAACCGACTGTTCCACTCGTGGAGCAATAAAAACCGACTGTTCCACTCGTGGAGCAATAAACAAGTCTTCTGATGTCTATTTTGGTTTAAACTCGTTTACCTGCGACAATGACCAGTACTTGACATGGCCAATTTTGGTGTCATTAGACATTGACATGTATCTGACAGGACCTGTATTGGTGTCACTAGTAACATAACCTGTATGTAAGTAACTTAAATAATACCTTTAGTGCTTTTTAAAATAAAACACCAACGGGTAGATCAACTGGTGGACCAAGGTAGCGAATGAATACAGAATGTTGAGACTGGACATCGGCACCCGGGAGGAGATACGATTACAATATCCTAAAATTAGCTTATTAATATTTATATACAGTATATATACATATATACAATGTATATATATATAATTATATACATATGAATAGATTGATTTTATATAGCGCCGTTATCCACCTAGAAGATGCTCATTGCTTTTACTCCATCATGAGAGCAAGAGTTTTGACAGCAGTTAATGCAGCACCCGTGCAGGTGTTTGTAGATCAAGTGTGTTAGCTCAGCGAGTCCACGACAGGTTTTTCCATTTTCCTGTGTGGGGTGTTTTACTTACCCTGACAGAGACTCCAGGTAGAAGAGACCAATGGCTTGTAGTGTCTCTTCCGTACGACACAGGCAAAGTGGGGGTGAACAAAGTTTCCCAAGTTTCAAAATGGATGTTGCTATGTAGATTTCAACCAATGTGCCCACACTTGTAATGCCAACACTCTACCGTTCAACCACAAACTTTAAGACTTAGATATTTTGGCGTTCTCCACTTAATATTTTGATGTGGTATTCATTTTTCTATGAGTCACGTACGTGGAACTTGCAAGATAAATACGTGGATGAATTTGATACTATCTGGCGTATCAGGAAACTTCTTCATCTACCAGTTTGCGCTTATGGTATTATGCTACCACTCTTCTTCAAATTTCCTGATTCAAATTCAGATTATTAACTGAATGGTGCACTAGATGCAGAGTTGTTTAAAATGCAATAACACCAGTTTGAGTAGGCTACCTCATCCAGTCCGTCATGGTTGTGGTTTGTTTCTTTTATCTTTAGATTCTTGTTTCAATTCATGTGATGCCATGACTTTCTGTAATATGACGTTGAGAGCAACTCGGCTGTGGAGTGGAGTGGTAAATAAACCTAAAAACATGTGTATTGGCCAAAATAGTAAAAAGCACCAAAGAAACCAGGATAATATAAAGCAGTGCTAATGCAATCATGATACATATGAAAGGTTTCGGGGCAAACACGATACAATCTGTTTTATTCTTTTTGAGAAAGAAAGAGTTTAAGTGGAAACTTGTAGATGTTGGAATATAAGGTATATATCACATTTTGATGAAAAAAAGACAGATGACATTGATCCCGTTTTGAAAACAGTCTTTCTTGCATATCGTTTAACAGGAATATATCGCATTTTAATTTAAATTACATATTACACTGGCTCAACATGTGTTAGAACAAGTGTTTATTCCCTGTTCGAGCAAAATTTAAGTATCAGCATTTATAAATTGTGTTTTCCCCGAAACCGTTTATGTATACATCATATAATATAGTTGCTCCAGTATAGTACCAAATCCTTCCCCAAGCGAAATGTTGTAAGCTGTATAGAACCTCTCTTACCTGCGCGGCGTGCCATCATCAAATGGACGAATCACAACGACAGTCACAGGCACCGACGTCCGAAGTAGGTCAATCATCTGGTCATGTGTCAGTGTTGCGGTGGCAACCTTACAGATCTCGACCAATCGGCTGCCTTGTTGCAGCCCTGCCTTCCAGGCGAAGCCATAGGGCTCGACATCAGACACGATACCGTCGTAATGGATGTGGAAGCCAAGTTGACCCACGTCGTTCCTACGTAGCGTCATCTCGGTTGTCTGAAGACAACATGAAACTTTTGTGACACCAATGCTGTTACACCAAATACCGTATTAATTGTATTAAGCATTACAACAGTACACTTAACAAATATTTGAGACGTGAAAACATGTCCGATGTTGTGTTAAAATAAGTGAACTGGGGTGTAAAGCCATTTTCTGGAGTTCCTGGGTACAGCCATCTCAGCAGAAGTGATTGGCAAGTGATATATGCATCCACATATGAGCCATATGATACCAGAACACTGTAAATTCTGATAATTTATGTGGATTTTTTCCATATTTTTTCATCCATGAATCTATAGAGTGTGACATGGGTAGAAATTAAATTACAACGATGGATTCAACAGTCAAGGTTGGCATTGGAGATCACTGTCACGGGATCACACTGCTAAAGTGGGGGTGTACACTAATTAGGGCATGTACGCTTAATTGAACGACTACAGCATATCATAATGAACATGTTAGTAAACACTAGTTACATCAAATTGGACTGTACTTTCGCAAAATGGATGGAGAGGAACTGAACAAGGCAGTGGCATACAATCAATAATAATCCAACAACGCTGCTCAAAGCGCTTTACACTTTACTTCCTGGCAGACCTGTTCAATCAAACACCATCTCGATTTCTCTGGGAAGCATCCAGCCACACTGCAATTAATGCACAAAAACTATTTGTAACAACACAGAGTGAACAAATTTGCCCAAGGATTGACATAGCAGCACAGGATTTGAACCAAGGTTTTCTCAAGTTAGAGTCCGAAGTTCTAGCGGCTTAGCCACCTCGCAAAGACGAGTGACTGGCCGAAAAGCTGTCTTATACAGAGGGCTATGGCCGGTTAACGGAATCTGAGAAAACCACATCTACTATTGACTGTATCAAGAGACGCCGACACTGCTGTTCTCGATAAAACAACACGGGAGGAGACGGCCCACGGTCGCAACTCATAGCGTGCGACTGTCCGTCAAGTAGCCATCAATGCTGAAGCTGATGCAGAAAGCAGAAGACAGCGACGTCACCAGCAAGTGAGCACACTAGCTGTCCAAAGAGGACAGCCATCAACATTCATGTGCTGACACTGTGGTGTCCATATTGGACTAGTGTCACATGAACAAGCCTGTGGACACAGACTTTAAGAACACACAAAAACGGGACAATGAATGTCATCCTCAAAAATGAGGAGACTACCGAGGAGTGAATGAGGAATCAATGAGCCACTGCACTTCACTGCACTGGTCACCCCATCACGTAAACCCTTTAGTCCCTTAGGGGAGTGTGGCAGTGTAGTGGTTAGCACATCCACCTGGCATGCCAGCGCTCTGAATTCAAAACACGGACCGGCTAGGCATGATATTTGGTGTAAAATCCTGGCTCTGAACATTGGGGACTGTGTATCCCTCGTGACTCGGAGATCACGTCAATGTCGGTCCCGTCTCAATCTGAGAGGTAAAAGAACCACTGAGGATGACAAGCACCCTGGCAGTGACCACCCTCAGTGCCAGCATAGAAAGGTAGGTTTGATAATGTTCTGAAAAAGGCTGACAGTTGGATGAGACCTCATAAGACCATAACATTGTAACCACAATATATACAGAGTAGTTTGTCAATAGAACGTTGCTGAGCACTGGAAACAACTAGAACTAGACGTGTTACCCACCTCACATCCGTCTGTGACAACCAGCAACCTCTTTGCAATCTCCTGCACTTCGTCAATGTCTGAGTAGTACGTCCTCAACACAATGCACTCTCCCTGGTCGTAGTACAGACGCAGGCTGAAATGAAGAAATGTTCATAATATTGAGACTAACAATACTCCCAGGAATCTGAGCTCATTTGGCCACATCATTAATGTGGACAAGCAAGAGTCATCATTAGAACACGGGACCGCCGAAGGTTAAAAAAAAAAAAAAGAGAGTTTTTTTTACAAAAGGTAGCTATAGTTTCAGATGATTTTTAAGTGATTGGGAGTTGATTCCAGATTTTGGGCACAGCTACAGAAAAAGCATGATTGCCAATGTTAAGTTTGGTTTTCGGAACAAAAAGTTGTTGTGAAACAAATGATCTGGGATTCTTGCGGATATCGGAAAAATAAAGGAGACTAAACAAATAGGATAGGAGTCGTATAGAAAGGGTACGGTGTGCTACAACAGCAACACTTGCATCACGTCTATGACTGATTGGATTTCAAATTCACATTTATTTAACTCTTTACAATACACACAAATACAATTCAAATGATGGAAATTGTTACACGACATAAAGAGAACAATAGGGGAATTACAATGTATAATGCTATACTCCAAAGAACATTAGGTTCGCATCTTAGCAGAAGCGATTTAAGTAGACACAATCTGGTTTTGCTGAACAAACAGTGGTACATTTTTTGGTCATGCAAATTACCAAATGTTATGTCAGTGTTACCATCTTGTCATAAAATAATACTAGGAAATTTGAATAAGCATGCATATGACAGGATAATGTATACTATTCCAGAGAATTCATAAATAATATTCAACAGCTTATTTTCATAAAATAAAATTGCACATTTATACTGCAATACTACGCCACAAAAAAAACAATTTATGTGTTAATACACAAAAATAATATGACACACATTTTTATTAACAAGTGTAACTTATGAGAATATATTACCAATTTGTTCAGTGTTCAGTCATAAAACAAATTTTTTAAACAACGAGTAAAGACTGTGGCGCCACCTGTTGTTCTGTGCTGTCCAGCCAATCACAGACTTGCAGGTCGTGGTGAAGATCACTTCCTTGGTGGTGTCGTCTAGAATTACGATTGTCTCCGCTCCAATCGCCAGGAAGCATTTCATGGTACAAGAACCGCCAAAATCATCCACCTGAAGACAAGTAAGCAACAAATAATGAACGAAAAACTTCCTTCACGTTGTAATGCAAAGTAACAAATGTTTCAGTTACTCTTGCCACATCCACTTTTAGAAGTGTGTCACCATTCTGTGTTTACTGTGCTTAATAAATATAACATAACAATCAAACAACATCAATCTGTCTTTTGTAACAGAACCTGAATCCCTGCAGCTGTGTGCCCAAAATCACCAAGACTTGCGTTCTTTGCCTTCAATTTTTTCTTTCCTAACACTGCAAGTTGTGCTTGCTTATCTTAAACATAACTGAATTCCGCACAAGATGGTTCTCATAAACATTTCGATTAAACATGCGAAACACGGTACGCTGTGTTTTTGCATAGAATTCTACGTTTATCTATGAAATCTTTGCCAGTTGATATTTCAGTTGATATTTTCAAAGATTGCTCATTCAAGTTACATAAGTATCCAGAAGATATCGCCACCATCACACATTTTCTAAGCTAAAGGACAGATCCAGGCAGTTGAGGATGCAGGAATCTGGACGTTTGCAGGAATCTGGACGTTTGCAGGAATCCGGATGTTTGTAGGCGGTTGGGATCTAAAACAGTCTCTCCGACAAGACCCACACTGACCTGTACATTCCAAACGAGGCCACCCTTGGCATGCACGTCAGGAATACTTCGACTTTTTGTCTTCTCCTTCTTGCGTCCGCTGCCCAGAGAGAACTTGCCTGCAGCAACAACAATAATAACCTAACTATAATCGAACTGGAGGATGTGTGTATATGTCTGTATGAATGTATGTACATGCATACGTAGCATATAGCTTTAGCAAATTAACTGATTTAATGACGAAAATCAATACTCTCGACCAATTCAACAAAACTAAAATTTTTTGATCAAACTGACTGCAGATATTACATAAAACATACAAATAAACAGTACAAAGCTGGACATCAAATAACCAGATTTGCGATGGGTTGAACCAGTTGAGGAAACAAGCTGCAATAATCAGCAGTGGAGCAGGATCAACATAATTAAAGCACTGTATTCTTACCAAATTTCGACCCGGATTCTAAAGATGACGTCGTCACAAAGTTGGTGGCCAAGTCTTTGAGGTATTCCTGTCGAGTACGGATGGCCATTGCTGTAAACTTCTCCGACTTGTGCACTGCATTCTCCGCGTTAATGGCTGCAACAATCAATGGAAACCATACAGAAACTATACATGGCCCAAACTTTGTGGAATGCAGTGGCTAGAGCTTTGGACCCTAAATTGAAAGTACCTGGGTTCAAATCCTGTGCTGCTGTTACGAACTTTGGGAAAATTTGTTCACTCTACTCATCTACGTTACTTCAGTTCATTTAGCTGTGTTAATGAGTACCTGGTTATATATGTGGTGAATATTTGTGTAGGAATAGTCTTCTTGCCTTAACTGCAGAGTGACTGAATGCTTCCCATAGAAGACGAGATAGTGTTCGATTGAATAGCTCTGCCAAGGAGTAAAGTGCTTTGGGCAGTCCTAAGGAATGAACACTGTGCTATATAAGAACTTACCTTTTTTGAAACATTGTTTTACTATAAAGATGTAAGAGATGATCTCACAAGTTTGTAAAGTCAAATGAAATGTTGTGCGTTTTCAGTATTAGTTCAAACCCCCCACCACCAATACGTCATGTCGATCTTGAGATTTTACAATCCAAAATTGCTATTAGTATAGTTTTGCATTAACATTTCTTTCACTCACTAGGTGGTGCCACTGTGGTAATACAACCCTAACATTTTGTGATTTAAATTTAAATTTATGTTGTTTTCTTGCCCTGTTTGGAGCATGCCTGTAGGTTTGTGCTTAAATTTGCTATGTACATGTATATATAAAGTTATATAATATATATGTATATCAACATATGCACAAATATATATAGGCCTGTATATATATTTACTTATTTCAGGCTTTTTATGTAAAGCACTGCTATTTCTAGGAAACTGTTTTATATACAAATACATTTATTGGTATTTTAATATGAAGACACTGCACCTTTTGTGAGAAGGAATTCTTTGAACTCGGCCGAGTTTGTGAAGACTGCCCCTTCAGGAATGGCCGGCCCAAACGTTGGTACGTCTTTGGAACGCGATACGGCCATGCTACAAGAAACAACAGCAGTGTGATTAAGTACAGTGCTCCGGAAAGATGTCTACAAGTAAAAAATGACAGCTGGCACACCTTGCCTGAGATATGATAGCCTTCCATTAGCATGTGTCAACAAACATCACTGCTTCAAAACTGGCTGGAATGAAAGGTGCAGCCTGGGTTTGATACAAGTACACAAAACATGAACAATTTCACTCAATAAACATGTGAAAAAGTAATATTTTAACTTTTAGAATTATCAATGCTTTGCAAATTAACATTTTCCCTATATATTCAGGTCATTACAGAGAGTGACCTGTGATGATCGATAACATATATTTGACATGACCCATGTGTGTGTGTCACTAGAGAGTGACATGTCACACTTACTTGACCTGTCACAAGACCTATGTTGGTGTCACTAAAGTGTTTCCTGTCACACTTACGTGCACTTGACATGACCTACGTTGGTGTCACTACAGAATGATCTGGTACAGATACATGCATTTCACATGACCCGTGTCGGTGTCACCAGAAAGTGACGTGTGACACACACCTGTACTGGACGTGGTCAGTGTTCGGGTTGTGTGCGCGTACTATGATGAACACGTGTTGGAAATGGGAACGAACAGTCTTCGGGGTAAACGGCTCAGCACCGGGTTCCTGGAATACTATCGTCACGATGTCGTTGCCGATGTGGCGTTTCCGTAGCAACTGGAACGTAACAATAAACACAAAGGCGTCAACACTCGGCAACATCAAAGCGCAACCTAAAACAAGCAAAATTTAAATTCCGCAAGAAAGTAAACGTTCAAAGATTTCCAGCACAAAACTGTATTAATAAAGTTCTTGCGCTGAATATTTCTAGCAAACTTACAGCATTGGTCCATTTTAAATGTGATATATCAGAAAGCATCAAATCAGGTGATCTTCTGTAAGTAATGTCATTAACACTGGGTATAATTCTATGGTTTTATGTGTTGATTGTGTAAAGGGAGATAAAGAGGGATTGGGAGAGGAGTGGAGAATGAGGGCAAAAGATAGAGAGGAGTGGAGACGGTTGGTGGAGACGGCAGGGCTAGATCAGTGAGATAGAGGGGAGTGGAGACGGTTGGTGGAGACGGCAGGGCTAGATCAGTGAGATAGAGGGGAGTGGAGACGGTTGGTGGAGACGGCAGGGCTAGATCAGTGAGATAGAGGGGAGTGGAGACGGCAGGGTTAGATCAGTGAGATAGAGGGAGTGGAGACGGTTGGTGGAGACGGCAGGGCTAAATCAGTGAGATAGAGGGGAGTGGAGATGGTTGGTGGAGACGGCAGGGCTAGATCAGTGAGACAGAGGGGAGTGGAGACGGTTGGTGGAGACGGCAGGGCTAGATCAGTGAGATAGAGGGGAGTGGAGACGATTGGTGGAGACGGCAGGGTTAGATCAGTGAGATAGAGGGGAGTGGAGAAGGTTGGTGGAGACGGCAGGGCTAGATCAGTGAGATAGAGGGGAGTGGAGACTGTTGGTGGAGACGGCAGGGCTAGATCAGTGAGATAGAGGGGAGTGGAGAAGGTTGGTGGAGACGGCAGGGCTAGATCAGTGAGATAGAGGGGAGTGGAGACGGTTGGTGGAGACGGCAGGGCTAGATCAGTGAGATAGAGGGGAGTGGAGAAGGTTGGTGGAGACGGCAGGGCTAGATCAGTGAGATAGAGGGGAGTGGAGACGGTTGGTGGAGACGGCAGGGCTAGATCAGTGAGATAGAGAGAGTGGAGGCGGTTAGTGGAGCCAGCAGGGCTAGATCAGTGAGACAGAGGGGAGTTGAGACGGTTAGTGGAGACGGCAGGGCTAGATCAGTGAGATAGAGGGGAGTGGAGATGGTTGGTGGAGACGGCAGGGCTAGATCAGTGAGACAGAGGGGAGTGGAGATGGTTGGTGGAGACGGCAGGGCTAGATCAGTGAGACAGAGGGGAGTGGAGACGGTTGGTGGAGACGGCAGGGCTAGATCAGTGAGATAAAGGGGAGTGGAGACGGTTGGTGGAGACGGCAGGGCTAGATCAGTGAGATAGAGGGGAGTGGAGACGGTTGGTGGAGACGGCAGGGCTAGATCAGTGAGATAGAGGGGAGTGGAGATGGTTGGTGGAGACGGCAGGGCTAGATCAGTTAGACAGAGGGGAGTGGAGACGGTTGGTGGAGACGGCAGGGCTAGATCAGTGAGACAGAGGGGAGTGGAGACGGTTGGTGCAGACGGCAGGGCTAGATCAGTGAGACAGAGGGGAGTGGAGACGGTTGGTGGAGACAGCAGGGCTAGATCAGTGAGATAGAGGGGAGTGGAGACGGTTGGTGGAGACGGCAGGGATAGATCAGTGAGATAGAGGGGAGTGGAGATGGTTGGTGGAGATGGCAGGGCTAGATCAGTGAGATAGAGGGGAGTGGAGACGGTTGGTTGAGATGGCAGGGCTAGATCAGTGAGATAGAGGGGAATGGAGATGGTTGGTGGAGACGGCAGGGCTAGATCAGTGAGTGGGAGGAAAAATAAAATAAAACAGAAATCGAGGATCAGTATCGACGCCGGCCTCAACCTGGACACTCAGGGAAAGGAAGAGAACAACAATAACATTTATATACATATTTACATAAATACTAGATGTGAAAAAATATAAAAAGTTAGTGCTCTCCTCTTTGCCTCTGAAACTCGAGTGAGGCCTACATCGATACTGGTCAATGGTGTTAACAAAGCACAGCGAGTTCACACCTGTTGTTTGTTGTTGGGCGTGTAGGGCAGCATGGTTGACACATGGAACATGATCCCATAGCCATGGAAGTCAGTGTACAGTGAATGATTCCCCGTTGAATCAGCTGCAAAAAACACATCACATTTCTAAATAAAATTTGCGCGAACATTAACAACATTTAGTAAAGGTAAGTTCTTATATAGTGCAGTATCCTGTCTTTAGGCCTGCTCAAGGTGTTTTACAATTTACTCCCTGAAAGACCTGTTCAATCAAACATCATCTCAACTTCTCCGGGAAGCATTCAGCCATGTTACACTTGATGCGCAAAGACTATTCATACATAAATATCCACCACAGTCTAGCCAGGTACTCATTTATGCAGCTGAGTGAACTGGAGAAACTTGTACTTCATCAACTGTACATAATCAGTCTTTTTGTGTATCAGTATACAGTAGCTTAAAACTTACTTTTACAGTCGAGACCGCCACGATATTGGTCAAAATCCTTCAGGACTACCTTCTTCCCGATGCAGTGCAGAAACTCCTCAAATGCCGGACTCGACCATTCTGCAACACAACGTCACAACCTCTCACATAACATTTTAACCTCAAGTTATTTAACGATTATTGCTGCTTGATAGCTTAATGATAATTATTACTACCGGTAACTAGCAAAAATGCCCGTCACCTGACGAGATGCCTTGGTAGATGGGAGTTGTGATAGAAATATTTACCAAATGTTAGAAAACACACAGCATCGTTACATTAAAACCATAAAGCGCTCACAGATACTCTTTGTTTGTTGAAAATGATGAAGGTCGGAGAGGTTTACGTCCACCAATTCGCCCCAGTCGTGACAGTGTAGAATTGTCAAGAATATTCATATAGCTATGCTGTTGGCATGAGGGTAGACATAAGCATTATTGTGTGTGCGGCTACTTCCTGATGCCAAGTCCATGACGTAGGGGCCATTTTCCAGAAGTATGTATAAGTACGTACGTACGTACGTACGTACGTACGTACGTACGTAAGTCTGTACGTACGTACAAACAAATGCAGACATTTTTACAAATATATTCCATCCATAACAATGACTGAAAAAACAAACATTCAAATCTGCCGCTACATCAACAGTCAACAAAACTTACAAAACCATAACACATCAGATGTCAAACTGAATACGTATTTTGACAAAATTACTTTTAATCATGAAAATAGCAACCATTTATGTGGGGGGGTCACATGTTCGGTGACCTGTGGCGAAATACCCCCACATTTGGGATTATTATAATTTTAGATTTAGTGTTTTTGGCAGCAGATAGCGTGGTATTCAGAAAGGCACTTTTTAGTTAATCATGTTGGCTTAGTTAATCATGTTGGCTTTAAAATTAACTACACATAACAAGCTCTGCTGTGATTACATGTCATTCCTTTCAATTGTTCTAGGAATACCACTGCTGCTTTATATGTTGAAATGTGGGCTCTAACAGCCTGATGCTCAGGAGACTAGTATGGGCTCAGTCACAGGCCTGGCATTGGGTTGTAGAGTCCACATTTCTTTTATTTAAATATTACAGTGTGCCAAAAAGGCTTATAAACTGGTTACCCATAATAAACAA
Organism: Escarpia spicata; assembly: GCA_963995525.1. NCBI lineage: Eukaryota > Metazoa > Annelida > Polychaeta > Sabellida > Siboglinidae > Escarpia > Escarpia spicata. The sequence continues at coordinate 25,456,909 of OZ023211.1, forward strand.
ACGTCATCCATTTGGCCTTTTTCATATCTATATTTGTCTCCGTGTTGTTGCTTGCATAAATACAGACGTTTTAACAAATAAATTCCAACGAGTTAATTAGACACGGTCCAGCGACATCACTGGTGTCTTTCCGGAACCCTCTTCGACGTAGGTCACATGACCAGTGCCCAGGAAGCATCGGCCACTCGATGTGCCGCACTTATTGAATTAATTACACATGTCCCCGAGGCAATGTTAGGCCGGTACTCGGCCGACATCAGACAATTAACGTTCATCCACAGGGGCTGAACCGGGCTGTGGCCTGACATGCATTGCTTCAACCCGCCTTGGGTTCGTCTGTCACTGGTGGTGATGTAGAGACCGTGACGGTATCAGTCACCATGTAGTCGTCATTGCCGTACATTCTACTCACCACCATTGTATGTTTTATTCGCCATTGTTGTACATTCTACTCACCACCATTGTATGTTTTAATTACCATTGTTGTACATTCTACTCACCACCATTGTATGTTTTATTCACCATTGTTGTACATTCTACTCACCACCATTGTATGTTTTATTTACCATTGTTGTACATTCTACTCACCACTATTGTATGTTTTATTCATCATTGTTGTACATTCTACTCACCACCATTGTATGTTTTATTCACCATTATTGTACATTCTACTCACCACCATTGTATGTTTTATTCGCCATTGTTGTACATTCTACTCACCACCATTATATGTTTTAATTACCATTGTTGTACATTCTACTCACCACCATTGTATGTTTTATTCACCATTATTGTACATTCTACTTGCCACCATTGTATGTTTTATTCGCCAGTGTTGTACATTCTACTCACCACCATTGTATGTTTTAATTACCATTGTTGTACATTCTACTCACCACCATTGTATGTTTTATTTACCATTGTTGTACATTCTATTCACCACCAGTGTATGTTTTATTCACCATTGTTGTACATTCTACTCACCACCGGTGTATGTTTTATTTACCATTGTTATACATTCTACTCACCACCATTGTATGTTTTATTCACCATTGTTGTACATTCTACTCACCACCGGTGTATGTTTTATTCACCATTATTGTACATTCTACTCACCACCATTGTATGTTTTATTCACCATTGTTGTACATTCTACTCGCCACCATTGTATGTTTTATTTGCCATTCTTGTACATTCTATTCACCACCAGTGTATGTTTTATTCACCATTGTTGTACATTCTATTCACCACCATTGTATGTTTTATTTGCCATTCTTGTACATTCTATTTCCTGTTGTCGTATATTCTGTACCCACCACTGTTGTGGGTTTCACTCCCTCACCGCACGTTTTACTTGTTCTTAATGTACACTTTACTCACATTGTTGTACACATGTTTTAGTCACCATTCATGTACATTTTACTTCCCACCAGTGTCTATTTTACTCACCATTGTTACATATTACTCATGAATAAAGTTCTTATAATTATGGTGCAGTATCCAGTCCATAGGACTGCTCAAAGCACTTTACACTTTACTCCTTGGCAGACCTGTTCAATCGAACACCATCTCAACTTCTCTGGGAAGCACCATCTTGATGTACATTTTACCCACACTACTGTACATTTTACTCACATTATTGTATGTTTTACACATCACTGTTGTACATATTACTTGCCAGTAGTCATTGTAGTACATTTTACACCCCATTGTAGCACAATTTACTCATCACTGTTGTACATTTTACCATTGCTGTACATTCTCTCACCATTGTTGTACATTTCCTCCTCACTGGACTGTCCCTCTCGGCAGTACATCACACCAATCTTGTAGTTCTTTGTCACCTGGCAACAGTACAACCTCAATCACCAATCAATTTAATACTTTGCTGTGTACGTTGTTTTCACACTACACATCGTAATCAAGGAAAATGGATAAGAAAGTAAAAATGGGTGCACATAAACAACAAGATCATCACCCCCCTCCGCGCTGCTCTCGTAAACATCTGGACGACAAACCTTTATCACACGTAAAACATGATAATTTTTTGGGAAAAACTGAGATTGAGAGTGGACATTATTGTGGTTAAAATATTTATTGCTATTTTTTATTAATTATTATGTCGTCTTCTACAGTCTAAAACCTACTTTTTGTTAATTATTTTATATTGATATATTCATTTTCAAAGTCCTGTGTTTTTATTATTAACCAACTACTCATTATTCCATGACATGTATGTATCTTTGTATTTTTATTTGCATCTTATGTATAAATATGAACTTTTATCTGAAATAAATATTATTATTATTATAAAATAATAACTACCCCATATGCTACCTTTTTAGCTAACCTTTACTAGAGAACAATTACATTTCTACAAAACTACACCACACCCACCCCTTGTTCGTCGACCTTCATGAGTTGTTCGTATGTTTTCACTCCAGTGAGCGCCTGGCGGAGACACGCAGTGTTCAGATCAGGTACAACAAAGTCGAGGATCTCCTTCGCTGGCAGTCCCCGGGTGTTGCTGAGGCGAGAGGTCGACGGAATCACATCCTCCGCAACACAGCCTCGGAACGTCGTCAGCTGTCAAGGGAGAGGTCATAGTTTGAGGAAGGTATTATGGTTGAATGGGAGGGTGGGAGAGAAAGAGTTATTTCGTAATTGTAGAGGAAGAGAAGAGAGAAAAGGAGAGGGCAGGAGGATGTGGAGAGAGGGAGAGAGAGAGATGGGGGCAGAGAGAGATGGGGGCAGAGATAGAAAGGGAGACAGGGAGAGGGGGAGAGAGAGATGGGGGCAGAGAGAGTGAGAGAGGAGGAGAGGGGGAGAGGGAGAGAGGGAGAGGGGCAGAGAGGGGGAGAGAGGGATAGTGGGAGAGAGATGGGGGCACAGAGGGAGAGAGGGGGAGAGGTGGAGGGGGAGGGAGGATGGGGAGAGGGAGAGAGTGTGAGAGTGTGAGAGGGAGAGGGGGAGGGGGGAGAGGGAGAGAGGGAGAGAGTGAGAGAGGGAGAGAGGGAGAGGGAGAGAGGGAGAGAGGGAGAGAGGGAGAGAGGGAGAGAGGGTGATAGGGAGAGAGGGAGAGAGGGAGAGAGGGAGAGAGGGAGAGAGGGAGAGAGGGAAAGATGGAGAGAGGGAGAGAGGGAGAGGGGGAGAGAGAAAGAGAGAGAGGAGAGAGGGAGAGAGGAAGAGAGAGAGAGAGAGAGAGGAAGAGAGGGATAGAGAGAGAGAGGGAGAGAGGAAGAGATGGAGAGGAAGAGAGGAAGAGAGGGAGAGATGGAGATAGGAAGAGAGGAAGAGAGGAAGAGAGGGAGAGAGGAAGAGAGGAAGAGAGGAAGAGAGGAAGAGAGGAAGAGAGGGAGAGAGGAAGAGAGGGAGAGAGGGAGAAGAGAGGGAGAGAGTGAGAGAGGGAGAGAGGGAGAGAGGGAGAGAGGAAGAGAGGGAGACAGGAAGCATTTATTTTGTAATTGCAGAGCAGAGAGAGAGGGGGGAAGGTGACAGGGGAAAGAAAATTTATTTAGGAAATTATATAACTACTTATTTAAAGTTTATAATATAAATTATATTATTACTGTAAACATACAAGTAGAACATTACATTATTGTAAAATGAGATACAATTCCTGGCTGAGAATGGAGCCACGACTGTACAGTAACCAGTTGACATGCAAGAGAGCAATACAAGATCAAAATAACTACGTATTGATTGTAATATGTAGGTGAGCAGATTGCAGATTCACTGGCAATTATAAAGCAGATGTATATAGTAGTATACCATAATAACATATGTTCAATTACGTAATAATGTAGTACTGACGCAATACAAAGTATGTGGTGGCGCTAAACACTGGCACATCGTAGCATGTAATAATTATCTTTGAAAGAACAACGTGTTCAGGTGTATCCAATATATTCTAATTTGGGGGCGTTGTAAGTGTATCTCCTCCCAGGCACCAAACTACTTTCATTGAACCAGAGGCCCCTCGTCTACCAACTGGCGATGTATTTGAAAAAAAACATAAAGGCAATTATTTATGGTTACTTACTTTTAAATGTACACATTCGCTTTGCCACCTATCAGAGAAATGTGGAACTGTACAGTGGTTAATTACCCTCCAGATGGAGCCACTGTGAACTGGTGTGAATCAAAATACCGTAGCAATGGAGACACATTACTCTACGGGAATCTCACACTGGAGGACAGCTAAACCTCACGTTATGGTCACCTCAGCAATACAAGCACCTTGCAATTAAGGTCACCCTAACAGTCCCAAATCATTTCCATACACCGTAAATTATAGGAAATCAGCCCCATTAATCTGGTCACTTCGCCCAATCTTGAGGGTGATCTTCATACTCATAGCAAGGTACCTATGTGAAACTTACCTCAGGGGTGCGTACGATGATCCTATATTGGAAGTACCCTGTCCCTCCTCCCTCCGCCTTCCCTCCCTCTGTCTCCCATTCTTCTACCACCTTCTCCCTCTTGATGCTCACTGCCACCGGACCAAGGTTCTCATCAATGCCAAACAGGTTCTGGTGATCTATGACAGAAACCACGAATGCACAATGTCACCATCGTCAGAAATATCCATTGGTATTTACTCTTGGATGATGGAATATTTTATTAACTGATATATGTACCGTGGAGCTCCACTTTATGTTCACCTTAGTAATACAGCCACCTTGCAGTTAAGGTCACCGCAGCATACTTCCAAGTTATTTATGTAGCAGTAAAGCACAGGACATCATTCTCGCTAATGCAGTCACCTTGCTAATCAGATCACTTTTGTCGGAGCGACCTTAATACTGTGGTTCCACTATATGGGTCTTGGCTGCGTACTGGCCAACACTCCTTAGGAATCATACGGTCAGTATTGTCCTATGTGTAAAAATGCATCATTATTTACCAATATAAACACATAGTAGTCTGCTAATTTAGGTGTACTTTTCGATACTTTTTTCATTCTGATCTGAATCTAATGTGACATTGGTAGAAATTAAATCACAATGATGGATTCAACAGTGAAGGTTGGCATTGGAGATCGCTGTCACGGCGTCAGATGCTGCTAAAAAATGCTAATTAGGGCAGGTACACTTAACAGAACAAATACGGTGGTTTAATTTCCTATCAACGGCATTGCATCGTCATCTAAACTATCATGATTATCGACCGTCCGATGTATTCTCACACCTACAGTCATAAATGCCACCTCTTACAAAGGTCAACGACACAGAGAAACAGTAATAACAGCGTCCACAGCCTTGCTGTTCAGAAACCAATGCCATCAAATGCCAGTGTCTCGAAGCAAGGCCATTAATTACAACCATCCCATCATCTCCTGCAGTATCTGCTGCAGGCATAGTAGTGATCATCACCCTCAAACTTCCACGATCCTACTTGTCTCGTATCACTTCCACTGTACTGCTGGACCATCAAGGATTCCCGTTCTCTGCCTACCTATTCTATTCCCCATAATACACTTCCGCTGTACTGCTGGACCATCAAGGATTCCCGTTCTCTGCCTACCTATTCTATTCCCCATAATACACTTCCGCTGTACTGCTGGACCATCAAGGATTCCCGTTCTCTGCCTACCTATTCTATCCCCCATAATACACTTCCACTGTACTGCTGGACCATCAAGGATTCCCGTTCTCTGCCTATCTATTCTATCCCCCATAATACACTTCCGCTGTACTGCTGGACCATCAAGGATTCCCGTTCTCTGCCTACCTATTCTATTCCCCATAATACACTTCCGCTGTAATGCTGGACCATCAAGGATTCCCATTCACTGCCTACATATTCTATCCCCCATAATACACTTCCACTGTACTGCTGGACCACCAAGGATTCCCGTTCTCTGCCTACCTATTCTATCCCCCATAATACACTTCCGCTGTACTGCTGGACCATCAAGGATTCCCGTTCTCTGCCTACCTATTCTATTCCCCATAATACACTTCCGCTGTACTGCTGGACCATCAAGGATTCCCGTTCTCTGCCTACCTACTCTATCCCCCATAATACACTTCCACTGTACTGCTGGACCATCAAGGATTCCCGTTCTCTGCCTATCTATTCTATCCCCCATAATACACTTCCGCTGTACTGCTGGACCATCAAGGATTCCCGTTCTCTGCCTACCTATTCTATTCCCCATAATACACTTCCGCTGTAATGCTGGACCATCAAGGATTCCCATTCACTGCCTACCTATTCTATTCCCCATAATACACTTCCGCTGTACTGCTGGACCATCAAGGATTCCCGTTCTCTGCCTACCTATTCTATTCCCCATAATACACTTCCACTGTACTGCTGGACCATCAAGGATTCAAGTTCTCTGCCTACCTATTCTATCCCCCATAATACACTTCCACTGTACTGCTGGACCATCAAGGATTCCCGTTTTCTGCCTACGTATTCTATTCCCCATAATACACTTCCGCTGTACTGCTGGACCACCAAGGATTCCCGTTCTCTGCCTACCTATTCTATTCCCCATAATACACTTCCGCTGTACTGCTGGACCATCAAGGATTCCCGTTCTCTGCCTACCTATTCTATTCCCCATAATACACTTCCACTGTACTGCTGGACCATCAAGGATTCAAGTTCTCTGCCTACCTATTCTATCCCCCATAATACACTTCCACTGTACTGCTGGACCATCAAGGATTCCCGTTTTCTGCCTACGTATTCTATTCCCCATAATACACTTCCGCTGTACTGCTGGACCACCAAGGATTCCCGTTCTCTGCCTACCTATTCTATTCCCCATAATACACTTCCGCTGTACTGCTGGACCATCAAGGATTCAAGTTCTCTGCCTACCTATTCTATCCCCCATAATACGCTTCCACTGTACTGCTGGACCATCAAGGATTCCCGTTCTCTGCCTACCTATTCTATCCCCCATAATACACTTCCGCTGTACTGCTGGACCATCAAGGATTCCCGTTCTCTGCTTACCTATTCTATCCCCCATAATACACTTCCACTGTACTGCTGGACCACCAAGGATTCCCGTTCTCTGACTACCTATTCTATCCCCCATAATACACTTCCGCTGTACTGCTGGACCATCAAGGATTCCCGTTCATTGCCTACCTACTCTATTCCCCATAATACACTTCCGCTGTACTGCTGGACCATCAAGGATTCCCGTTCACTGCCTACCTATTCTATCCCCCATAATACACTTCCACTGTACTGCTGGACCATCAAGGATTCCCGTTCTCTGCCTACCTATCCTATCCTATTCCCCATAATCTTTCACGCTGTGTCAAGATGCTCAAATTTTCTCATCACACATAGAAATATACTGCTTGTTACTTCCTGACAGATGGCTATAAATAGCCGCCCAACAATTGGTATGTCACAATGATTAGAACACTGAATATAGTATGTCACAGTCGACAGGAAGAAGACAATTGATACAAATACAGTTGAACCTTGCTTTATATAATACAGCCATGTCGCAATTAAGGTCACCCTAGGACCGTTCCAATTTCCATAACATCACAGTATATGAAAATAGTTCTGTTAATAAGGTCACCTTGTTATTCAGGTCACTTTCACCCACTCATAGTAGTAGTAAATGTAGTTCCCATAGTGGCATGTGTTGGCCGACATATTATATATATACTACAAGCATTTCTTTCAAAAAGAAGGGCAATGAAACTGACTCCAGAACTGAGAGACTGTTCAAAGTAATAATGAAAAATGCATAAAACGTGGCTTACTAACAACGCCAGAGAAGAAGATGATTATGCGGAGATCAAATGGAAGCTTTCAACTAAAATAATGAATGTTTAAATCAAAGAATATTTTTTTCATTTAAGACTGACAGAAGAACTTGGCAACATGAAGCAAAGTCAATAAAGGAACAGTGTAGGTTGAATATCAGAAGATATTAATTATTAGAAGGGATGATAAATAATCGGAACCAATTATTCTGGAAATGCTATCACCGTGATAACACAGGCAAATATCTCAGAAGGGCGGATTACACATAGATGAATAATTGTCGCACTTCCAATAAGCCTGCAGTGTTCAACAATTCTTAGAAGGCTTATATTAATAATTCCATTACATGGTAAGCTAGACGATTATAACTGAAATGTCAAACAAAACATCAACTAGAACGGGTACAATAACAATTAACAATAACTGGGAAAAACTGAATTCACTACATCATAACTCAGATTAAATATTTCAATTAGAACCGAGACATAGAGGATGTTGAAATCAGTGACCCAAATGATATAATGAAGGCTCACACAGCATCAGCCCAGGATGTGGTAATGCTACAGGACTTCCTGGCATGGAGAGTAAGGAGGGAGGAATGCTAGTTATGTCACATGATGTTCGTCAGTTGGTCACAAGACTGAGTGTGCAGCCTTCCAGCAGATGTTTCATTAGTTTCCTGGCTGCATCTTGGCTTCTCATCTGTGCTTTCGGGTTAACGTGATACGGTAGTGTTTTATAGACGTGTTTGATCTATTCAACTGAAAAATGTCCATTACCTACCTACACAGAAGAATCAATCTCGCTTTATTTCCCACCGACTGTAATTACTCTGCCATGTCGGTATTTTATGGATAATACAGCAGTTTACATTGAGCAATTTTCCAGTAAATAAATGAAATGTCTGTTCTATAATTTGTTCATCATCAAACAAGACTGATCTAAGAGTTTTTTCAATAGTCAAACAGTGGCAGAATACTAAATAAATAAATATTTGCATGAATGGTATTGATTCAACTGAACGCTAGAATACTCAGTTTCGTTCAATAACATTAAAATACCACATCAACTGATAATCGTAATATAACAATAAGTTAAAAAAATTCTAAAACCAACATAAATGAAACATTAAAAAAGTTCTCTTTCAAAAAGTCATAATTTAACTATTTGAATACTTACGTAAACAGCACTGAAAACATAAAAATTGACAATTGAAAAGGTGTGCTATTAGTATATATAATTTCATTTACTGAAACTTTAATGATATAATAAAATGATTGTACACACCCAATGGCAACACACCATTACACTTCATGCAGTAGTTAATGCTATATTGAATAATTAAATGTGTCAACGGTGTTACCTTACCCATGTGTGACGCAACCTTGCTTCATTTACCAGACTGAATTATAATTAAATGACTCATCAGTATCAACTTACCTAATTAATGTGAGAAATGTAACTATCTAAGCAATGTTACTGGAAGATCAGTACAAAAAGTTGACTATGATTCGATGTCACACTAGTATATAATACGGTACCTAGTATAAATAATAGTATAAATAACTACTACACATACCCCATTTATTTATGTCGTAATGGCAATTGTTTTAATTACATAGTTTGCAATTGCTTTTTTCTAATGACCTACATCAGATATTTCACAGAAACTCATTGCACTACTTCTAGGCAAGGCTACTTAGCGTACTTCTAGTACACGGTGCAGCTGAAGGGAAACTACCAGGTCCATCTAGCTTGGAAAACTACTCATCTGCATAAATTTTGACAAGTTTTTAAAGATTAAGTGAAATTAAATTTTAAATGTCTTTGAAACTTTGTATATGTAAACTAAATACTCTTGTCAAGTAATGTGCCAAATGTGAAGCCAGTTCATTGCGTACTCATGTCACTAAGCCCACTCAAATGTGGTCATTTGCGTGTCACCAAGCAACCAGCCCATCAAATGTTGCTGATGTCACCACAGGCAATGCCGCTGAGCGCGCCCTCTCCTTTAGCAGGGCAAGCGGCGATGCAGCTTGTCGTTTCAGACAGTACATGAAATTGCAATTGCCGAAATTTCAGATTTGTTTATATCCCCATAAAGATAATAATGTTATCTACAAATTGTCGCTGGATGTATACAGGAAATGTGTTAACTTTTTGAGTTATTTCCGTTTGAACATCGCAAATGCTCAACCTTGCATTATATCCACTAAGTATTCGAGACGTTCAAATGCCAATAACTCAAAAACTAAAAATAGATCAGACTGTATGGTGAATTTTGCATAGGCACACATTATTTCAAAGTTTAAACTTTAAACAAATAAAAAAACTAGCTAGTTAGTTAAGAGTTGCCTCTTTCTGTAACTGGTTGCCCAGTAATATAAGGGTGGACAGTAGGGGGGAGGGGGTGCCTGCATAGGACTTCATACCTATAGCTTTAGGCAAAGTCATCATTCACTTGCTACAATTTATCAATCTTTTGCTGCAGACCATAAGCAGGGGCAGAGCAAGGGGTTAAAGTGGCATCATGCACAATTTGTTTGATAGCTAATGCCCATTAATATATCAACACAAGGACCCAAATGTCAGTCACCCACAGGCAGGACAATAATTAATGGACACAGTTCTAAATTGCACACAGCAACTAAAGCAATTTATCTAGTTGCAGGCGGAAGATATACTTGCAAATGCTATGAGGTAGTAGCCACTTCAAGCCCTGTTAATAGTGTGACTCACTCAACTTGTCCCATCAGACAAGTGTCCTGGACAGTGTACTTGTCTGACATTGGTAATTACTTGTCCCACAAGCTGACAAGCGTTAATGTCGAGCCCTGATGGGTAAGATTATTATCTTTATAGTGATATAAAATAACTATTAAATGTCGCAAATAACTGTGCAAAAAAATGTGCAGAAAAGCGCGACCAATAGGGGCCTTGAACAGGATGACGGAGATGTTAAAAATTAGTTGAATATCAGGACACTATTTTTTGAGTATATTTCATACAGAGTAGGAATAGAAAGGTTCATTTCACTTAGTCTTTAAAAAATCCCATAAGCAAATTAATGAAGATACTGTACAATGGAGTATGTACACGCAAAACTAATGACGTGAGTTTTTAAATGTTAAGTTATAGGCAACCAAAACTGGTCAAAAGTTATAATACAAATTTGTATCACAGCTATGTGTTAGCTTAGACTCATTTTGAGAAGCTTTCACACTATAATGTATGCATGGATCCTCACCACTACTGGGGTAATTTCCCTATGGTTACGGTATAGGCAAGGTGACGGAAGAGGTCAAAGATTATGTATCACTAGATATCTAAATATAATTATAAACAACATGAGGACATATATTGGATGTAACCTCCGAGGATTCTGTCTGCAAGTACTCCTTGCTTGCAGGATCCAGTTCACCCACTAGCCAGCTAGATATTAATCATAAGCTGCAGGCTGGACATGTTGTGGTCAAGCATTCCTGGCTGTAGACAGTGATCACTCAGGTAAACAGGCCAGTTAGACTAGTGGTCACTCAGGCGAAGGCTAGGTCACCAGCTTCACTTGCTGGACACAGCTGATATCCCGTCTTTATGTAGACTGACATATTTTATAATAATATTATTATTATATTATATATTTAAATACAACATGCAGTTGTTCTTTCGCATGGCTGGCAAACTGGTTGTTTGGTCTTTATGTAGACCAACATATTTTATAATATTATTATTATACTAATATAAAATGTACAGTTTTGTATTTTAGTATGGCTGGCTGCTGGCTGTCTAGTCTTTATGTAGACCAACATATTTTATATTATTATTAGAATTATTATTATATTACCCCAGTAATACAATTTAATGCACTCGTTCTTTAGCATGGCTGGCTAGTTGGCTGTCTGGTCTTTAAATATATAATGTAGACCGACACGTTTTATATCATTATTATAGTTATTATTATATTACACTGTAATACAATTTAATGTACGTGTTCTTTTAGCATGGCTGGCGAGCTGGATGTTATATACACTGACATATTTTATAATATTATTATGCTAATAATTTAACAATTTGTTCTTTCAGCATGGCTGGCTGTGTGGCTGGTCTTCATGTAAACTGGCCATGTGTGTGCACATGTATGCCTTGCTTCAGATGTAAAAAACCAGCTCAGCAATAAATCACTGAACATTGTGTTTTGTCTTACAAACTGGTGGCCCCACCATTCAATAATATATTTAAAGATATTTAGCGCATGTATTTTACTTAAGTTACACCACATGCACATATTATATACATGAGGATATTGCATGAGACATCTGTCCTAGTTGTAAACACGATATCATCGCCTAAAATCTAATTGCAACGACTGACTACTGGATATTGTTATCTTAACCATTGTCAATGTCCATGATACATTGATAGACCCATTCAACATCATTCTGAGTACAAACACTATTTCACAGAGTGTGAGGTAATCCGGCAATTAACTGGAGTGAGAAACGGTTTCTTTGATGAATGATTAGAGCAAGAGATTGGGAGAGAGTGAGAGTGTCAGCTAATCTAATATATGATGCCCTGTCATGACTGTATATTATAATGCATCATACGTGAGTGTATGTACGACATTGTATGTAAATACCAATGAACGAATGAACGAACGAACGAAGGAACGAAGGAACGAAGGAACGAACGAAGGAACGAAGGAACGAACGAAGGAACGAAGGAACGAACGAACGAACGAACGAACGAACGAACGAACGAACGAACGAACGAACGAACGAACGAACGAACGAACGAACAAACGAACAAACTAGCAAATGAATGGATAAAAGATGAACAAACAAATATCATAAATAGATCTAGATGCACATGCACCCGAACCTTCATATATTTGCAATTAAAACATAGTAAAGGATCTACAGGTAGTTTGGTGATGAGTTTGGACAACATTCAATTCTACATTTGTTACATCACCCAAGGATGACCAAAACAAAATGAAACACATAAACATCATATGAGACATTGCTACATTTCAACTGACATAATGGCCCCTACCCCCATGTGTGCCTGTGAAGGGAACATATATATATATATATATAGCAAACTTAATCCAGTTGTCATGGATAAATAGTTTGCACATCACTGTGTGCAAGCAAATTCATGCTCTGAGTGCATAAATCTAGTCGCATTATATGAATTATAGACATGGAGTAATGCAGTGCATGCAAATGAGGCTAACATCCACAAGGGCCTCAGTGCTTTAGACTAGTCTGGACATAATCGCAGTGGGCAAGCCAGTTAATCAACTGAAGTCCTGCATCCTGGACAGCCTGCTCTGGCTTTCGGCTGGATTTTCACTTTCAGCTTTACTTTCATTTTCAGTTTGACCTTTACTTTAAGACGTCCTATGATAATCTTGAATTCCCATTGTGTTAATTGTGTACATGATATTAGGGATTTTTTTCTGGAATTCCAATACAATAAAATTGAGGATATCAAATGCATCAGTTGCTGTCTGGCTCATAGCTTCAAGAAGGGACAGAATTGGGATATGTTCCACCTTAAATCTAAATATTTAATTTACACAAAAGATACAGACAAATTTCAAGAGAATTGCAGGATTTCTCAGAGAATTGAGAGAAACAAAATGTAGTGGTAATAATTCTTCAAGATCTGACAGAAACAAACCGTAGCGATACTTATTCTGCAAGATTTAACAGAAACAAAATGTAGTGGTACTAATTCTTCAAGATCTGACAGAAACAAACTGTAGCGGTACTAATTCTTCAAGATCTGACAGAAACAAACTGTAGTGGTACTAATTGTGCAAGATCTGACAGAAACAAACTGTAGCGGTACTAATTGTGCAAGATCTGACAGAAACAAACTGTAGTGGTACTAATTGTGCAAGATCTGACAGAAACAAACTGTAGTGGTACTAATTCTTCAAGATCTGACAGAAACAAACTGTAGTGGTACTAATTGTGCAAGATCTGACAGAAACAAACTGTAGTGGTACTAATTGTGCAAGATCTGACAGAAACAAACTGTAGTGGTACTAATTCTTCAAGATCTGACAGAAACAAACTGTAGTGGTACTAATTGTGCAAGATCTGACAGAAACAAACTGTAGTGGTACTAATTGTGCAAGATCTGACAGAAACAAACTGTAGTGGTACTAATTGTGCAAGATCTGACAGAAACAAACTGTAGTGGTACTAATTCTGCAAGATCTGACAGAAACAAACTGTAGTGGTACTAATTCTTCAAGATCTGACAGAAACAAACTGTAGCGGTACTAATTGTGCAATTTGACAGTTCTAAACAAACCATAACGGTACTATTAGTAAGTACTAATTCTGCAAGATTCAACAGAAACAAACCAAATGGTACTCACCGAAGCCATGGAAGAACGTCCTGTAATACGCTGCACCATGATCTACATGCTCAACCACGAGTCCTCGATAACTGATGACGGCCGGAATGGACGTTCCCTGGATGTTTTTTGATGTGTCGAGGATCGTTACGCCGTTACACATGGCAAGCTGAAGCACCGACTCAGCGCCCCATTCCCGGTCGCCTAGTAACTGGTGGGACTGTTTCTGCGCCGTGACCCGGTTCAGACAGATCATGTGCTCCTCCTCACCCCCGATCTCGTTCCGGAAAAACGGGCAGCTGAGGAGGAGTTCGCTGTTTTTCCCATCACCGGAGTCAGTGTCGTCTGACACCGGATCGTCGGTGTCGCGCGTGCCTGATGCCGCCGACGCACCTGTCGTCGTATTCCGACGCGTCATCTCGATGGTAGTTCGGCGTTTGATGACATCAGCATGCACAACACCGATGCTCTGACAGTCGAAGTGGACAAACGCCTTCCGTTTCTGCCGATCCTCAGGCCGGCCGTCATCCAGCGAATTATCCGACATTGACTTATTCCCAGACTCTGTATCACTCCGGGCACCGCGGATCTTCCGCAGAATCCCACTGCTCGCTTCTGCAACCATCGTCTTCGCACGCGGTTTTCGTTCTTTAATCTTCTGCTGCATTTTCGCGCCCATTTTTGGACTGGCGGATGGATCAATACCGGAATCCGACACAGCGACAGCGGTACCGTTCAATGCTGGTTTCGTTTGTGGATACGACGCACGGTTCTGGAACTGCGCCGCCGGCGTGCTGGTGTTTTTATTCAGATCAACACGTCCTCGGAGCAACTCATTGATGCGTGGTGGCGCTGCTGCTCTCTGGTCAAGGTTCTCATTGTGATAATCCTGCAACATCGCGAAGAAACTCTCCCCGCTGTTGCTCATGACATCGAGCGAATTCGCGCTGCCGTAATCGCGTCTGAGCATACTCACTGGCACCGACGTATCCTCGGGCAGGAAATCCTGTTGGCCGTGCTCCAACTCGAGGCTGCTGTTGCTACGGTGAAGTCCCCGTCGCTCAGAGCGCGTTGTACGCTGCCCCAACCCGTACCCTCGATCCCCGCTCCGTTTCCGTCTACTTGGCGACCCTGAGTTTTGTGACTGTTGCGAGCGTGCCGGTCTACTACTGGAATTGCTCGACTGCTCAAAATTGGCTGGTGCCGTGAATGTCCTGTGGCCCAGACTCGCTGAGCCGTGCGTTCGAAACTTCTCGTTGTACGAATTCCTCAAGTCTATGAACCCGGCGCGTAGTTTCTGCTTGTAGTATGTGTCGGACGACGCTGGCGTTACCCCCGCCCTTAGTGCGTCCGTCTCGCTGGCGTCACTGGTATCCAGTGACTGCATCGCAGGGGTGCTGCCACCTGGGTGATTGTTCATCTGATAGGTGTCGCCACCGGCAGCCATGTCGGTCCCGCTGCCGCTGCTTATGCTCCCGGTTCGAACTTTCTTGTGGTAGTATTCCGCCGCCTGCATCGCTCGCTGCCGCACCACCTCGACACCAGGTGTCGCCACTGATTCCGCAGAGGCGTGACTCTCGCTACTCCGCTCCAGGTTCACTCGCGTGAAGTGATTCTTGGCGGCTATCTTGACGGAATCGCGATAGTACATCGCTGCGTGTTGCTTTTGCTGAGCCGGGTGCGATAGCGATTATTGTAGTCATTGTATCTTCGGCGATCCACACACGACAGATCAGGATTCACATCTGGATCTCAGCAACACTGCAGGCCACGAACATTGCGACAACACAGACAGAATGTACACTGCTTTCTTATATTTCTGATACACATGTGTTGTGCATTCCACATTCAGCCAGTGCAGAATCTCATATTAATTGCCGTTACTTTTTCACCATTCCATCACAGCGCAGAGTTTTCTCGCTGCAGCTTTCATTTCAGCCAGCTGATAGATGCCTGGACTGCCTCCTTTGGTGCGTAATTACGGCAATTCGACACCAGGCTGACACCACGGTTGCGTCAATGTCACCCTGACACAGCATCAATGGTGAGATGACACTCAGTCACACCTGAAACAAAAACAGGGAACGTGAAGTTAAACAATGAAAATATTACTTATACATGAATATTTGTCCTGTTATTGGCAGATGGCCCGGGCACAGGTGATAACACATTAAAACATTTCCAAGAAATTCTGACGTGTGTGTGCATGCATGCGTGCGTGCGTTTTTTAACAAACATAACTAAGAATACACAAAGTTATCTCAATGAAATCCAAACGCGTGATTCTTATCAACAAGTTGTAGTTTACAATTTTTATTAAACTTACCGTGGATATTATTTTTAACTATTCATACACTACATATTTGGACATCTAACCGGACTTGTGACAGGCTAAACCAGTTAATGGAGCAGCTTTAATAAAAATCATATCCTACGAGTATAATTCCCATCCCAGAACAGATGACTGTTTTCTGCACTGCCTAGACTAATACGTCATGAAACCATCTTCATATTACATCATCATTTCATTAGCAAATCTCATTTCATGTTGGCGTTAATGCTTCACGAGCAGCAAAGATTTTAGTGAGATGTGCGCCTGATTTATGACGAGACATGGTTTCATTAAAACCATCACCGCTAATGACATCTTACGGCCCCTGGAAGCTGTCCAGGTAGCCGGTTGGTATTTGGAAATTCTATGAAAAAGGCGGCATGCAGATTGTATCGGATATGCTGCAGCTGATGCTTAACCCTTTATTCCACACGTCATTTTATGAAGCGTGCTCCGAGTCCCCAGAGCACGCACACAAAACCACCAAGTTATGGAGCATCTAGTTTTTTGGCATTGAGCTTTTTTTTTACTTCAGTGTCCTAAGTTCCTAACATTGCAAGTTGTGCTCATAATAAAGATAACTGAATTCTGCACAAGATGGTTCTAAAATATAGAATTAATTTTTTAAATGAACGTGCAAAACACGACACAGTGTGTCTGGGCATGTTTGCATTGAATGCTGTGTACATCTATGAACTCGTTGCAAGTTGATATTTTCAAACAGTGTTCTTTCAAAAACTTCAATTACAAAGCCGTACGTTCACAGTTTGAACATTTTGCCCACAAAACGTTAAAATTGTAAACATCGGTCTGCTATAGCTGAACCGGGTGGGTCTAAGATTGAGTTCCTGCAACTGCTCAATTAAGACAACAAGTGGGATGAAGTACACCTGAATCAGAAAACTCCCTACTAATACTATATTATATTGAGAGGATTCTGTGTTTGAGAACCAACTAGATTGCTTTAACCTTTCAGACCACAACTTCGTGCAAACGTCTGGATACCCACTTCCCCAAATGGGCCCGGTTCTGTCTTTTAGCTTTGACAATGCATGGAGGTGACATCATCTTCTGAATATGTATAATAGAGGTAACTTGTTTCATTGTATTATTTAGTGCATCGGCTACACGCAACTAGGGGTATTTGTATATGCAAGTTTTACAATGAATTTACAATGAAGGCTGTTTAAAAATATCAACTGACAAAAAGTTTGTAGATATACGTAGGATTCTGTGCAAACACACATGGACATAATGCATCGCGTTCTGCACATTTAATTTAAAAGTTGATCTGCATATTTAGCACCATCTTGTGCAGAATTCAATTATCTTTCAAATAAGCACAAATTGCAATGTTAGGATACAAAGAACAACAAAGTTAAATGCAAAAAAACTTGCACCCATATTTGATGTGATTTTTGCATGCTGCGGGGACTCGGAGCGTATTTCATAAAATAACATGGGAGTTAAAGACTGCTCATGGCCATGCATCTTACACTTGGAAGCAACAAATGAGTTTTTGCATTAATATGCTAACAAATTATTCATTATAATGACAATGCATCCACAGCAATACCCCCGTTTACTGAATACGCCACATCAATAAGTCTATCGCCTTCATTTTTATGTGACATAACATGTGCAGCATATTTAAAATAAAAATCTTTTTTAGTGCAAAATTCATCCAAATTTTTACTTTACCAGTGAGACCATTGAATTTAGTTTTTCTTTATGAGAACATGATTCATCTGCACTCCTGATGTGAATATCTTTATGATCACACCAATATTTACTTACAATGACTGCACGATTTTTAGACTAGCCATATAATTACATGAATAATATAAATAATACTGTTTCCAATATATAGATCAACATATACCTTGCCTGTACCATACACAAAATATCTTGAATGCATTTTCAGTAGACACGCCATATCATATAAGGAACATTTCTAATGAAACCAAACGCAATTCATCTAGAACACCCCACCCTGACCACATCATTATCGCGTCAACTTTTTCTAAGTTCCTGGAAATTATAAGTCTGGAAACAATATCAAAGCTAGGAATGCAATTTCTCTGCCTCTGACATACTGATGCAATCTCATTAGGCAGCTGCACCCAGACGAAGGCTAGGCTTGGAGCAGGGAAAGGGGTTTGCGCATTAGTAACCCCATCCATATGTTGTCAATCTTTCAGTGAAGAATCCCACACCTCCCCACACATCAGTCTTTAATTAATAGAAACCAGACCTCCCTAGAAGATGTTATCAACACTAATTACCTGCACCAGCATTCCTGGAACATTTACTAGGATTTACCCTAAACACTTGCAGAATTCAAACACCCTTTCCCATCTGGATGTTACTCAGTGTTGGACAAGAAAACTATTCCATTTTCTCGCTACAAACCACCCATGATACTGCAGTGCTTGTCCAGAGTTACGTTGTTGAAAATTTAAACTAAATTAAACCAGAATTGCCATTCATCTCCAATTACCACATTAATCTTAACTAGAAGGTGCGGATGGAAATGTATAATTTTTAAATTAATAAATCAGTCAAAAACACTACAAATCCTACTAGATCACTGAGAAAACGTATACTGGCTTCACCCCACTTGGCCTAGAAAATTGGGATTTATCGCAAATATCATCGTAAGTGGACGGATCTCACACTACAGAATGTGATCTACATGTGGGTTCCAGTGAGTGTCAGGATGTAGAGATGGAGGGGGGTGGCTGGGTGCCAAGATTCGGCCTCAGACAGGATACAGACTGCTACAGGACGTACTTTGTACTTGTACACACACTGCACATATCCTGGACTGGATGTCTCAAGAGTATGCCTCCATGGTCAACACTGAGTCTACACTACACACTCAACAGTCAATGCCAAGTTCAAATGTGACGGGTCTCGGTGGTCAGACCTTTTAAAACATACATTTTGGCGGTGGGAACTTATGAGCATCGCGTAAAAGGGCAACATTGCAGTTACACAATTATATTACTGGGTAGTTTCATCCGTGTAAGTCAATTTTTTCTGATACAGACAACATCAAAGTTGGATATTCATGTGTCAAATCATATACCATTCAATCAAAAACAAACATCAACAATTTTTTTCAAGATAATTATAAATTGTATTTTTAAGCTGGTAACAGTACATTTCAAAAAAATGCAAAAAAGAAAATTTATATTTTCACCCCTGCAAATGTATTTTGGGCCTGTCAGTTTTGAGAAATGTACCTTATGGTCCGAACTGTCGGTATTTTATCATTACAATAAATTGTTACCTGGTAACTCAACAATTATGATGCATATATCTTAATTGAATATTAACTGTATGTTGCAGGGTACAAAATCTACCAACGTCTAACCTCATTTAACAACACTTCAGGTGGTCAAGTGCAAGATAAATAATATGTGGTACTAGACAATCAGGTATGTTTAATCATTATAAAGTCTGGAGGCCCATCACACAAACACAGCTGCTGTGGTGACTGGTCACACAGGTGTTGGGGGCTCACCCTGCAACATTACCTGACAGAATGATGCCAAAGTAGCGGGCATCACCCATCAACATTACCTGACAGAATGATGCCAAAGTAGCGAGCATCACCCAACAACATTACCTGACAGAATGATGCCAAAGTAGCGGACATCACCCATCAACATTACCTGACAGAATGATGCCAAAGTAGCAGGCATCACCCATCAACATTACCTGACAGAATGATGCCAAAGTAGCGGGCATCACCCATCAACATTACCTGACAGAATGATGCCAAAGTAACGGGCATCACCCATCAACATTACCTGACAGAATGATGCCAAAGTAGCGGGCATCACCCATCAACATTACCTGACAGAATGATGCCAAAGTAGCGGGCATCACCCAACAACATTACCTGACAGAATGATGCCAAAGTAGTGGACATCACCCATCAACATTACCTGACAGAATCATGCCAAAGTAGCGGGCATCACCCATCAACATTACCCGACAGAATGATGCCAAAGTAGCGGGCATCACCCTGCAACATTACCTGACAGAATGATGCCAAAGTAGCGGGCATCACCCAACAACATTACCTGACAGAATGATGCCAAAGTAGCGGACATTACCCATCAACATAACCTGACAGTAGCAGGCATCACCCATCAACATTACCTGACAGAATGATGTCAAAGTAGCTGGCATCACCCATCAACATCACCTAATAGAATGATGTCAAAGTAGCGGGCATCACCCATCAACATTAAAACATAACAGTGATGTCAAGGTAATAGGCTTAACCTATCAACATTACTGACAGAATGATATTAAAGTGGCTGGTTTCACCCATCAACATTACATGACAGAATGATGCCAAAGTAATGGGCTTTACCCATCAACATTACTTGACAGAATGATGCCAAAGTAACGGGCTTTACCCATCAACATTACATGACAGAATTATGCTAAAGTAACAGGCTTTACCCATCAACATTACATGACAGAATAATGCCAAAGCAACGGGCTTTACCCATCAACATTACATGACAGAATAATGCCAAAGCAACGGGCTTTACCCATTAACATTACATGACAGAATGATGCCAAAGTAACAGGCTTTACCCATCAACATTACATGACAGAATGATGCCAAAGTAACGGGCTTTACCCATCAACATTACACGAGAGAATGATGCCAAAGTAACGAGCTTTACCCATCAACATTACATGACAGAATGATGCCAAAGTAACGGGCTTTACCCATCAACATTACACGAGAGAATGATGCCAAAGTAACGAGCTTTACCCATCAACATTACATGACAGAATAATGCCAAAGCAACGGGCTTTACCCATCAACATTACATGACAGAATAATGCCAAAGCAACGGGCTTTACCCATCAACATTACATGACAGAATGATGCCAAAGTAACAGGCTTTACCCATCAACATTACATGACAGAATGATGCCAAAGTAACGGGCTTTACCCATCAACATTACACGAGAGAATGATGCCAAAGTAACGAGCTTTACCCATCAACATTACATGACAGAATGATGCCAAAGTAACGGGCTTTACCCATCAACATTACATGACAGAATGATGCCAAAGTAACGGGCCTTACCCATCAACATTACTTGACAGAATGTTGCCAAAATAGCAGGTTTCACCCATGAACATCATCTTTTTATATCAGATATAATCTTTGTATATGCAGTTGGTGAAGAGCTATCATTTATGCAAGCAATAAATGTGCTGATAAAAAAATAAGTTTCCACAAATTCATAAGTTTCCTTAACAGTAGCATTCTTTAGGCTGGACATAAACCTTAACACACACACATGCATGTCAACATCTACCTTCTCATTTTCTTTACCACTGTCCATCTGCAGTTACCTATTTCTAAAGTTCATCAATCAAGGTATACCTTACTACCAATTGTATCTAGTTCTACACCTATTGAATGACACTATCTCCCTTTGAAGTAACACAAATCATGTCCCTAACGAAATATTGTCAGGTGTGCAATAAAATGTTGAAATATATAATTTTAGCTGTTAGTGGTACCCACACACACACACAGGCAGTTGAATCGGGGATTCGGGGTATCAGCAAAACTTCCACAGAACAACTGTAGACATACTGACATACAGGTGTACACATACAGACAAACTTCCACAGAACAACTGTAGACATACTGACATACAGGTGTACACATACAGACACACTTCCTCAGAACAACTGTAGACATACTGACATACAGGTGTACACATACAGACAAACTTCTTCAGAACAACTGTAGCATACTGACATACAGGTGTACACATACAGACAAACTTCCACAGAACAACTGTAGACATACTGACATACAGGTGTACACATACAGACACACTTCCTCAGAACAACTGTAGACATACTGACATACAGGTGTACACATACAGACAAACTTCCACAGAGCAACTGTAGACATACTGACATACATGTGTATACACACAGACAAACTTCCACAGAGCAACTGTAGACATACTGACATACATGTGTACACATACAGACACACTTCCTCAGAACAACTATAGACATACTGACATACATGTGTACACATACAGACAAACTTCCACAGAACAACTATAGACATACTGACATACATGTGTACACATACAGACAAACTTCCACAGAACAACTATAGACATACTGACATACAGGTGTACACATACAGACAAACATCCACAGAACAACTATAGACATACTGACATACAGGTGTACACATACAGACAAACTTCCACAGAACAACTGTAGACATACTGACATACAGGTGTACACATAGACACACTTCCTCAGAACAACTGTAGACATACTGACATACAGGTGTACACATACAGACAAACTTCAACAGAGCAACTGTAGACATACTGACATACATGTGTACACATACAGACACACTTCCTCAGAACAACTATAGACATACTGACATACAGGTGTAGACATATAGACAAACTTCCACAGAACAACTGTAGACCTACTGACATACAGGTGTACACATACAGACAAACTTCCACAGAACAACTGTAGACATACTGACATACAGGTGTACACATACAGACAAACTTCCTCAGAACAACTGTAGACATACTGACATACAGGTGTACACATACAGACACACTTCCTCAGAACAACTGTAGACTTACTGACATACAGGTGTACACATACAGACACCTTTCCTCAGAACAACTGTAGACATACTGACATACAGGTGTACACATACAGACACACATCCTCAGAACAACTGTAGACGTACTGACATACATGTGTACACATACAGACACACTTCCTCAGAACAACTATAGACATACTGACATACAGGTGTAGACATACAGACACACTTCCTCAGAACTGTAGACATACTGACATACAAGTGTACACATACAGACAAACTTCCACAGAACAACTGTAGACATACTGACATACAGGTGTACACATACAGACAAACTTCCACAGAACAACTATAGACATACTGACATACAGGTGTACACATACAGACAAACTTCCACAGAACAACTGTAGACATACTGACATACAGGTGTACACATACAGACACACTTCCTCAGAACAACTGTAGACATACTGACATACAGGTGTACACATACAGACAAACTTCCACAGAGCAACTGTAGACATACTGACATACATGTGTACACATACAGACACACTTCCTCAGAACAACTATAGACATACTGACATACAAGTGTACACATACAGACAAACTTCCACAGAACAACTGTAGACATACTGACATACAGGTGTACACATACAGACAAACTTCCACAGAACAACTATAGACATACTGACATACAGGTGTACACATACAGACAAACTTCCACAGAACAACTGTAGACCTACTGACATACAGGTGTACACATACAGACAAACTTCCACAGAACAACTGTAGACATACTGACATACAGGTGTACACATACAGACAAACTTCCACAGAGCAACTGTAGACATACTGACATACAGGTGTACACATACAGACAAACTTCCACAGAACAACTGTAGACCTACTGACATACAGGTGTACACATACAGACAAACTTCCACAGAACAACTATAGACATACTGACATACAGGTGTACACATACAGACAAACTTCCACAGAACTGTAGACCTACTGACATACAGGTGTACACATACAGACAAACTTCCACAGAACAACTGTAGACATACTGACATACAGGTGTACACATACAGACAAACTTCCACAGAACTGTAGACCTACTGACATACAGGTGTACACATACAGACAAACTTCCACAGAACAACTGTAGACATACTGAAACACAGGTGTACACCTACAGACAACATTAACACTTAATGTAACACTTCATGGACCAACAGTAACCTGTAGAAAGTTTGCACTATTGAAGTACTCTTGAATCTAACCACTGTCTAGATTTTGTTCATCTCTACTTGTACAGTAATACGAATACCACACAAATTCTTGATGACTTAACCATGTTTTAAAGGTAACTTCTTATATAGTGCTTTATCCAGTCCTCAGGACTGCTCAAAGCACTTTACGCTTTACTCCCTGGCAGACCTGTTCAATCAAACACCACCTTGACTTTTCTCGGGAAACATTCAGCCATGTTGCAATTAATACGCAAAGACTATTCATACACAAATATCCACCACTGTCTATGGCCAGGTACTCATTCATACAGCTGAGTGAACTGGAGCAACGCAGAGTGAACGAACTTGTCCAAGGTTCGAAATTGCTGCACAGGATTTGAACCCGGGTTCTCTCAAATGAGAGTTCGATATTTTTACTAAGTGATAAATGAATGTTTTTCTTCTTACCACCCTACTCTTCTGATCAATTAAACCGGTAGAGAAACTTATCCAACAACCTCCCTGCACTGGGGAACTTGCAACAAAACTTTAGTAAAACAGGATGCGACATGTCCTAGATGTAATTCAACATAATTTAGCTGGGTAATGAAGGTTGACATACTGATATAGACAGCTGGAACCTTGGCCAATTTGGAAGGCCTGACTTAATCATTACAGGGCAGCAGTGGATGCAGTTAACCCTGTCCAAATGGTGGCAGTTCTCCAAGGTGCAGTAAAGTGGCATATTTGTGTTCCTAGAATATGTTAGCCTCGTAACAAAGCCACATTCACATGGTACAATCAGGTCTGAAAAGTTACAGACTGGCAATTCGGCGATTACAATTTGTGTATTATAAGTTTAAATTACCACTGCCATTTTTGTAGCTACCAATTGTCCGTTTCAAAATAAATTCCATTTCTGAAACGGTAAATTCTGTTTTTCATTTCATTAAAAATAATTATAAATACATTAAATCAAATTATTTAATTAAAATGGTTGAACACTAAAATAAAAAAATGTATTCAACATACTGCATTCTGAATGGAAACCGTTCCTAACGATATAACTGATAAGCACTATGACACACAACGGCACAACATACTGCCCTTAAATCTACGATGACACAATGATTAAACGATCAATCATCCCTGTGCAACTAGGCATTGTCAAAAAAACAGATTGCTTTGACAGGACGAGATATTTTAATCTACGACAGCTTTGAGAAATGATCAAAAGTGTTGGTTTTCCGCAAGATTTCACACCTGTCAGCCTAATCGCTACATCAGCATGTCTGTACGATGATCATATGGCTTTCATATCAATAATGAAATGTCGAGCTAAATATCTAGAAGCCACCGTGATTGAAGGAATCAACACATGACAAATCGTGTCTTTTACACGTTCAACAAATAATCATACAATCTTTCAAAAATGAAATTATAACCAATGTAACTTACATGGAAATATATATGTACAGTAATTGAACAATTCATACACCATTAAAACAATAAAATTATGTTAATTACACTAGCAAAAATATCCACCTCCCGGTAGGCCTACGTAAATATAGACACAGAAGAGTTTCCTGAAGTATTCAAACTGAATGCGTGTCAGAGTTTACATAATATGAATAGTAACTCACAAAGCTACAAATATTGTCTACAATTCTTTGAAGGTACAGTTATAAACAGTCCACTGATCAGTTCTGATTGGTTTATGTAAATCTGAACAATCGTACAAAACCCACTTCACATTGTGAAATAATATGAACAACTGCCTAAAATCCAGTACAAATACAATGGGTATTAACCGTTTTGCTCGATGGCTCTTAACTCAATTATTAACCCTGGCAAAGCCACAACATTCCTGTCTTTTCATGTCAAGAATAAATGCAAGGCACACAAAATTACACCTAAAAACTAAAGTTTATCAGGCACGAATGCTTCTCAGTTACTATACATATTTTATTAGCAGTTCGCCATAGACGTCCAGAATATTAACTTAGAAATTAGCGTTTTATTTTCGTCGCACTGTAAACGCATTTGTTACGGAACCGCCATCCATATTTACTGCTGCGGCCAAGACTTATCAAGCAGAACACGGCAGGACGTGGGGTTTTATTGCTCTCTTGTACTCCGCCACAAACACTCAAAATGTCATAATGACACGACACAGCGAATATAGGAATAACACGTTATCAATGTAATGTCAATGCTACAAGGACACAGCCCTGCCACGGGTTAAGGCAAACGACCACAGATCGACCAGGAAATGTTAACAGTGACCTTCCACCAAGGAAGTTAGTTGCCTCTTTGTGACTGTCCTTCCATCAATGAGTTCACTATTAAATGCACCTTATGTGCCACATATGAGTAGCATTACTAATTGCCACTGCCGGTGGTTACGACTCCAAGATGGCCTATGTACACCTGGGGCATAATCAGCGATCATTATAATTATCATCTAGACTGTGCAATACACTGTGGTCATGTGATGTGATTACCCTATAAATTACAGAAATAATATTTTGGTGTCGTCTGTCGGGTTATAACTATAATTAATTAGTATGTTGGAGGTACAGTCTTAATGGCCACAGGTAGTTTGATGTATATACAGCAATAGGAACAATGTGCAAGTTGTAAATGTGTAATTTATTGCCTTTCATAAAATGTCATGTATAATTTATATCAGTACGACTGTAATGATATAATAAACCAATTAATGTCCAAAAGACTAGATAAAACATTACAATGGGGTCAATGCATCTTAAACATGACATCAAGAACATCAAATGTACGGGGTTATTATCTGCCAAAGGCACTGCTACAAAGTAGCCAGGCCACTTCCACCCAAGGCAATACTCAGCCATGGTTTACCTGTACAGAAAAGAAAAAACAATACGACATAACTACTGTAAACATTGTTCTATCTGAACAAACTCGGGTGGAAATTGTCGTGAAGGTATTCTTAATACTGATTAGTATACAACGTTTCATAGAGAAATGTGGTCGCCGATGAACACATCAAGAATTCTGTGGTTTGGAGGTCAGCGAGCGTAAGGTGGTCATGAAAACATGTCGCCGCTGGCAATGCAATTTGCCAGCTATCTTGTAATCAATATTTGACCTACTTGCTTTGTACTGTACAAATCTCACTCAGTGTTATTCCACGTGCCAGACTGGTCTAAACATGTGTGTGTGTGTGTGTGTGTGTGTGTGCGCACGCGTGTGTGCTTGTAGTATGTCTGCAAGCAAATGTGGGAATACATGCATGCTAAGTTAAACAGGTAAACAAAATGCAAAAGTCCTTTTATAAGGCACTCCTCAACAGAGTCTGAGGCCCTAAATGTAATTCCCTTGTAACATACGGCCACCCCTCTTATCAGGTAATATTTAATATCTACAACAGGGTAGTATATTTACAGAAGCGGGCGAGATATGGGGATACTACTGGATACTATATATCATCCTCAACAGGTATATCATTATATGGGCTGTATGTCAATTTAAAAAAACCTACTTGAAGACACTAGTACACTAAATTTCCAATATCCACAAACCTACTCCATTGCAAATTACTTTTTTAACTGTTCCCATACTGCCATTTAAAGTTCATCTATTCAGAGACACAAAGTTACTTAGTCATAAGATCTTGGATAGAAATCTACCTCGACCTTATTTTCGTTGCAGGAAACATGGAACTTGTTATACATGTGAGAAAGGGAGCGTCACAAGGCTTCAGAAACAAACCTCGTCTGTCGAGTGTGTTCCAAACAGCTGCCAAAACAACAAGAATAGGCAGGCAGACTGGCTACCTTGTACGCAGGGGAAGACTCCTCGGTCCAACACCTACATCTATTCTATGTTATAAAACAGAGTGAGTGTCACTGCCATTCTGTATGTATGTGTCTCTGCATATCTTTCTCAGTTTCGCATGTATGGGACTGACATTTTGTGTGCATACTAATGGGCCCATTAGGGTTTTTTTTTTTTTATTTCACGCAGTGTGCCCCAATGGGATGGTGATCTTGGGCACAAATGGGACAGCCTGTTACTACATGTTGCTGACCTTGAATGCATACTCAGTACACACCAGGTAAAAAGGGTAAGTTCTTACATGGCACAATATTCCGTCCTTTTGATTGCTCAGAGCACATAACACTTTACTCAATGCAGAGTGAACGAACTTGCCCAAGACTTTACACAGTAGCACAGGTTTCTCTCGATTGAAAGTCCGATGCTGTAGCCACTAGCATATATACATATACAAAGTCCGATGCTCTAGCCACTAGCATATATACATATACAAAGTCCGATGCTCTAGCCACTAGCATATATACATATACAAAGCATATATATATATATATATTTATATATACACTGTATATATATATATATATATAAATAAAACAGTGATTGCATAATGTACATATATATATATATATATATATATACACACACATATATATATATATATACACACACATATATATACGTATATATATATATGTGTGTGCAATAACTGTTACCCCCTCTCCCCTTGCATGTAATGTGTAGATGGGCATATACACCATGCTATCAGCACAAGCAATGAAGTCAAAACACACACAGGAACAGACCAAGAATCACCTGAGATACTCAGTCAAAGTGATCAACCACATAATGCCATAACACTCACAGCAACGAGGTAGTCATTAAAAGCAATGAGGCGAGAAATTCCCTGACCAGAAATAGTGGAGATCTTTAGCCCAGACGGTTCCGTTTTCTCCCCCTAGAGGCAATGCTAGTGCACCAAGAGGTCATTACGTTAACAGCCGCATGAGTCTCGCCAACATAAAAACAGTTTGACTGATAAATATTTAATGGACTGTTTAAAAGTGGCATTATACAATGGAATGTATCGTAATTCTGGTTTCTTGGCCTGTTTCATTGGACACGCCTGCAGTGAAGCCAGTCCATTTATGAGGACCGTAAGACATGCTGAAATATTCGGAAATGAAATCGTAAATTTTTGGTGAGGGCAATATTGTATATTTTGTCAAACACTGGGCACTGGGCAAGTTCGTTCACTTTACTCCACTTCACTCAGCTGTATGAATGAGTACCTGGCTAAACACAGTGGTGGATATCTGTGTACGAATATTCTTTGCATATTAATTGCAGCATGGCTGAATGCTTCCCAGAGAAGTCGAGATGGTGTCCGATTGAACAGGTCTGCCAGGGAGTAAAGTGCTTTGTTTGAGCAATCCTAAGGATTGGACACTGCTCTATATAAGAACTTAGTTTACCTTTATAATATGCACAACAAAAACACCCCTGAGCCCACGTTTAACTGTAGCAAAACCAGTCACAGGTGCACTTACTCAGCCAGTACCTATAACTCCAGGTAAGCCCACCTGCTTGACCAGAGTCAGCCCGGCCTGAGCCCTCCAGCTGGGGCCAGGCGAAGCAGAAAGTGAGCCTACCAAGGTCATTGCAGCACTGTCAACACTGGCAGAGTTCTTTGCCAGGGAGACTTGGATTACCAGTTGGCTGTACTAATGACACGGGATTACAAGTTCACAAGGCCAGGGTGAGAGTGCACTGCATACATGGAGTGAAACATGAGAAAGAACACAATCTTGGAGCAATTCTTGTGGCGCTGTAAGCCCGTAGCATTCCCTACTTGCAAACGTCTTGGCTTCTGAAATATCAGTGCTCGGAGATCAATAAGAAATTCACATTCTATAACTGATAGGTATACGTTAGATGCACTCACATTACCCGAGTAGAGAACTGGCTGAATTTATGTATACAACAGTACTTTGATATTTTTATATATATATATATATATATATATATATATATATATATATATATATGCAGTTTCCATACTACTGGAACTTATTTTCAAGACGAGGACAGAGGTTGATGATTTACTTGAGGTATTTCATAACTGGATACAAAAATGTGTTATAAGATATTTATATAAATAGTTACAATTAACAAAAGGAATGTTTGCCACTTTTCATCAGGTTTTGCGTATACAAAATCCTTGACTGCCATGAAAGACTTAGATATCTCTAGACATGTTTTAAGATATCTCCAGATATATTTTAAAATCATCATTTCTGATACACAATGTAACTTATCACAGTCTGCAGTTACAGTCAACCCCCAAAAAACAGATCCATGTTACTTATCGCCTACAAGTGACAGTGAGAGTTTCTGCAATTCCAACCTGTCATTGACAAGAGCCAACTTTGATGGTTACTTTTCCTTCAGTACCTTGCGGGGGGTAAATTGTTAGCAGTGGTAAGGTTACTGATCAATAAAACTCAATGCAGCCATCTGGTAATTGCCAAGCACCCATAACATTGTACTAACCTTTTGTCTATCATGTACCCTACAGTTGCATCTGTCAACTATACTACCAAAATCTGCCTCATTAACATGTCGCTTGAAAAAGCCTTCATTTCATGCTAGAAACAGCACTCGCCTGTGTTTACACATGCATGAAAAGAAGAAGCAGTGGAGAGCGTGTTTTGTTCAATTAAACTATGTAAAACCATGTTAATAAAATATAAGATGTGATGAATTTCTATGGATGATATACACAAATAAAAGCAACTAAGTTGTATGTATATTTAGCAGATATCATTGTCAGCTTTTGATGTACATAATGCTGTTAATGACATCAGTGTGTTTTCGCGGAAACCAAGTTTTGACATTCTAAAATAGTAAATACTTCACCCAAACAACTTTTGTAACAATTTAAACTTATTATGTGTTAAACATTTAGTATATATGGTTATTGTACAGATGAGTTTGTCCAGATTTTTGTCAAAACAATGTTTTCCTATTACATACAGCAGCATTGACAACCAAGAGTAAATATATTTATACTTTAATGTCTTTCTTCACATACTTGTGTAATTATATACATCCACATTAACGGTAACTCCCACTGAAATGTGTCTCCTTACATCAACGATAGTAACGACCCAACAGGCATATATTAGCAAACAGTAAACTTCATCACGTAACATATATCACCACTACAAAACATGATCATAATCCTACCAAAGTTGACACTACCTCCAATTTGACATGGCAATATTAATTTAGCAAAAGGTAGTCATGCAGAAAGTCCAATTACTGGAACAGTGACTCGGCAGAGGTGGATAATTAATTATCTTGTAATTAATTATCTTGAGTACACATGAACAAACATATCCATCCAACAATAAACGAGAATCTGATATCGTCAACGCATCTGAGTTGTATGTCGCAATAGGAAAGTTTGTCACATTACACTGTAGACCTATAACCTTGTAATGTTGTCACATTACACTGTAGACCTATAACCTTGTAATGTTGTCACATTATACTAACTATAGACCTATAACCTTGTAATGTTGTCACATTATACTAACTATAGACCTATAACCTTGTAATGTTGTCACATTATACTAACTATAGACCTATAACCTTGTAATGTTATCACATTATACTACAGACCTATAACCTTGTAATGTTGTCACTTTTTTGCCAATTTGGAGAAAATAAGTTAGCAATAACTGGCAAATGGCTAAATAAAAAGATATGTCAGAAATAGAAACAGGGCGATACATCACCACTGGACAAGATTGGGAAATATTCAGCCACACTGTATTTGTTGCATGAAAGGTCACCATAGCCTACGCGCCATCAAACAGCTGGGTGAACTGGAACTTTATGGAGTGTCCAAAATGACCAGGGCATCAAAGTGGAGGCAACAGGATTCCACCACCACCACTTTCTATGGATAATCTGACGCTCTACAGCCAAGCTACGATGTCCCACAAACTCACACCACAGAAAAAACCCGGGAATCAGTCATGCATGACAACATGACCGCAGAATTCAACTCATTCACTTTCTACATAATAATGTTCCACTCCACTGCCCTCATTCACACACCTGTGTGTGTGTGGCATGCAAACCACCCTAGCCCAAGCTATAATACCTACCACCAAAGACATCCCTACCAGACACAATGCAACCCACCCCTCGGCAAATACCAGCCACGTGAAGCCACACAAGAACATTTAGCAGCAACTAAGAACTATCCCATCCTCATTATAATTACTATAATTAGTCCATCTGTACACCAGCATCCGTACCAGCAGGTACTTTAGATCCACTGCCAAGGCCAATGATCAGTGGACGTTTAAAAACATTAATGCCCTGTTGATTGGCACACAAAGTACCACACAATTTGCCAGGGAGTTAGCAGTAAACACAGTCGGAAGTCAGGATCTTGGTTCAGGAGTCACTTTGGTCTAAATGCACCCCACAGCAGCCTGTCTTGCCAAGGACAAACACTAGTTTACCAACAAGTCAAGTCAAAACGAATTTGAACATTCCGTTACATGAAATCTTCTCAACCCAGGGATGGACAAGCATTAGCAAGAATTTCATTAAATCAGTTGTACTTCATCCCACTTGCTGTCTGGACTGTGGGAACCAAGCCGATCATGCCCAACACTAAGAACAATTTCAGGAACTTGCTATTAGCCCCATCTGCCTCCACTTTTGCTGACCAGTGTTCAGTTTGTTTTGTATAATATTATATAGTTTGAATGTTTCTTGAACAAAACACTGAAATTGTTTAAAAAAAAGTCCTCCAGGCTTATTAAATAAATGTCAAGGTTGTATAAAGTACACCTTCAAATATTTATAAATATTAATAATAGAGGAACAGGCAGGGTCAAATTAAACTAGACATTTTTTCAAAAAGAAATTCTTATTAAGCTTATTGAACCAATTATATATATGTATATATATATATATATATATATATATACATGTATATATACCCAGTGAACCCTGATTATTGTCTATGTCACCAGATAAACATGGCAACACTTTGGAGTATGGCAACTTGACTCAGCCAAGAGTTGAACTATGATAAGTGGGCACCCGAACTATTATATTTCACAAGCTTTCTGTAAGAATCTACTAATTACACGTTCACAAGAGAGATAAGGTACTGGGCCAACTGATACGGTCAAAGTGCCGACAAGTTTCAAATGTCTGAACCCTGAAGGTATTTCCAAGTTCCTTGTGAATGTGAAAGTTACCCCCCAATTAAATAGGTCAGAGGTTACATCCTCTTCCCCCCTCAAAGGGTGATTCTTCAGTGGGGTCAGTTAAACCTGAACTAAAGGAACCACCCAGTGAATCAGTAGCCAATGACACAACACTAAAACAAACACAGCCACTTATAAAATATACATCAAACATTGCTTCTAAAGACCCAATAAATAAATCATTCAACTGATATACATAGTGTAGACATGGACATTAGATGTGGTGCATGATTATTGTATTATTTAAACATGCAAAGTGCCCTTCCATCCTCAAAGGCGGGATGGTGCTGTACAAAGGCGGGATGGTGCTGTACAAAGGCGGGATGGTGCTGTACAAAGGCGGGATGGTGCTGTACGAGTAGTCAAGTACACAGGGGTCAGTTTCACAAAGTATTAGTCATTCTGCCGCTAACTGGATGTTTGAAAGAAACTGCAATGTCTTTATTTATACCCTAAAATCTATAGTAAAATCATGTACAGCAGTGTTTACAACAATACATTAATGTGTTACAGAATAAGTATAATAATAATTATTATAAATAAAGTAAACAAGAATACCTAAGACTTTGTAAACTTTGCTACAGAAACTATAATATTATCATAACATAACACTTTTCAAACACTTGCTTGCAACATCACATGTGTTGTGTGGGGTTGTTGCAAGCTACATAGAGTAAGCTGTTAGTTAACACAAGTTATTTAAGATACTTGGCCTGCCTCATATACAGACAGAACTGAGGCATGGAGCATAGCTGGACTAGGGAGACATGAAACACAAAGAGACAGGTCACGGTGGAGACAACAAAACCTTGTTATCATAGCAATCTCAGTCATCAATTACAGCACCTTTGCACTATGCAGGCAATGACACAGCTCCTTCCCTTAGACACTACACAAGCACTTTCATGATTTCATCTATTCCTTCTCATACAGCTAGAGTGTCTCATTGTATTCCCCGACCTTTATCAGCTAACCTTGAACCCTGACCTGTCACACCTGGTATCACCTCATTCCAAGCAGAACAAGAATCTATTTATAGTATCAGTGACATTTTATTTATATTTTTGCAAGTAGGATCTAAAGAATGGGGCGTGCACAAGTTTTGTCATAATAGGCAGCTACCAGCCCGATAAGTTTATACTTCTTTGATAGTGGCAGCCTACTTAGTTAGTTATGGGTCTTGCAAAATCGTAACATTACATTTTTATTTTGTGTGAGTGTGTGAGTGTGTGAGTGTGTGAGTGTGTGTGTGTGTGTGTGTGTGTGTGTGTGTGTGTCTTTAACAAAGAAAACTATTGTGTGTATACACACTGCTTATCAAACTTTTGTAATTATTTTGTAGACTTCCAAACAAACATGTTTAATGCAAATATAGCACCATAATCAACACAGCTGTTTGTGAAGTAGGCTCAGGATTTTTTTAAAACTTTAAGTGCCACTTCGACGCAGCTTAATGTTTGCCAACAACCACTCAAATACGCAACTCAGAAGCGGCCGAACAGCCTGCAGTAATCCACATTACGTCATCAACTAGTCTGTCAAATACCCTCAAGGACCAAGACTACTTCAACCTAGCCTTTGTTCTTGAATGATATGCAAAGTTATGAATGTCTTCAGTTCAAATATTTGAAATTCACAACTAAATCCCAGAACGAATTTAAGCTTGCACAGGGAAATGGTTAATGACTGCATGCTGGTCTCGTAGGAAATAACACCTCAATAGTTTGAACAGACTCCCAATATGTCAGAATCCTTCACAACAATCAACAATAATCTATTATGAATCCAGGATTTTGCTATCCTTCTGTATGCGAAACAAGACTATTTCGTCTAAAATAATCACAAAAAAGTGACATTTAAAATGCATAATCTATGTTTAATACAAAGCAAACATGACCATGATGGTGTTATTATAATTACTATAGAACACGCACGCACGCACGCACGCACGCACGCACGCACGCACGCACGCACGCACGCACGCACGCACACACACACACACACACACACATATACCTACACACACACACACACACACACACACACACACACACACACACACACACACACACACACACATATACCTACACACACACACCTAGTCTACTATAAACGACAAAGACTGAACTAATTTCTGCACCACACCATATAAATGACAGAGTTGTCAGGCAAGCAGCATAGCTGTCTCTCAGTCTCAGATAAGCTTTATTATCTGCACCAGAGCAAGTGAATGACTTATAAAGTTGTACTATGGCTGAGTAAATGACACAGTTAAAGGCAGACATTGATAAGCTGCCTAGTGGAAACATTTACACAATGTTGATAACAAAATCCTGTACACTATTCAGAATCTGGCTGTTATGGGGGCAATGTAAATAAGACAAAAATGAAGCCACAATTTGGTCATTACTAGCCCGAAGAAGACACCATTCTAGGCGTCAAGATGTTTAGCTGTAAGCTATCAAAAACAGCAATATATTTTAGTAGCAGTGATCTTCTCAAGCAATGGTGCACAGTGTATAGTATCACTCTAAATAACAGCAAGTTTACATTTTATATTACACAGTCAGACCAGGCACCTGGTCGTACACATTGTACTTCAATGATGGATCAAGTAAAATTAATATTAATAAATATTGATAGATGCCTGGAAATATCACAGGAGGATTAAATGTGGCAAGCCAACAACCAAAGGCATATTTCCCTGATTTATTGAAGTGCTTTTAAACGGGTACATAGTACATACAGAACAAATTCCAGCATGAAAATTATAAAGTCCTCCAGAAAAAAGACTAACCAGACATGATTAAATTGGTTCAACATACAGAGTCCCAAAATCCTCAAGAACCCAAACTTGAAGGTTATGCAGACTCTATAATCAGCGTACAAAGTACCTGGTAATCACAGTCATTTCACTACACGAACGATCCACAAAATGGCACAAGGAAACCGTAATTTTATTCACCAAAATGCCAGATTAACCATACAAAACCTTCAAGTATTCTCTGCCCGCTTTGTAATTTCACTGTCACACAATTGTCTGTAACAGCGTACAGATCAAAGCAGCACTCTGGCACACATGAATGAATGACTTGCTGCAGATTAGCCTTTCTACAGACTTGATGGGAGCAGGCCACTGGTGATCCATCAACTCTTGTCTTCTGACAAGATGACAGTAAGCCAGATGGTTGACAATGGCTACCCCCTACCCCCTCCTCCATCCCCTGCTGTGCCTAGGAGACCCTGCTTGTGTTCCAAGTGATGTAGGTTCCCTGGCAACAGCTTTCACCCTGCTACAAATTAACAGCACTGCAGCAAGTCCAGTGCAAAATGCAAGGAGAGAAACGAAACATGGAAAATGCAAACGACTTACAGTTTATTGTTGAATTTTTTTTTACTCAAATACCAAAAGTGTACAGAAAATACACTACTACCGGTATAAAAAAAAGGTTTTATAAGTTCTAATCTCACACTGTATCCAGTATTCAAGATTGTTCAAAGAACTGTACTCTTCATCAGTTGAAAGACAATTGAGTTCTCAACAAATATAGTTATAAATATACACGTCTTGACTTCTCAGTAGCCATTCTGTCATGTTACAAACGCAGCGCGAAGACAAAATTCATTCACATACAAATATACCCTGTATATATAAACAACAGAGGGAACTGAAGTAATGGGGAGAGAACAAAATTGCCATAGCCTCGGTTGACAGCTTCCTGAACAGTAGATTACTTACCACTATTGAGTCTATGTCGACCATTCAGCGTCAGTGTTTCTTTAAACATGAGACAAATCTCTGACTACGCCATCAGTGTTACTGCATAACTACTATTGATCAACTCTGATGCTTATTAAAAGCATGGAAGACGTTTCACTTCCACTCACAGCCGCTGACGAACATAACTAGCTCAATCATCTGTTACAATTCTATCCACATAATATCACCTTCCTTGTACAACCACGTAGGCACGTACACTGGAGTGCAGGGATGTAGTGGTTATGGCATCGGACTCTCAACCGAGATATTCCGGGTTCGATTCCTGTTGGTGCCATTTCGAATATTGGGCAAGTTCATTGATTCCACACTGCTCCAGGTCAGCCGGCTGTATGACTGAGTATCTGGCTGCAGATATGGACATTTGTTTATAAATAGCCTTTTTGTAATAATTGCAGCATGGCTGAATCCTTCCCACAGAAGTTGTGATGGCATTTGATTGAATAGATCTGCCAGGGAGTAAATTGCAAAGCACTTCGAGCAGTCATAAGAATTCAATACCGCGTTGTATACGAACTTACCTTTTTTACAATCTGATAACTACATCCCCACCTGCCAATGTCATGCCAATACCCTCCTACAACATCCACCTAGAGATGCCAACCCAGCCTTCCTCTGTCCTGTAGTGATCTGTGGCTCCACACAGCCACACCTATTGCTTGCTATTGACAGGAAGCAATTGGGCATTAAACTACTCTGGCTATTCAGCCTCAAGGGTTTGTGGAGGGGCAGCCTTTGTTGACACATCTGGGCTCCAGGGAGACAGAAGCCAGAGACTTGTGAGCTGTCCCTTTGGGAGAGTGAAGGGGCTCTGAGGTGGAGTTCAGGGAAAGGATCAAATGGAATTGACAATACTGCATGATCAACAAACTGAAATGCAATTAACACCCAACAAAAGAGTTTCAGAAGTTAGCAATCATGTTATCACTGCTACATGTAATGTGTCTCATCTGACTAATAAAGCACAAAGAGCAGAGAAGTTCTGCAATGAAAGAAAACAATTGTTTATTTATTATTATTAGTTATAATTAGTTATGGCTGATGACAATTGAGGTGGAGCTCGTGTGTAATTGTAGTTGTTTCTTTTTCTTTAAAAAGGAACCACAGACAGCAAAAAAGTAGAACTACTAACTAATAAAGTGATTTTTATAATACCAACTGCATAACTAATCTAATAAAAGAATTCAAATAATATTTAAAGGCTGGATGTATGTTAGACGGTCCAGAATCTGAATCAACCAGGGTGGTAATTATTAACTGGTAATCTATAATTAATTCTATAAGTAAGTTCTATGATTAGGTTGTTTTGGGTGTGGGAACACCCAGAACATTGACAGGCCCGACAGGCCACTGAATGTCTGACCTTTAGAGTTGAACCAAATGACGATTGTCAATAGGGCTGTTTATAACCAGAGTTTCTCTTTACTTTCCGCGGGGCCATGTGGGATAAAAATTCAAATTGCAAAAAATTCAGGCTTATATTTTTTAAATGCAATTTTGCAGGCTGCATACATTCAACATATATATATATTATATTCAACAGTCTTAAGAATATTACATTAATTAATATAAAACCCAA
Organism: Escarpia spicata; assembly: GCA_963995525.1. Classification (NCBI taxonomy): domain Eukaryota; kingdom Metazoa; phylum Annelida; class Polychaeta; order Sabellida; family Siboglinidae; genus Escarpia; species Escarpia spicata. The sequence continues at coordinate 25,495,730 of OZ023211.1, forward strand.
GTAACATACAATATCCCTTTCAACAAACATGAAAATAAGTACTAAGTTACTAACTATTATAATTCACACAAAACCTGTTTTACAATAAACCTCAACGTACTGATTAGTGTAAATTAAATCAATGCTTGACCCTAAGTACTGGTCAGTGGTCAAACTGACCCTTGACTGAAAGTCCTCACCTGCAGTTCTCACATACCAAGGCAATTTTGATGACCATCTGACACAGACACCTGCGTCTAATAGCCATTTATCCCTGGCTATTGTGCCAGCCGAATCGTTAATCATAATAAATTGCATATATCGAGATGGTATCAGACGCGTAAGACAGAGGGCTCTGTTGCAAATGGGAATGCGCTCAACGAAGTGCATGCACTTCGTTGAGCGCATTCCCATTTGCAGGTGTTATAATGTCTCAAGATGTTATCTTCTCCTTCCTACACATACCGCCCCTAAATGATACCACTTCAAACTAACACGTTCCTACAGTGTTGGTGGGTAGATACCCACATCAGATAACTCTCCTACTTACACCCCATAACAGCACCATTTCAAGAAAACAGCTTTCCTACAGAGTCTGGGGGTAGATAATACCAGATATCCACACAAGATAATCTCGTGAACAATGACCAGTGATCTTATGGTGCCTGTTTGCAGATATCTATAATTATAGATAAAGCTGACCAAATAGCGTCCAAGTGTAGATGTCCAGCTTACCCACATACGATCAGACGCACAGAAAAAATCACTGCCAATAAATTGAACAATTCGCTAGTACAACATTACGGGTGTTCCCAGGTATGTCACTTGTTACTGGTCGGGTTATTTCATCATGTCTATCACACTCACAATACATACTCAGAGAAACTATTAATACAAACTGCATATTTATGACTGACCCAACATATCTACTGTACTGTATACAGACAGTTCCAAGGTACTAAGCATGGCAGCTGTAACAAATGCTGGCGATTATCTAGCAATGTGATACAAGTTTTGCTATTTCAGCTAATAATGATTTCTTGATTTCCATAACATTCAAACACCTATAGCACTGTTTGAGATGCGGAGGTCGTAGGTGGAGTGGGAAGAGAATAACTGCTGGGAAAGTTGAGAGATAGCCAAGATGAGGAACAAGGCTAACAGGAAGTGGAACTAGTGGTGAGACAGTGAGGAATGCTGGAAAACAAAATGGAAGGCAATATAAAACATGAGAGAAAAAAAAAAAATTCATACACGTGGAGGTGAACACATGGACAAGAACAATATCATCGTTACTTCACAAGTATGCACTGTCTGGACCTTCTTTCAGGCAGTTTAAGAGATCCGACTTTGCACTCATTGACCCTAACATCATTTCACCACAACTGCTAGATCATATTCGCTGACCTTTTTTAATTTTTCCGTTTTATTGAGCAGACAAGATGCTTTATGCGTTTATAACATGATTTTACCTTTTTATCACCTGACGTTTTTATGACGGCAAAACTACAGAACAGCGAAATGTTGCAATAAAAATATGAAACACGACTGCTTTCCTTCAAACTCAGGATCACGCAGCATCCAAAACTAGATCCAAAGTGCAGCGTAAATCATCGGCCAACATACCACCACAATACATCACAGCAGGAGGCACAAGATAAACAAACTGATTTATGTAACTACCCAAGGTATACTGGAGACAGATTCACCGGCAGTAAAACAAGACAACCGATAAAGAACTCATTCATAACTACGACTGTTCTGCCTGTGCTTCTGCTCCATGGCATGATTCACAATGTTGGTTCACTGGTTGGAATAAGAGCCAACTGTTACATTTACCGCGGTCTGCCCCAGCGAAAAGCTATTAACTGCCTATGATGTGTTTACAAACTGTTTACGAAATGAGTTCATGAATGTCCCTAAAAATGCACCATTGCATCCATGAATGCCATCCAATTTAATGTCCACTGACAATTGACGACAATGCATGTATGTACTAATACATATGATTCTCTACTCTACATTTAAAATTAAAAGTGGTAGTTTTATGACCCTCATCACACTTGGATATTTTGGGGCTACGTAGAGTCCAGTCAATAACTATGATTGGAAAGACACTACAAGTTTTAATGGTGGATTGAAGTGGCAACAATCACTTGATTTGGTGTGACAAGGAGAGGTCATGAGATAGTTTGGCAGACTGACTGTGATATTGTGGCGAAAAACTATGGAAGCTCGGATTCGGACACTATATTCACCAGGACCACCCCACTGACTAGCCAATCCTTCCCGTAGCTTTCTATGATTACCTATCCACAGCTGCTTGTGCTATTCTGTGACTATCACAAACATGCCACTTTTTCCTGATCCATATTTTTTACTTTGAATACTATATATAAATTACGTTTTCACTGGGAAATTGGCCTACACTGGCTGTAGCGCTCCCATTCCGATTGAATGGCTAAAAATATGCTTGCATCAAACACGATTCGCTGTGTTTAGTAGCCAGAAATCTGTTTGTACAGTGTCGCCTCAAATGTACATAATTATTAAGTTTGTTCTTTGACCCTTATAAATTTATACTTGTGTGAAAGATACAAGAAAACACGTATTTTATCACAACTTTTACATTTCAACCAAATCCATACTAAACTGGGTTACGGTCATATTCTTCCAAAAATCCATACTGTAAAAAAATCAGCAATCCGTACGGTGGGCAGGTATGAGCACAGTGACCCCACAGCCATGATATTCATGAAATACGCCAAGCACCTTTGTTAACCTTTACCTGACCACAACTGCCAAATCGATCTCACATCACAACTGTTATTTAAGACGCATCCAGACCTTTTGTGTTGTGCACATAACGTTTCCGGGAAAACCCACAACATCTTCGGCAATCATGATCACTAACAAACCTATTCACTGACGCTGAGCAAAAATAACGGCCCATTATTCAAGTAGACCGGAAAATTGCTTTGAGTTAAGGCACTATTAAATTAGGCTAAGGAATATTGGCTGCGGCAACTGGATTATTTCAGTACTTTTTGTCATTGTCATGTTTTCAGTGTAACTTGCAACTGTGCAAACATTCAATCTACACAAAAACTGTTTGCTCAATATCAACAGGATTCTAGCTGGATAAATACAAAATATTCAAATGATTCTTTTAGTCAATCTAGTTTTAAAATAATGTATGAATTCTGATATATATAACAAAAAACTGTAAAAATCTATGGACATGGCTAAGGTTAAACGTCCAATGATGGGGAGTTTGTTATCATTACACATCAAAGTATGAAGTTGATCAATGCAGCACAGCCCAATAATGAGCGGGTATTGATCAGTACACTGTTGCAACAAGCTGATCAGTGATTAATGCCTTCACATGACTGAGCTTTCAATGCAATCAACCTGCCTGTGTAGATTAATGGCCACTGGCTTTATGATGGCTAGTTGGTGTGTGGCCAGTCTACCAGTTATGTGCAGTTGCCTTTCCTGACAAACGACCACTATTCCAGCTTTTAAAAATGTAGGCTACCCAAGCACTTGCATTCAGACAAAAAGCACCCCCCCCAAACAACAATATCCAATGTCCCCATTCGACAGAAAATGACAGTATAATAAGTGAAACAAACATGTTGGTTCACATGGATATGTAGGAAACTAAAATAAATTAAAAAAAATACATGTCATTTTCTTCTTCATGGTGAGAGTGGCTATATGGCATGTTTAATCAGTACTGGTGCAATATTGTTTTCTCAGGTTGCTAACACACATTTAAACATCTGTCACAGTGTTTGTATTACCTGAGGTGGCCCGTGTCATTCCTCTTAATTATTCTCTTACACAATAACACATCTTTCAAACCTCTGCTTCTCAAAATGCGTATATGTGAGTTATTTTTAGTAAGCACCATAAAGACAATTAATATAGCTGCTTCTACACGTAAGTATGGTATTTTTATACGTGAAATATTGTGTAATATCCCAGTTTAGTGCTTACTATCTATATAGATGAAATTAGAGCTAACCTGACTCTCTACATGTCAAATATTTTTTATTTTACTAAATTTGTCAGTTAGTACATCAAATAAGAATTTCTTTGTGATGCATCTGTGTAATTTACAAACCTAACTTGAACACTTCAGAATATCAACAAAGCACAAACAAGAGAATATGTCAATTAAAAACAAAATACCAGGAATGAACCACTGATCATCTTTGGCTGAGAAGTCGGCAAACGTCCAGACTGAGAGGAGAGGCAGCTAACACAGGAGTGGACTTGATCAGAGTCAATGTCCAGGCCACACTGTGTGATGACATCAGCATTCAGAATGCCACAGACATAAATTTAGGACATCTGCAGCATCCATCTTCTCCAAGTGAAACTGTCTTCACATTTCAAAATACTTGGCTGTAGCGTCCACAACTTGTGACCCCCTTAGAAGCATATGCCCCTCCCCCATTCTAAATACACACCTTTCTTATTGTTTTTAATCTACCCCATTTTAACCAAATTTTAATTATTTGTCACAGAGATCACTACACCCCAATACAGCCGTACGTGCATCGCAGGATTAAGTATACTCACACGATCCTAATCTTATTAAATGAAACAGGGTAGAAAAAGAGACACTACTCTTGTTCCGGGTATATAATATATCAGCATGTAAATGTAATTACCAGAGAATCTGAATAATGGCACTAGGAGTCTAGGACACACAAAGAAAGAAAGCCTACTTTTGTTCCACAAATACGTGATGTCAGCAGATAATTACCTACCATTGAGAACCTAAATACCGGTGGGAGGATTCACAGAGCCGTGATGTCAGCAGTTTCAACCTGGTCATAGATCACAGAACCAACAACATTCTTACCAGATCAAGTTCACGTAGTCACAGAAATGGGACCTAACAATTAATTTCAAGCCGAATGTCACACTCAGACAAGTAATTTTTCACCACACCCTTGTTTTATATCACGACGCCATTCAGCAGACCAATCTTTTATCTTAGTTTTCTATACTGTATTATTTCACTTAGAAATAAATTGAAATATATTCTAACTAAACTACAAGCGCCGAAACTTTATTTTTTTATTTTTGATACAATGCGTTATACAGAACTGGTGTTATTAACATGTTCATTTCCAAAAAGATATTGCAACTTTCGACACCTGCTGTTCATATTATAAACACAGCCATGCTAATATGTCCGTTACCACCGGACTATAGATATTTGCATTTTAGATCAAAACACAAATATTAGGATTGTCGTTAAATTTAAATGTACAGCCTTAACTCACACGCAGAGATCAAGAACCAATCCCTTGATGTATTCCTGCCTAGGTGTACCCATCCACTTGAACCAAACACAGGAAGTTGAGGTGTGCCACAAATGATCTACCCTGTGTGTTTACATTCTAGCAGAGCTTACAGGCAGCTGCAGGACATCAGCTTGTCTGTACACAAGCAGTGGTGTAGAAGCCGAATGTGTGGATAACAGAAGCATTGGATGGTAGGTAATATATTTGTTTAATGTCTGCACTAAAAATAAATTATATATTCATTCTTATGTTTTAACTGAAACTTTGTGCACCTGTGTTTGTTTTTTAATGGAAAGTGTTTAAATATGTTAATGTACTTAGTTTAAATCATTGGGTTGGCTGCTATGATACCGATCGAATTTGGTCTTGGTACCAGTTTTTCTGACCCACTGTAATGTTATTGTTTTTTTTAAATCGCATTTGCCACATGTCGATTGTATAAATACTATGGATTAGTTTTTAAAGTAATTCACTATATAATTGGTTTAACTCTTGTTTTACATTTGTTTATATAAATATATATAATGTATAATTAAATATAGTTAGAAATTGTTACAAAAAAAACTATATTTAAATAGCTTGCTATGACAATATTATGTTGTATTATTTGGGTGAAATAAAACACTTCCAATTCTGGTTACTTGCAACATAACAGACACTGGATGGACTAATGGCAAAGCTCTTTGGTGTTCAGTGCAGCTGTGATGTTTCCAAGTTCAAGACAAACAATCCTGGGAACTGCCTGTTACTAATTACTACCCTAGCTGATTACGGTTAATGAAACTTTAGCATTTCCTACAACACCATGGAGAGGTAACTATGACAACATCCTGGCCCACTAGGACCACCCAGGAAGCATGTGTAATTCTAATCTGAAGCCTTGTCAAACTCCCACACAACACTGATCCAGTGGAGAAAGATGCTCAGCTCAGTGACACCATAGGTTCTCATAAGATGGATGCCTGCCCTGTAGACAGCTATGATGACAAATTGATGCCATCATCTGCCATATCCTGTACATACAATTTGTTTAATCTGTAATTGTGGGATTCCCTTGAAGTATTACAGAAATACATCTTGCAACACAGATACTCTCCTACTTGACAGAAAATGTACTTTTAATTACCAAATATTATCCATGATATCCCAGATAATAATATATATATATATATATATATAGTAAAATCTGTCCACATCAGTGGACACAGTCAGGATTGCGCAGCATGTCTATTATGGCCAGACTATCACAATGTAAACTAGTCAGTCCGGACTTTCAAAAGTGTTCATTATGAACAGGTTTTCATTATGGAGATGACCAGCCAATTTATTCACTATAACCGAAATTCATTATATCTTAAACTGACCACCAACTCAGTCACATCAACAGAAATAGGCTTGAAATCAATTACTAATAAGCTTACAATCAAGTGTTCAGTTTAGGTAGTGAGAAACATACTTTATTCCCTAGTATTCAATGTAAAATTTAAAATATGGACCCAGACCTGTTTTTATATTTCATACCATCGATTCATTATATACGATGAAATATCAATGGATTTTATCCATTGAGACCAACAGAATGGTTGGCTACCGGTATATCTGAATATATGTGCAGAAATTCATCAGAAATTCAATAAGAAATAACTGGGACCAATTCATTTTTTATTATATGTGAACTCATTACATCCAAAGTTAACTGTATACTATGTATATATATATATTGAAAGGTAATTTCTTACATAGCAAAGTATCCAGTCCTCAAGACTGCTCAAATCGCTTTACACTTCACCCCCTAGCAGACCTGTTCAATCGAAGACCATCTCAACTTCTCTGGGAAGCACCAAGGCATGCAGCAATTAATGCGCGAAGACTATGCGTACACAAACATCCACCACTGCCTATAGCCAGGTACTCATTCATAAAGCTGAGTGAACCAGAGCAACGCAGAGTGAACCAGAGCAACGCAGAGTGAACAAAACCGCTCAAAGTTCAAAACTGCAGCACAGGATATCTGCTATCAGGACTTGATCGCATGTACACCCATGGTATTACCAGCAAGCATCACGGAGCTGAGTTGGCATTAGCGGGAGAGACTGAGTGGACTGGACTTCAATGAGATCTTGTCCAGCCTCAAGGAGACCGACAGAAGATGATGACCAAGGCGCGGTCAGGGACAAAGAGCTTGTGCTAATGCAGCAGACTGGTCAACCATTCATGCAGCTGACCGGCCATTAGGCAAGTACACAGATTATATATATATATATATATATATATGTCAGCACCTGGAGGTCTCCTGGATGTCCACAGTCACAAAGGCATTGCTGTTAATGGGAGATTATTTCATGTTCAAAGGGGCTAAGGTTTCTCTGTCTGTCAGACAGATATATATACATATTTTCCCAAGACGAACTCCATCTTGTTAAAAAATGTTATTTATGCAGAGGAAATGAAAAACAAATCAATTTAAAACAATGGAGAAATTATTCTAAATAACACCTGTGTGGGTGTCATACAGGTATTGTGGTTAATGGGTGGATCATTTCATGTGACTAAGGATTCTCTGACTTGCAGACAGATATTTTAAAGATATATTTTCCCAAGACGAACTCCATCGTGTTAAAGAATGTTGCTTATATGCAAAATGAAAGAGAAATCGGTTTAAAATAGAAAACACTGGGGATTTTTTGTCTAAATAACACCCCCAACACCATAAAATGCATTAAGGAAATGAAAAACATTTAACTTTCATGTATTCAGCAATTGGTAGATTTAGTACATGACATACTTGTAAACGTGTTGGTTTAATATATAGTTAGCTAGCTAAACACCGGCTTGCTTGTATCTTAACAGCAGTAACCTGATTACTTTATCATACAGGATCTGTGACATACTGATCCAGAGATAGGACCCACAGAGGGCCAGTTGTAACAGCTGTATTTTGGTAGGTATGAAAAGATGAAAGGTGACACATAAACATACCTAGAGTCTGTATGATCATTCATACATTCCCCACTGTAATACATGTGAACCATCTGTCTAAACACCAGTACTTAGTAAGTCACATTTAATAAGTACATTGATAAAAATAACACTGACACACAGTTGTTATTTTACTACAAGGAATGTTCATGCCTAACTGCAGTGATAGCTTTCTTTCATGGTCATTCACCATGCCATGTTTACTGTATGATTATTGCTGTTTTATTGGAGTCCTGTACTCTTACCCCTATACAAGTAGCTGTCTGTCATTCAAGGCTTCACTGTCTTAATAATAAGATAAAATGCCAATTGAAAGATGGCCGACATAACTCTGTGAACATGCATACTTTACAACTCCAACTGTGAGCCAATACTGCAAGCCTAATAAAGCAGTTTTTATCTACCGTATGTTTCCAGACATACAACAGCTGGATAGAAAGTGTGTTCAACCATTCATGAACATCATTGTAGTCTACTGAACCATTTACTGCAACCAAGCAATTCAACCTAGCTGCTTAACCCGTGCTTCCATTGAGTAGGCTACTACTACAGGCATTTATTAGATGTCTATTTAATTTATCACACCATCAGGGTATGTACTAAGTGTTATTTTTTATTATACAGTGAAACTATAACATGGCAATAAGTTAGCCACGTGCTTGGACCATCTTGTGGTTTGGGTTAATAATGATTGATAGCTGACAAAAGCCAATTGTGTTGCAGACATTCAGCTAGCCAGTTGAATATCAGCCACAAAATTTGCTTCCAGTTCTCGGATAATCTTGATAACGGAACACAGTAACTGCCACACAATATTCGAAATATGTAATGTGTTTAAGGCAGTTTCTAATGCATAGATGTGTAATGACCGCTTTTTCAAACCACATTTGCTCTGTGCTAGGGTAAAATGATAACACAGACGACTGGCAACACAGGTCTGATGAAACCCCACCCAAGAATTCAATGAATGAATCTTACAATTAAGGTAATTTATAGTTTTATGATAGATTGTATGCCGAGCAATATAAAAAGTTGCATTTATAAACTATCAATCTGTTGCAGTGGACACTAAGTTGGCCTTAGTGTTTGCAATTTGTTTGTTTAAGTGATGACCACCAAATCGAGCCAAAGAATATTTTAAATAAAAAAACAATGAACATTTATTACCACTAATATAATATCAATACTGCTATTATTCCACTGTTTTCTATACCCACAGCAACTAAGACCACTGATAAAATAATTATTGTAATGGGAATGTTCAGTTAACTGGTGTTTGTGATCAAAGGACACTGGTTTTGTTAAATATCAAACATTGTTGGTTCACACTCTAACCGGTCTTCATAATAATAATAATAATGCTTATTTCAGACAAAGTCCATATGTATACACACAATACAAGTAAATAAAAAATTAATAAGAAAAATAATGTTTAATAAATAACAAAAATTGTTTTCTCACATGTTAACTACGTCATTTAAATATCAATGTATATTATTACTTCCAAAAATGACTAACCTATATTTAAATTATCGATAACTATCACTAGATTGTCTTCACTGCTTCAGTTTCATGGATTTCTTTATGTGACATAGCTAACTTTTGCCAACATTCCAAGATATTGTCTGCTTACATTACAGCCAGAGAAAGTAAAAAATCTAAAGATAAATGCCCTAATAATTATACAAAATTACTCTAGGGAAACTACATAACAATGTAATGTGCATTTCAGATAACAGAACTCATCATGTTTCACAAATGCAATTGACTCTTACTTATCTATAGTTTTACTGCATTTCTCAAGAATCACTTGAATCGTGAAAGATAACAACCTAAATTGCTAAAACTGCCCTAGTTACCGTTAGCTAGAAATGAATCTAGGATTTACACGCAGATTATTCTCCTGAAGAATCTGTTGGGTTGAAAACACAGATGAAAAACGGAAGTGATAATCCGTGAGGCAGGCGGCCTTGAAGACGAAGCGGGGCCCAAGATTCACGGGGAGGACCCGATTCACGGCACTCGACTCTCCGACTCCAGTCAAGTCTCAAGACGAGTGGTATACGAAGGCAAAAGTCCCCCTTTTTCGCCACTGTTCTTTTTCATAATAATACTCAAACAGCATCAACCTAAGTAGACGCTAACCAGTGACTAGGTCGATGTTATATTTCCAAAGGTATGCGCAAACGGTTACTTACCCGAAGAACAAGATTGTGATGAAAACTCCCGCAGATTACAAACTTCCTCCCACCGTTGTTGATCTGGGCTAGAACGGGGTCACGTGGTGCGTGAAATTCGCCCAGGGCTCCATGGTGTGGCGCCATCTGCTGAATATGGATTTAACAAGATTGCCACCCAGAGAATTAACTCTAGATGGCAGGTGGACAAGGAAGCCTTTTGACTTATCGAGAGTCCAACATTATTGATCTATACGTATCCCGCCCTTCTGAAGTATGTGTCGATTTTATTTTAAAACATATTCACGCTACTGGGGGGGGGGGGGGTGCTGTTGGAAATTGTTCGTCACTGCGCCGCTGTAACTTCTGCTTCTCCGTTGTCTCGGCTGTGAACTCATGAAATCCGAACACGGGGAAAGTGCTGTTGAAAATAATATTTGTTTACATCGCGCCGCTGCTGTCAATTTACCTTCTCCAGCTTCTCTCCGCTGTCTCGGCTGAAATGATGACACCCGAAGACGGGGGGCGGGAGAGGTGCTTTGGAAAAAAATTTCGGCGCCGTTACTGGGAGGGGAGGGGGCAGAAAACCATATATCTGCCCTCCAGTTACAAACATTCAAAATTGCGTATTTAGGTCCTTCCACACTAGGCACGAAGATAGTGCGTTGTTCAAACAAATCGTATTTATAGATTTAGAGACCTAAAATGAAGTAGACTAGCTGTTTACCTGTGCTACGGCATTTGAGGTAAAAAATAAATAGACCCTATACCCGGAAGAGCACGTGATTAATCACGAATACGTTGGATGTTAACAGGAGCTCGTGAACATGCGTTGCGTTTCCATTGATGTTTTAGAAGCTAGAACACTAGTCCATAGAAGCGGGAATGGGGGGGGGGGGGGGGGCAGTGGGCAGCTTCCCCCTGGCATTTCTCTGGGTGGGCAGACATATGGTTTTGCCCCCGTCCATTAAATGTGAGCGTGAATGTTTGTTTTTGTGGCGAGCGTAAATGGCGGGTGGAAATGTAAATTTTATGAAACGGTTAATGTGTATTTTTGTCGACTGTGTGTGCAACTGGTGTGTGCAATTGGAGGGTAGACATATTGTTTCTGCCCCCCCCCCTCCCAGTAATAGGCGGCGTGGTGGCGAAACAAATTCCAAGGCACCCCCCCCCGCCCCCGTCTTCCGATGTCACAGTCGAGCCAACCGAGACAGGACAGCCACAAGGAAAATATGTTAAGACGTGCGGCGGTGAAAATTGGTTAGTGGTGCTGAAGCTCCGTTAGCCCCCCCCCCATATGAATTTCGTTCCCGCGTCACTGCACTAGTCTACGAGTATGTTCGCAAATGCGTCGTGGCGCTGAGCAAACAAAAATTGCAGATCGAACACATTGAGATACATGCATACGTACATTCACATATACGTGCTTGCTGATGTGCGTGCGTGCGTGCGTTCCAGCGTGCTTGCGTGCGTGTGTGCTTGCGTGCATGTTGGCCCAACAATGACAATCCGTTGCTTGGCTTAGCACTGACTTATCAACATTTGCCCAAGGTTGGCATTCTTTATTATACCGCGCAATATAAGAACTGACCTTTATATTTACAGAATGTCTTCAATCGAGCCGAGACAACGGAGAAGCAGAAGTAACGGCGGCGCAGTGGCGAAAATGTTTAAACAGCTTCCGCTTAGACCACCCAATACGAATTTTATTCGGTCGCCATTGTCATGCATCCGTCGATGCATGACAATGCCCATTTCTTCGCGTAACGCAGTGCGCTGCTTTCATTTTTGCCTCTTCCAGGAGTTTTTTTCGCGCGTTGGGAATTAACATGAGCTCCGCGTTTGGTTATGCAACTGTTAAGTTGCAGGTAAGTTTACACCTGATTAGCTTTGATCTCCCTTAGAAGTCGATGCCAAAGACCAGATGTGAAGTACAGGTCAGCCGTCTCGGCATAGCACCCCTTTCTTGCTCAGGGGTGCTGATATTTTCTTCAGGGTGATGCCGTTAAACTTCTTGCACATCAATTAGGTCCTGTGTCAATGTAGACCTAATACTACGCCAGGTACGTGGAAGACCTGCTAGTAGTTAGGAGCCTATAATACTGATTCTTCTCCCGTCTCCGCCTTTTCTTTTTGATGATCAATGTAAATGTTTGTCTGGTGCTTTCTGGGGGATGTCTTTCTTGGATTAAACGTAGAGCATTTACACCGAAGAATACGAATCGGTGCGTGTTTGTTCGTGCGTTCGCGCGCTTGCGTGTGTGTGGGCGTATCCGTGCTCGGCGCGTGTGTGTTGTGTGTACGTGGATGCGCGCGTGCGTGCGTGCGTGCGTGTGGTGTATGTGTGTGCTAGTTCATGTGTATGCGTGCATGCGTTCGCGTGTGTGTGGACGTATCCGCGGGTGCGCGCGCGTGCGTTTGTTCGTGTTATCGCGGATGGTAGTTTTGTATGCACGGCGGTGCACATCGATACGAAACAGGCTCGCCATCTAGGGAGTATTACTGAAGTCTAAAGATACCAAATGCTCCCCTAAAGATTGATCAACAAATGCACGTGAGCTTTACAGCAAGCATATTATCTGAAGTTGTCAGGACAGTTTGTATGAATTACTTCATAGTGCACTTCGTTGAACAATTAGTCTTGTAGATATGGCATTTAGGAGCATGACACAATGTCCGATGTGCACAGCGAAACAACGTTTATTGTTAAGAAAGAATGCAATAACAACGGTACGAAACTTTGCTATGGAAGTGGGCGATAAAGCGAGAGTTACTCGAGTATTTACGAAGGCTGACGTTCGTACATTTGCGGATGTCACGTGGGACACAAATCCTCTTCACTTTGACAAGGAATTTGCAGGAACTACCAGATTTCGCAAACCAGTGATAAATGGCGTTCTGTCATTAGGGTTAGTATTTTATACAAACCTTTCTTTGCTGTGCCTATCCCTAGCCTATCCTAGCCCTAGCCTAGCGCTAGACTCTAGAGCCTAGGCCTAGGGCTAGGCGGTATGACTAAAAGGCGCACGACCACACACGACCACGAACGACAAAAATGTATGTAGTGTTGGTAACCAAGCGGGCTGTTGGTGACACTTAGGAGGTATGTGTGTGCAGCTCGCCTAATTTCAGATATGTTCTTCACATTGGAGTAACAAAATTCGAAATTTTAATCATCGCTTGTGGCAACTTTACGGTTCCATTCGCCAGGTGGCGCTACTGTGCAAATACTAAATACTCGTCCGGAATATCGGATAAAATGCCTAAATTATGTAACTCCTGGGTGAAATACAGACTCAATTTTTTTAATAATGCACACACAAACCATATATATATACCATCAACGGCCAAACTATCTACCAACATATTATATTACATGATCGTGTGTGGTCGTTCGTTAACTTCGTTTGTCGTGCGTGGTCGTGCGCCTTTTAGTCAAACCCGGGCTAGGCCTAGGGCTACAGTCTGGCTACAGCTATGGCCGCTATGCCTATGCCTGGCCTAGGGTCGATAGGCTATGCCTATGGCTTATGACTATGCCATGCCCATGGCAACTATGCCTATGTCATATCTATGACATAGTCAGACTTAGTCTTAGACTACGCCTGTGCCATGGCTATGCCTGGCTATGTCGTATATCGTTCTAGATTAGCAGTAGAGAATAGCTACTATACACTAAGTCCACCAGTGCGGCTTAGTAGGCCTACATTAGCTCTGGTAGATGAACTCAATTAAACATACATTTTTATATTCTTGATCAGTGCATTTGCCATAAACTTTACCAGTGATTTACAAGCCAACACAAGCCTGATCTACATATGGACAGGGCATGTGTAGGTCTGTTTCCTGGGATCAATGAGTGTTTGCATCGTGTATGATGTATACAGTAGAGTAGTGTATATCTGTTACACCAGCGGTCGGCAACCTGCAGCCGCTGGCCAAATGCGGCCCGCGGAATTGTTTCATGTGGCCCGTGGACTAAAAACGAGATTGTACACAATACTGCCTACGGGATGACAACAGTTGGTGCACCTCCCATGACCAGAATAACTTACTGCATCATCAAGAAAGCCTGTGTGTTATGAGCGTCATCTTGAAGACTGTAAACTGTATTCAGAGATGAAACAGGAGCCAGCAGACAGTTTTGGCAATCTAAGGATTCACATTTTCCAAACTGTTCCAAGTTTAAGTTAATGATGCGTCGTTATAGCTATGTAGATTGAAGTCATTGTACTGTAGTGCAGTTCTGTGGCACTCAAAATGACATCAACAGAGTTTGTCGCATGCACTTGCTGGTGAAACTGTATCATCGTTTGACCAAACACATCACTCCAGGTGCATTATTGACAATCTGTTTGGTACAAAAAATCCAACAGCTACGTGTTTGATACAGTGACTGAAATTCTTTTCCTCATGTAGCTCTCTTGCCTCAGCGGGAGGATGCGAACACACCCACCTCAAGACCAACCTCGGGGCCTGAAATGTGTGGCCCGTCAGATATAAGAAAATCCGTAAACTAAATCTAGCATTTATTATGACAGTAATAATAAATTACCTTCACAGTCAATATTTGCTAACTCTAACTAACAGTACTATTGCAGTGAAACTGTCATGTGTATTTTTCAGCTTGCTGGCAGGAGTTCTTGGTTCCAAGTTGCCTGGTCCAGGATCTGTTGTGTTGTCCTATGCAATTGAGCATCCTTCCCCGTGTGAGTGATGGCAAGTGATTACACTTGTTAACTTAAATGGAGGCAGTCTGTTCCTCACTTTTTATTAATTAATATAATGTTTTTAAGACTATAATTTTGAAGGTATTCTGCATGCCAAATTGTGTTTACAAAGTAAGCCTGTAGCAATGTGCATAATTTGCATCATTTTCAAATGGTAAACAAAACATCCAGTTTCAAAACAAGCTTGTTTGGTAATATAACCAAGGCAAGCTGACTTGACCGCAATACCCTTTAATGTTCAACGATTTCCCATTTTCCCACATTCAACACAACAGACTTCCTGTTATAAATTACGATGCTTGCTAATTCCGGGTAGAGGAACAGACTGTCTCTCTTTAAAACAAACATAATAACTGTCTGGAGGCTAATTCAGGGTTGACGCATTTCTGGAAACTGTAAAGTCATCGATTTTTCACAACTGGAAAGAAAAGTAATTTGAAGGAAAAAGGATTTTTAAACATAAAATAGCGTAAGACTTAAGATTTTAATTGGGACATTTTGACAGGGCTCGTAAAATGTTCTGCTGCACATGAGATGATATCAACCGAGTTTGAGTGGTTCAAATGAAGAACATTGGGATATATTTAGCTCTAAGGTAGGGATTAGTAAAATGCTATGGCAGTCAATCTTTCAAGAAACACACATGTCCTTTACAAATAAAGGGTAATTTATTAGTTTATAAGCATTTTTTATTACTGTTTTTTTTCGTTTTCATTAAAACATCTTGCGTAGTTGATTTACCTAATAATAATAATAAGATAACTTCTATTGCACCTAAATCCTTGGACACCAAGCTCAGAGGCGCATCAAAACAAAAGGATTGGTCAATTTCAAAATCTATAAGCAGTATTCCAGTTGTCAACAGATGGGTCAAGGCACTAGGGAGCTACAGCGGATAAGCAATGTTGTAAAGATAACTTTTTAAATGACTACAGAATTTTGTAATATTTTCAACTGATCTAACGCTAAGAGGGAGCATATTCCAAAGAGTTGGTGCAGCAACAGAAAAAGCCCTAGTATGACATTATGCCTGGTATGTAATGGTACAGATCTTTAATATTATACAAAATCGTACAGAAAGCCAATACAAAGACTTCAAAAGTGATACAGAGCTAGAAAAACAAGGAGATCTTGTAACTACTTTTGCTAGACAATTTTGGACATGCTGAAGTTTCGTGATATCCTTGCTAGCGATATTATAAAGGAGGGAATTGCAATAGTCAAGTCTGCTGCTAACAAGCGCAGTTGCAATTGTTTTAGCAACAGAAAATGACACATACCGGCGAAGATCACGAATATTATAAAAACAGCAGCGACATGTTTGAAATATGTGTCGTCGGAAGTTGAAGTCACTATCAAAAATCACTCCTAGATTCCGCACTGAGGTTGCTGGCGTGATATACTGATTCAAAATACGCGTAGAGCAAAAAACCAAGTTTACTGCGCTGCATTGGAGTACCAATAATGATCAATTCAGTTTTATTTGCAATTAATTTCAACTTGCTGTCAGTCATCCAGTGGAAGATATCTTGAAGGCAATCACAAAGTTGGTTAAGGGATCGATTTATATCCGGGGTAGCCAATGAAATGTAGATCTGAGTATCATCAGCATAAAGACGATGATCCAAGTATGTCTTTATGTTCTAATATGTTCTATTCTGTTGTTCTATTCTAATATGTGAGTAGTCTTTAGAAGTAATATACAAGGTTGATTTAACACTACTAGTAGGCTTGACTATTGTAACTGCCTTTTTTCACAATATTGCCCTTAGGGATATCGCTAGGTTAGAACGTGTACAGAATTGCTTAGCAATGGTTGTGTCTCGGTCTCCGAGGTTTTCTCACAGAGTGCCTCTTCTGACGTCCTTGCACTGGCTTCTAGTTTGATATTGTATTATTTTTAAGATATGTATCTTTACCTATCAGGCATATTATGTAAGTAACCAGCATATTTATATTCATTTCTTACTCTTGTAAAAAAAGCCTATCCAGCTTCAATCATCTAGTTCTGATTTACTTTTTGTTCCTAGAGTCAATACTAATATTGGAACTAGGGCATTTTCTGTTACTGCGTCAACCCTCTGGGATATGCTCCCTCTTAGTGTTAGATTAGTTGAAAATATTATACAATTTTGCCGTCATTTAAAAACTTACCTTTATAACCTTGCGTATCCACCTTAGCACCCTGGCGTATCAATCCATATATTAACAACTTTAAGATGGCTTATCGATTCTGATATTGACTAACCCATTTGTATTGATGCACCTCTGAGCTAGGTTTCCGAGGATTTAGGCACAAAAGAAGTTACCTTAGCATTGTTATTATTTGACTAGGTAACTTAGATTGAAAACAGGAATAGCTTTCTGTGACTTGATAGAGACAGGGCACATTCTGCACACTTTTGCAGCTTTTTGACCAGATCTAGTCAACCTTTATTTGTTAGTTAGCTTAATGACTTTATAAAAACAAAACTACAATTTGCGCAGAAGAGCTAGCATATTGTGATCGATACAAGATACTAGTAGGTTTGATTCTTCATGAAAAAAGGCAAGCAAAAACTCGAAATGGGGATGAACCTTTAATCTAGTACGTCATCAGTGTATAATTAATGTTACAAACAGCGTAGACATTAAACTCAGTGGCTCCAATGTGGCTGAAGAAGTGGAAGAACCCACTGCCTTCTTTTGATACTTCACATGATTGACGCTCTGTTGAACCAGTTTAGCCACATCATAGAAAAGCACCAGGATATCCAAGCACAGACGTTCAAAGATGAGTAGTTTTGACCACCGGTCAGTTCTGGACATTAAGTGGCACTTCAGACACAGACTACATGGCCAGGGGTGCTGGACATTAGCCAAAGTTCAGAGGGTCACAGATTTCAGTGTTTCTGATTTAGTATCAACCACGATGTGCGAGCTCATCTAAACAGATTTTTTATTTATTTATGCTCCCTCTAAGTGTTAGATCAGTTGAAAATATTAAAAAATTCCGTTGTCATTTAAAAACTTATCTTTACAACCTTGCTTATCCACCGTAGCTCCATAGCGCCTTGACCCATCTGTTGACAACTAGAATACTGCTTATGGATTTTGAGATTGATCAATCTCTGAGGTTAGTTTTCAAGGATTTAGGTGCAATAGAAGTTATCTTATTATTATTATTATTTAGTTCTGGTGAATAAAGGTCCCCATCACTTTTATATGTTTTGCTCATTTTGATTCAGACGCATTTCACAAAAAACTGTCTAATATCAATTATCAGCTACAACTTAGTAGCTCATTAATTAATGCAATTTTTTTATTTTGTTCTGGTGAAAATTTCCTTAGCAGGCATATCCATCCATCTATGAACAACTTTAATTGTGAGACCCATTTGCCTTGATGTGCCTCTGGGCTTGATTTCCAAGGATTTAGGCACAAAATAAGTTATCTTTTTATTATTTAGAAAATATAAATTATAATACATTGCATGACAAAGTTTTATTATAAAACTGAGTGCGAGTCTTTATTGTAAGTATACTTGTATGTCCGAGCATATCACTTCAGTTTCGCATGTACGGGACTGAAATTGTGTAAGTGTTCTAAGCAGGCTGGCTGGCCCATTAGGGTGATTTGTAGATTTGGAGTTTTAAAAGTTTAACTCGGTGTACCATGATGGGATGGGGGTGGGGATTGTAGGTGCAAAAGGAACTGTCTGTCACTCCATGTTGCTATTCTTAGCAGGAAGTCAAGGAACGGACACAGTTGGCATAGCAATATAAAAGATATTGTAATCAAAAACAAAAATAATGTTTGTTTACAAAGCAAAACATGTCAGATGACAGTCTAAGCGTACGTTTGTGAAAGTGTCTTATGTTGTGTTACCCGACTATTATGTACTTGGAAATTTGAATTAAGTAGAACATTGTCTGCCCTTTCAGGAAATGCATGGTTTACTTGATGAAATGTGCACACTAAAGAATACAAATTTACACAAGTAGAGAACAACTGGCAAGTCTTAGAATTGGCGTGGCAGTTCTTGTAAGTCAGTGCAGTTTTGGCTGGCACTGGCATGGTTTTGGTAGGTGTCTCGCCATGCAATGCCGGGGTATATCGGCTAGTGTTATTGTAAATTTGCATTTTTGTTTTTAGTATTCACAGGGGAAGAAGTAGTGGCTGAGGTGGAACTGTCAGAACTAGACAGAAGACTAGCCACGTTCCAGTTGTCCTGCATTGTGGTTGACTCAAATAAGGTACCTTCTAATTACTAGTTAGTACAGGTGTATTTAGAAAATTACCTGCCCAATTATGCAGTATTATAGTACCAGGTAGTAGGAATTGGTTTTATTTTTAAGCTTAATGATTATTTTCATAGCCATGACCAACTGATAAGGACTCTCAATCGAGATTCTGGAATTGAATCCTTATTCTGCCGTTCGAACCTTGGACAGGCTATTTCACTCCACGTCGCTCCAGTTCACTCAGTTGTATGAATGAGTACCCGGGTATAGGCAGTGGTGGATACTTGTGCAAAATTAGTGCAATAATCGCAGCATGGCTGAATGCTTTCTAGAGAAGTCAAGATGGTGTTTGATTGAACACGTCTGCCAGACAGTGCTGCGTAAAGTGCTCTGAGCAAGCCTCAGAGCTCAGGGCTGGATAGCGCACTATATTTAAGAACTTACCTTTACTTTTGTCCTATGTAAAATAAAGAGAGTGGAAATAAATCTATATGCATGTCTTGATTAAAGTGATACTCATTGTAGCTAATTTATTATGCAACTAACAACATTATGCATATTCTTGTACAATAAATCATATGTCATAATTTTATTAAAACTCCCAGTTTCTACTTTTCTATTATTAACATTCTCCAAGACTTCAAGCTTTGTAACTTTAATTTTGTTTTAATTCCTACCTAGGACTCCCTTTAAACCAGGCACCAAGCAGTTATTGAAATAACTGATGATTGCGTGTGCTATTGCAAATTGCACATTTCATAAGTAAAAATCATTTTAATATGATATTATGTTATATAATAGTAAAATAGAATATTTCTATAGCATCGTAATAAATTACCCTGTGCAGTGCTCTGTGGCGCTGTACATCTGCATATGTAAATATAAATATGTAGATATGTATTAACTGTTTTGTAGATTGTGACAAAAGGATGGTGCAAACTATTAGTCCCAAAGGCCGCTGTGTCCAAGTAAGACTCTTTAAGTGTGACTTTCAACTTTTTATGATAAGAAACTATTGTGCAACATATTTCAATATAGTGTGGATCAATAACTTGTATGGTATTGACTAATTGCCAGGACGCCTATGTGAAATCAATTCCCCTTTCATGTTAAGACAGGACAACTCTTGATCTAGCATTCCTCTTTTAGCTCAAACGTACCGATTACCTTACAGTTGATTGTATGTTCAATTCAGTGCTTTATTTCCAGTTGCTTATATTTAAATTCCAGAAGTTCAAATGGAAAGGGAGAAAGTTGAAGTGCACTTCTTATTAGGCACTGTGACGTAGTGCTGCTCCAAACTGTCTACAAGTTTCCTATGTTGTATTTATTATTGCAGATCTTGACTGGCTGTTGAGGATTTGTGAAGACGATTGATTCACAACATACAACTGTATAGGTGAGGAAGAGGATGACGTCACATGGTCACACCTAGTGTCACTCGCATCGTCATGGCAACATAAATCAAACTGACATGGATCAGTTGCCACACAGGCAGTAATAATTTTCTTTCAATAAAACAATATTCCAGTTTCTTGGCTAATTCAATATTTATTAACATTACTTCTCAAGAAACTTGTTTATCTCTTGAATATTTTCTTAGTGAAAATGTGTCGCCCCACTTCAGACATGTCACGCTGAATGACACCTGTCCTGATTTGGACGGGAGCTCCCTCCTGTCCTTCTGCAGCTCAAATCATATGATGCTAGTCGTGTGATGTGCTCATAGCGAGACATTACATTTCACTGATGAAGATTTAGTGATGTATTTGAAATGTTCGAAAACATAAAAAACCAAGTTTCTTGAATTGTAATGTTAGCAATTTTTTAATAACAACTGTATATTTATAAATGCACGATAAGCTTGTAGTGGTTCCTATCAGACAAATTTTCAACCATGTATTAATGTATTAAACCTTGTTCGATTGTGTGTGAAATATTTTATTAAACCCAACAGTACAATGGTATAAATTAAAAGTGGTTACCAAAGCTGCACGCAGTAACTTTGTAATGTTGACATTACAAAAATTTAAAAAAATTCATTCAGATGCATTACAATTAGCTAACCTGAAGAATGTTTAGTAATCTCTTCATTTTTACCTTTTAAATAACAATGTATAAAATAAATGTGTACAAAATAAATATATAAAAGAAAATGTATATTAAAAAAACTGTATATACAGTTGATGTGTGTATCTTGGCGGTGCCCTGTTCAAAACAATGAACTGTACTTGCAACGTTGAATAAAACGTGTTAATAAACCATATTGCACCACTTGTCTCCATTGGGATTAGGGTTATGACAGACCTCAAATTTGGCAGAATTATAGGCAAGGCTGGAGCAGTTGACCTTGACTTATAGACTTTGAAAGGCACCATTATTAGGCAATGCCAATTTGGTTTAAATTTTGAGGCTTAACAGTCAGTTGCATGTTTGAGGCTTGACAGCCAGTGGCATTTCTACAAACGGCTGTTGTCAGATTTGAAGTCTGTTACATAATATATGTATTAATATGGGAGATAAACACCTTATGTCACTGACATACTGGTATATACATTTATACATACACGTTGTTGACCTGAAAATAATAAGTTACCATAACAACACTACATTCATATAGCAAGCTAATGTCTACTTAATGCGGTAGCAGAACTGGTGATGAATCTACTTTAATCTAACTGAGAAAGGTGTGAAAGTTGTGACTTGCAGGGACAAAGAAGATGAAATCTTATAGCAGAGAAAAATGGCTGAACTTGTCACTAAGCAGTGGTATAGATATGTGACAACCTTCAGCCTAACTAAACATAATTATATATAAAAAATAACATCTAGTAATGTGATAATAGTGAGCAAATGTCTGAATGAACCTTGTGGTTTTATATGAATCCTGGTGGCAGTATTGACTGCTAACAACTTGTAGTCCCTTCAGTAATATTCAACCAAAGCTATTTGTTCCTGTATTTGTAATATTATTTATGAATACTAGTACCAATATGTTGATGGTGTACTGTCCGCCAACATGCATTTAATAAACCTGAAACATTGTTCACTATTTGAATATTACGAACGTGGAATGTTCAAACTGTAAATAAGACTTTTAGATTCTAAACATGCTCTATTGGCAATGTCGTTGATGCTAGCTGGATTAGCCACAAGTCTCTTCGATGTTCTGCGTGATCGTTTCTCTCCCACAATCACAACAACTCTTTCAGTTAACTTCCTGTTAATAATTGCCACAACTGTGACTAATGAAACAGACCACCTAATTTTGATATAGCTGATTCTGGGTAATGGAACAGATGACCTCGCTTTAATATGGCTGATTCTGGGTAATGGAACAGGCGACCTCACTTTAATATGGCTGATTCTGGGTAACGGACATACAACCTCGGTTTAATATAGCTGATTCTGGGTAATAGAACAGACAACCTCACTTTAATACAGCTGATTTTGGGTAACGGAACATATGACCTCGCTTTTATGTAGCTGATTCTGCATAACGGAACACATGACCTAGCTTTAATATGGCTGATTCTGGGTAACGGAACAGATGACCTCGCTTTAATATGGCCGATTCTGGGTAATGGAATAGATGACCTCGCTTTAATATAGCTGATTTTGGGTAACAGAACACATGACCTAGCTTTAATAAGGCTGATTCTGGGTAACGGAATAGATGACCTCGCTTTAATATGGCTGATTCTGGGTAACAGAACAGATGACCTCGCTTTAATATAGCTGATTCTGGATAACGGAACGCATGACCTAGCTGTAATGAGGCTGATTCTGGGTAACGGAACGAACAACCTCGCTTTAATATAATGACAACTTTAGATGTAGATAGAACGGTTTCACAGTGAGTAGATGCAACTTCTTACGTCTGAAGTCGGTTGGCTTCTTGTATCTGAAATGAGATGTAACAATTTTGTGTTGATAGTCGGAAGCAGGACAATTATTAATGTGTTAGTAATGAAACAACAAAACATTTGGAAATACAAATGTATAAGACACAAAGGATACAAGGGAGACAAATTGATGTATAAAAACCATTCTGCATATAAACGTTAACTATATTATATTAACTATATTGTTACCCACATAATTCAAGTAACATTTCATCAGGATGTGGATGGTAACATTGTGCATATGATGTCTTATGTCTGGGGCTGTGCATTCTTATACACTTTACATTGCAACTGGAATTTTCAGCCAGCACCACTCTGAAATCAATTGTTGCTGTTCGGCAGAGGTTTTTCGTTCATTTTTATTGTACAAATCAAGTTTTACAGTATAAACATGTATTCTAATGCACTGACTGTCCAAAAAATGCTAACAAAAGTAGAAATAACTTTTGAATTTGACAGTTCAATGTTTACCAAAATCGCTGAGCAGTCAGTAAAATCCCCGAATAGCAATCTTGGATTAGTATGAGGAAGGTTGTCACCCAACGGGGTGGAGATAATTAATATACTGTCATCGTGACTTTGAACCTGAGGCCATGCCTTTGAAAGCAGCACACTGCCATGGAAACAACCTGTTTCTTCTTGAAGCATTTAAATTTCAACAACAACAAATGGTTCGTTAAAACATGTTTAGATGGTCACTGTGTTATAATATATATACTTTATACGGTATGACATGATTTTATGATAAATATGAACAGAAAAATCTGGTTTAACATAATGCGTTATTCATTTGTCCTTTACAAATGGACTTGCCAAGCAATTGCCAACAGAACGTGATTCTTACAGTTCTATGATTGCGGTTCCTTCCTTTATCTCATCCTTCTCCATAAATGCCCAACATTTGATGCTGATCTTCCGTTTCTGTGGCTTGTAATGCTTGAACTCAAAGAATAGTGCAAAACCTGTAACATGGAAACAGGTTTAATAAATATTTTGGAAATGTATGAGATAGGTTGCAACGGTTTGTTTAATAAAACCGAGGAAAAGCCAAAATACATTCTCAAGGGTGAAAATATGGATTTTTTAGTTTTCAAAACAATCAACAATTTACTACCAGTTTCTTGCAATTTTGAGCTATTATGAAAAAGTGTTTTTTATATGTTTTTGGATTGAATAATATATGATTTGATGCATAAGTACCTAAGCTAGATGTCTGTCTCAAAACTGGAATTCTTTGGGTGGGTCAATTCAACCACCCATCATTTTTCAATAAATTAACTTACATGGATGATACTGATGTCAATGTAAAATTGATATGTTGCCCTGATGCTACAAGAACTTTGTACCAAGAAATGATCCGTCACGATCCGTTACCTGTATGACCTCCTACCCCGGTTAGATGAGAGTAGGCAAACTATTTTCGATTAATTATTCAACTACAGCAGTACTGCCATTTATAGTTCTCCATAAATACGTATAGGATTATAATTGATTAATTATATGTTGATTAAACATAATTAATATCCGACATAAACCCTACAATCTACAACTCGCAACAGTAAATGCACTATGATTGTTTTAAATTTCCAAACAATTTACCAAATGATCAACTACAATAGACTTTCGAAAGAACAGTACAAAATATGTAAATGAACGACCACTGCCACATGCACAGCTTTAAAATTATAATAACGGAAATAGCTAACAGTAGATAACTAACAGTTATAATAGCAATAATATTAAATCGTGAAATGTATTACATTAACCCTTTTAGACTGTTTCTCCAATTAGTTGACCCGAAACAGGAAAATGTAAGGTCCATACATTCAAACATCATTTCAAATGTGTTTTCAGAATTATCCACTCGACAGCGCCACTGCACAATACAGCATTACAAAGTTATTTTGGGCTGGGTTTCATTGACTTGAAATGTGGGCGAGTTTGGCCTGTTGAAAGGGTTGATACTGTACTGAGGGACAGTAAGATGGTCATCTTTGAGTACCTGGTGGAAATGTCTCCAAGAATTGCTGTATGTGGACATCAACGCTAAAGAATATCGTGTTGTCTCCTTTTCGTTTACACACGGGCGTGTCTTGGCTTTGACACAAGGTGGCACCACTAACGTCTGAAACATTAAATCAACAACGTAATCTTTGTTTCACAATTTCTTTCTTAGGGGTCATCCATAAAGTACGTCATGCTGAGTCTCTCGGTAAGCATTACATAACAATTTTTGAAATGTTGGCTTGTCGAGCAGCTGATATCGGTCAGATATATGTGTAGCAGTAATTGTTCAACCAGTTTTAAGGTAGATTTCAACAGCATTACAATGAAAAACCATGTATGTACTACCGGTGTTGTTTTTTATTACTTTTATAGACTTATATTTCATATATGTAAACAATGAATCTATCAATAAAGAACAATGCAATTAATATAATTATTTTATGTTTTTGTTGTTGTAAAAACGAACATAATTTTAGAGTGGGTGTACATGCAAACATTACAAAATGTGACAAGGGGGTGGGGGGGTTTCAAAAATGTCCACAAACAGTGTGACACTTTATGGATGGTTCCTTAAGTTTACTTGGTCAACAAGTCAACAATAGTACCCCGTCGTAGTAATACTTTTTTCTTTAAGTTGTGTCATACTATTACATTTTACAATAGATACTGAACAAGGTAAACTGCTTTTGAACCTGAATTGGGACAATACATTGATTTGAATGCCTGCACAACCATTTCCAAGTCAGTAAGCATGCATTTATTTTAATAATAAACAACATTTTACTTTAAGCTTCATTAGGCTCTACTGTATCATATAGATACTGGGCATGTTCACATATTACGTGTTATATATATATATAATTTATTTAATAAATGCATATCTTGTATCTATTTATACTTTTATTCAATCTTATGATTACAAAGGAATTAAACTTTTATTATTACTAGGATCAATGTGCAACAAAAAGTATGACATTTGACAAAAATGTCAAAAATATTTCCAGTATGAAGATATTATAGGACAATCTCCGAGTTACCTTTCACCGAGACTGTGATGAAAGGATCGATGTAGTCTGGAGCATGCTTCATCCCCATCTTCTCGATCCTTGCAGTGAGTGCTGTCTTTCCCGGAATAGGTGAGATGGGGGGTAGTAGACTACCTAATACTGACCGCAGTCAGTGTAAAACACCTCACATTTAATAAACCGAATATGCAATCGCTATACTTGGTACAGTAGAACCCCATATAGCAGCCACCTCTTAGAACTGGCCACCCGTTGAAAACAGCTATCATAACTGTTTGATTTTTGCAACAACTATCCCTCTAATCTACAGTGCGGCTAGTTATATAACAGTCTAAAACTTTCCTAACAAACTCTGTAAAAAAATAAAGGCGTTACTTCCCTTCTGAAGCATCACAGATTAATCCATGAAAGTATAATGCCTGATGTACAGGTTAACACACACGCACCCACACACACAAACACACACACACACAAACCAGAGCACACACACACAAACAGAAACCAAAGCACACACACACATGCATGCGCATTACCTCGATTTTCTAGATAAGTCCATCTAAGAGCAAATCCATGTACAAACCTTTCTGGCTACATCCTAGAATGCCTCCTTGCTAATAATGTATTGATGATGGTATGAACACATTTTGCAGGTAATAATAGTACCACTGTTTATACTAATAGTGTAATAATATTATGGATAACGGAAAAGGTCTCAAAACAACAGACTCACGTCTTTCATCAAAGCAGTCAATTCCTTCTTCATCATCAGAAGTTTCACCACCAAAATTGCTGAAACAGCATTTTATGGCAATACAAAAATATAATTATTGTAGCACTGGTTAGACACTGACATTAAATGAAACATACCAGGTAGTTATCGTCTACACACAACTTAAACAACATTCAGATACAAAATTATGCAATTAATTTAGCCAATCGCTAATCATGTTTATTGATATTCACATGTATAGTCCATGAACAGTTTATGTACAACATGTCGTTGTTCTAATCAAATAATAATCCTCTTGAAATCATCAACAGCGCTGTTAAGAAGTGAAATTTATTTTAAAGAGCAAAATCAGGATTATGAGCTCATAAGCGTGTTAGTGTCCCTGGGTTACAATGAGCAAATTATGATGAGTTCATAGGCATGTTAGTGTCCCCTGGCTACAATGAGCAAATGATTATGAGTTCATAAGCATGTTGGTGTCCCCTGGCTACAATGAGCAAATGATTATGAGTTCATAAGCATGTTGGTGTCCCCTGGCTACAATGAGCAAATGATTATGAGTTCATAAGCATGTTGGTGTCCCCTGGCTACAATGAGCAAATGATTATGAGTTCATAAGCATGTTGGTGTCCCCTGGCTACAATGAGCAAATGATTATGAGTTCATAAGCATGTTAGTGTCCCCTGGCAACAATGAGCAAATGATTATGAGTTCATAAGCATGTTAGTGTCCCCTGGCTACAATGAGCAAATGATTATGAGTTCATAAGCATATCAGTGTCCCCTGGCTAAAATGGGCAAATGAAATATAGTTTTACCTGGAATGTTCACTTCTAAAGCTATCACTGAGCCCCGGGGGAAGAACTTGGCAGACCTTAACTGGGAACTCTGAGCTCTTCCCCACACAGAGCAGCTCCCGTAAACCTGCAGGAGGGAGAGGGAGTTATTAAACAGTAGCAAATATATATACCTGCCAACACTCACAGATTTTTCAAGTTTTCCGGATTTTTTGTGAAATTCCCCTCCTCTTGGAAAAGAAGAAAATATCCCGAATTGTAGGCCTTTAGGTGCACTTGTATGTGTGCTGTGTGGGGGGGTATTTGGAGGTCCCAATGTGGGTGCTGTAGGAGGTTTTTTGTGAGCCTGAAATCTCCCGGATTTCGAAATGCGATAGCAGGTACAATTAACTCATGTTTAATAAAGGAATTTTCTGACCTTTCCCGTAAATCATGTTACAATAAACTGTAACCATTCAAACTACATTCCAACCAGTTATTCGTTTACCCCCCATATGTGATCTTTATCCCCCCAATAATAAATGGAATGGACGTACATCTTTAGTATCTTCATCCAATGCGTATATATACAAGATGTTCAAGTATAAATTACACTTCATTTGTGCACACACATTTACTAATAGACCCATAATAAAGACACAGCAAAACTTGTTCTGTTACATGACATACAATATAACACAAATAATTTGCAAAAATTACTGACTTACGTTCTTCTATTTTCTTTGAATCTTCTAGACTGATTCCCGCTGCAGTGTCCCCATTCTGTGAGAAACACATGATGTGATGGTTATCAACTCATCAAATATTTTCAAAAATCCTTGCATTATCGGGAGGGTGCATAACTTAAAAAGATATGAAACTATGGGGAAAATGTGTCCTGAAAATGTTTTTTTGAAAAATCAATTTTATAATTCTGCATAACAGTTTTTATATTTTATGTTTTTAAGTTTTATGGTATTTTCTGATATAAAAGCAACTGAGGAAAGATTATGTAAAACAATTTTATTTGTTGTTTATTATTATTAAACATTTGTAGCACGCCATCATTATTCCCATTTTTTATTGTGAAATACTTGAACAAAGGGACTAATATTAGTAATTACAGACAGTAATTAGATAATTTAACAATAGCATACATAAGTTAAACAAAATATAAGTTAGGTAAACCCTAGCAAATAAAATCTAAGTTAAATATATCAAAAACAATATTTCATTAAATGGCTTAATACATTAAATAACTATAATAAATAGTGGGTTTAATTTTTAAAGGGAATAAAAACAACTATTGGTTGAATTCATATTATATTTATTACATCCTGCTATCTATTTCGATATATTGGTATATATTACTTCGTGAAAACATAAACAAAAACATTGTAAAGAAAATAAATGGTTTGGTGTCGGGATTGAACCAGCGTTGTCCGATTGCAAAATAAATGCCAAGGAACCAACGCGTTTACCAACTGAGCTAGCAGGACCAACAGAAATTCGCTGACTGATTTAAGTTGTTATGATAAACTGTACAACTCCTCCTTCATACATCGATATTCTAGTAATATTATGAGATTATGCACGTTACTTTCTGTAGCTGGATACGATATATGTTTGCTATGTATGTATATTGGTATAGATGATCTCCCGTTGGTTGCATTCGATGTAATTATTCTGAAAACGAACCCAAGTTCGGCGATACCTAGTCGACTTGTAGGCTCATTCGCATTCATTGTTTTAAATAAAATTGGATTCATGTGGAACCGTAAGATAAGTGCTTGTTCCTCTATGATGACTAGTGTTTGTATTACATCGGAATATTGCACAATAACTCATTCTGACGCTCGTTTCGACCCAAAAACTATCCTTGTAAACATGCTCTGAATGCATGGAAAGGGTCGGCCTGCTGCGAGTGTGGGTCATATGTGACGTTACGATACCACGTGATTGCCTAGCTCATAATTTTTTTTTTTTCCGTGAGAATCGCTACACAGACGGGTTTAAAATCAAATTTATGCTACAAATGTATTTTTCTGTATTTTTTTAATGTTCTCGAATGTTACATACAATGTTAACCTTTGTGTACACATGGATTTGAGCTAATGCCTTGTTTTTATTTGCTTTAAAATAGGTAGAAAGAATTAGTCTTAAAACACATAATTTTCATTAGTTTGACCTGAGCCTATATTCTGATGCTACCAATTAGTTTGTTTGGCTTCTTCTGACTGTGTCCTTAAAAAAAATTGAATGGAAGAAACTTAACAGGAAGGAAGAAACTTGCCTGGAGAGATCGACTTCTCATCTCTAGACACGCAGTTATCTTGTTGAGAACTTTCTACAAACATAACACAACACCAGCTGTAAAGTAATTACAGAAAAGTTATGCTAATTAGTTAAAGATAAAAACATAATCACAGTCTATTATTATTGAATGTTAAATACAAACACTAAGAATGGGAACTGGTTTCAATTTAAATGATATAATTTTGAAAATGAATTATTCTAAGTGCACAATGTTTATTCATGGAAGCATGTTCATTGGATGATATAGCATTAAATTAAACAGAACTTATGATGGTCATAAATATAGTATTTAGTAGATGTTTGTCAAACAAATTACTGTGTATAACTTGTAGTTGCCTTGTAAATTGATGGTAATTGCTTCATAAAACCATTAAGATAATCCTTACACCCCCTAGCAAAACACTCTGTAGAATTTAATGGAAATCTGTAGATTTTCTATTTTTCGATTAATCTATATAATTCTATAGAAATTTATCTAAAATTACTGTCACTTCAATTTTGATATAATTATACAGAGTACCGGTAGTGTATAGAATTTTATGGAAATCTATACAATGTTTATAGCCACATCGATTTTTATGGAATTCTACTGATTTCTTTTGTATACAATATTTTATAGAATATTCTATAGAATATTTTGCTAAGGGATTACACACATCTTGTCTGATATAACTATAAAGTGTCAGCACTACACTTTTGTTAGCAATACCTTCTGTATGTCAGAGAACAGCCAAGCCTCTGGATCACAGGAGCCCTCCTTGCGCATCTGAGCTGCTAGTCTGAGGACAAGAAAGAAGAAAAACTTGGAAATGGAGAAAAAAATGTATCAAAACAAATACAATTAATGCAACATTCTTTCTCAAATGTCACTCTTTAAAAGTTTGCTTCAATCTTAGCAATAAGAACATTTCACAATGTTGCAACTTTGCTCTGGTTGGTCATGTATGTTTAGAAATAACTCATCCATAGTACAAACTCTTGTGCAACGGGCATTGGCTGGTCGGCTACGGCAAACAAACAACACAAAATGTTTCCTCCTAAAGTAGAGCTCTCACTCACTTGAGGTAACATTCCCTTGCTTCCACAGGCTGACCCCAGAGGTCAAAGTCTGTTGCTTTCTTGAAGGCCGCCTCCCATACAGTGATGACTTCACTCCGTTCAGCTTCCTCCTCCTCCATCACATCCATTGTTGGACCGACGTCTGCACAGTCAAACACAAATATAACTGACTATTATATTATGTTTCATGTAAGCAACCACCGTATTTACATTCACTACTTACTCCTGTAAGAAAACATATCCAGCTTCGATCATCTAGTTCGGACTTACTTTTTGTTCCTTCAGTTAATACTAACATTGGAGTTGAAAATATTACACAATTTCGCCGTCATTTAAACACTTATCTTTACAACTCTGCTTATCCACCATAGCTCCCTAGCGTATCCATCCTATACTAAGTTCACATGTAAATGTTCCTTCTTATACAACATGGTATCCAGTCCTTGAAATTGCTTAGAGTGCCTTACACTGTACTTCCAGACAGACACATTCAGTAGAACACCATCTCGACTTCTCCTCTGCCACGCTGCAATTACTGCGCAAAGACTATTCGTACATAAATATCCACAACTGTCTATAGCCAGGTACTCATTCATACAGCTGAGTGAACTTGAGCAACATGGAGTGAACAAACTTGCCCAAGGTTTGACCTGGCAGCACAAGATTCAAACCCGGGTTCTCTCGATTGAGAGTCTGATGCCTTAGGCACTGCTCCACTGCGCTCCATTCAAAGTGGCTCTGGCTCTACTAAGTCTACATCACACAGAATTATTGTTCGTATTAAGGAAGCTACGAATTGGAGAATTTGAAACAGTAGGAAACTACATTTTATTCTCTCTTCTCAGTGGCATAGATAGTAGACACAGTATGAAATTGTGTAATTTATGGTTTCCACTAATCCAGTTGTAAACAAACTTTCTCCAGTTATTTTTTCAAACAATGACTGCTTCAGTTTGGCACACACACACAAAATGTCATCAGCATAAGTTATTTTAGTACTAAGTAAATGATGGTTTATGGAAACCAACTAACTCACACGATCCAAGAACAAAACATAGTTTAAATGAACTGTAAAGCAGTCATAAGGCAGAACTGGATAATGTGCTATACAGTGTATATAAGAACTTATCTTTATACAATACTGTCTATGACTACCTGTCCTTTCCCAACCGATTACTCTACCCTTCCTATATCTTGAAAACAAAATCATGTAGACATGACAATAAAAAAACATTATCATGAAGACAGAATATTGTGGTGTCTACCTGAAACTGAAGCAAATTGTTCTTTGGCATAAAAATAAAATGCTTACATTTTTAATGTGGATCTTAGAATGTAAAATAGTCAAACGGTGTAGAAAAGGTCGCATCATGTGGCATTGCATCCTACTTCCGGGTAATCATAACTCGATCTTTGGTAGCTTTAGAGCTTACGGCAGTTACGCTAAGGTCATTGACATGGTGATGGTCTAGAAGAAGGCAAATAAACCGATGCTAATATACTGGACGATAATAAGGAATATAGCGTATTTTCTTATCGTATCTACGACCGAAAATGTTGTAAAACAACCTTATTATGGCATGTTGATTAACTGACAGTCTTACTCACTATAACCGTCTTAAGACGTGTACAATGCTTTCTTGAAAACGAGCAAACAGTTGATTCCAGTATTGGCGATGAGTCATTATTACCATGGAAACGGCCATGAATCCGAAATCTGCAGCATCCAAAATAGGGGTTAACGCGCGAAAGTTAGCACCGCTGTCACGAAACGGATAATTCAATATAATTATCAACAATATATTGCTATTATTGTCACATTATTACATCAACATATTATATATTTCGTATGGTATTATTTTAAACTAAATCTTAATATTATAAAATCATAAGACTTACTGACTATGACAATAATTACTTTTACTTGGTGATTTAACCATGGCAGTAACTTCGTTATTAATGAAGAAAGTCATTGTGAAAACTGGGGCCGAAGTACTCGGTACTCGTGTACTCGAGTACATTTTGGAAATACTCGTACTCGTACTCATAAAACTTATGGGTCATGGACTCGTACTCATACTCCTTGTACTCAGATTTTACGAGTACATTACAAGTACATCTGAGTATACTTTCTCAATATATATATATACTGGGGAAAATAAATATATTTGGTTATAAAATTAAACTTTCTTGAAATATTTAAATGTTCAACTATTTTTTAAATACTTTGTTAATTCTGATAGAATACCACCTTACCATCCCTACACATAGTACAACCTCATTCTCTGATAACCATGACTATGATACCCAAACATGGCAGCATCTTTTCCCAGCCAGAAACACCCTCTTCAGCAAACAATAATTGTAGGCTGTCAGTTCAGGCCATAAACCTGTTTGTTTAATTAAGCCACCAGGATGTCCATAAAGAGCCAATTAGCAGTTAACCCACCAGTTAGACAGGAAAAGCCTTTGATGTAGTCTGGATCGAGACCATGCCACTTGACAGTGGCTGACAGTGCTAACTACTAAGAACAAGAAATGCCAGTCTTCCTCTATAGAAGTAAGGTAGCTCAAGTCAGGCTGCCTCCTACACTACCTCCTAGTATAATCCCATGCCAGCAGCCTGGCTAAAAAGTCCAAAGGGGATGCTGAGCCTGTTGTGTGAACATGTGCTAACCCTCTCAACAACTAGTAGTCTACGATCAGAACATTTAAACTGCAAACTTATAATATCAGCAGATTGCTGATTGTAGAGGTGAGAGAATACCTCAGTCAGCCATGTATAGATCATTACAGTGACCCACTGCAGTTCTGAGGTTTCCAACTCTGGCTCTGTTGGTCCCTCACCATCTCAGCATTCCGGCCTCATCAGCTCCAGTTGAAAGGATATTTAGCATAGCCGAGAAAATATTCTGCCCTGAACGGTGCAGCCTGAAAGACTCAACCTGAGAACAATTCATGTTCATTCGGTGCAATGGCAAATAGATGATAAGATCATATATACGATGCCACTGAAATGAATGCCAATGAAGTGAATTTCATTGTTGATGAAATAGAGGTTTTTCTTAGTTTTCCTCATAAAAAATGTATCAACTGCCATTGCATATTCACTTATATTATTATGTTATATAAATTACATTAATTAAATAATTTAAAAATACGTTATTATTTAATTTTTTTTTTTTTTTTTTTAATGTACTCATACTTGTACTCGTACTCAGCTTTTAGCAATGTACTCGTACTCATCCATCATCAAAGTACTGGTCTGTTGTGTACACCCTAACAGCATATTGTATCCACACGAAATTTACCGAAATGTTGATTAGATACTGTAACATGTTGCGACTAAACGTCTATACAGGCACCGTCTCGCACTGCTTGAAGATCACAAGATTTGTTGCGTTGCATTGTGGGATCGTGGGATTCATGGCGACGAAAACATGAATGCGAAGAGTGAGGAGGAGGTTCTTGTCACAAATATTATATTTGTGAAAATAGACCAAGGTATTTGTATACCATAGGCAACACAATATCAACGGTAAGTGTACCGTTGGTCGTACTTTGATATATATATAATGTTTGTCGGTGTAGTGTTTGTTTACACATGCACTATGGACTATGCCAAGTGACGTGTTGCCTGACGCGACGCGATACACACAACGAATCGGGCGCCAGAAAACGCGCCTGTCTAGCATCTGCTGTCATGTATGTATTCAGCAACTATTCAGCCAATAGGAGAAGATTTTACACGGTCAATTATTACAAAATCCGTACAGATTGGCGAAGTCGAAAACGGTTTATTTACGAATAGTTTCAGACTACTAGTTCTACTGTACTGTCTCGAGGAATTCCCGTCTCGAGACAAGTTCTACAACTTCTAGCAACTAGTTCTACTGTGATGCACTGCTCATGATGGCAAGACTGACTGAGTCTCAGTGACTGGTGCTGTGGTGAATATGAGTCTAGTGGCAGTGACAGTACAAGTAATCAGACAAACTGAGTACAGACTGTGTGTTTTATTTGTAGTCGTCATGATTAGTTGATTTGTTTTCACCAAGCAAGTTATACGTCTAATTGTTTGCTTCCTTCCATCCACAATTGTGCATATGTTACTTGACAGTATAGCAATGATGACTCTGTATGCATTATGTGCAGGTCCTTGTAAATTGTAGATCATCTTAAATTCCTGCTATACAAAACTCCCTGTGATGTGATGGACTTGGCAATTCCATAACCCTCAAAGATAGAGAATTAATCTGTACAGGAAAATGGGTCCAATTTTGCAGCGGCCCCCTAGGTCCACTACCAGGCCACTAATATTTCCATATCTGGGGCACAGGTGGCTCCTAGGAATTGGCAATGTACAATACAAATACAGCTGTATAGTGCTGTTCTAATTACATTACCTGGAAAGATAGGCTCCTTAGTTACACTTATTTTAAAGTACCTGTATCTACTTGCCATATAATTTCAGAATTAATTGGAAGTGCAACTGTAACCATTTGATGACAATAAGTACCCTACTAAAGTACTGTATTGGGATTTAATTTATATACTGCTGTGATTGGTGTCCAACGTAATGTTGCAGACAAAATAAATAGCACTTTTCAAACAAATTGATTTGTACAAAATTTAGAAAATGATTTGTTGCCAATATATTTAACAGTGTGACATTATGACTGGAGGGCATTGGGTATTTTTGTATTTCATTAATCTTACTCATAACATGGATGGTGAAGTGTTTTGAAATTTATTTAGGTCATATTTGAACACCCTTAAATATTTATATAACATTAAAAAATAACAACGGAGTAATTAATGGGATAACCCCCAGTCTGATATATATATATGCACAACACACATATGTAATTTAGCAAGTTTATACTGTTACAACACTACTTCTGAATAAGTTAAGAACACAAAGAACAGTTGTTTAAATATTTGTGGGCAACAAGATTTAAAAAATATTAGCCATACTGGCTACCCTGAGTTTTCAAGTTATCTTTATTGCTGATTGCTGAGCACACTTACAAAAAGTAAGCAATCTCATGAGGAGGGATGACTCGGTATTCATCAGTAATCCCTTTACTGGTTGGACTGAAGCAGGAGGGACCAACTCAGCCTGTATGAATACAAATAGTGGCACACAACGTACTGGAAACTAGTTGGGCTTTGAAAAGGCGAACATGTAAACTAAAGCAGCAGTCTTGTTATTAACCACTCTAATGTGGGAGAGGAATAGTTAAATGCTATATAACTAGTGGGATTGTGTGAATAATTTGATCTCTGCGTGATTAACAGCAAGGAAGTTTATAATTTCCTTGCCAACAATTCAGTATTCATTGCTAATAGTTAGATATTAATATCTGAATCATGGCAGATTGCTTCATTGAATATAGGATTATGTGTATAAATTATGCAATAAACAATAACTACAGACATAATGCTCTTACAACAATTGCCAGTAAATTATTTGAATCTTTAATATTATCAAGGGCTATTGTTTTCTTCAGAACTTATTTGGATTTAAAAAGCATCACTCAACTGAGATGCTCATATTTGTATTAAAAGAACTTTCTTCGCACTACATAGGGAATGGCTCTTCTATGTATGTCACTATGTTGGATGCCCCAAGGCCTTCTACAAAGTAAACCATAGCAAGCTAATCACTAAACTAATTGACCGTGGCTGTCCTGCTTTCATTGTGCGCATTCTGTATCACTGGTACAATACCCAGAAATTCACATTCAGATGGTGTTAGGGCTTTTCTAGATTGTTCACTGTCTCAAATAGTATTAAACAAGGTGGAAACCTTTCTCCCCACCATTTTAATGTGTACATGGACGACTTAAGTGTGAATCTTAAAAAATGACAAATTGGATGTCTTTATGCAGGCACCATAATGAATCGCTTGATGTATGCAAGATGACCTCTGTATTTTTTCACCTAGTGTTTCTGGGTTGAGAAAACTAACAGATTGTGCTAAGTTTGGCGAAATGTTTAACATAGCATATAATGCCAACAAGACATATTGTATGGTTATTGACAACAAACCTCAGGACATTCATCCTGCCACTCTCAATAATCGTCCATTACCTCGTTCATTATTATTAAGTGCAAATATCTGGGTCATATAATTAATAATAATCTTACTGGTGATGACGACATTGCCAGACACAAAAGATGCATATTTGCTCAGTCTAAGCATGAAAATGTTTGTCTATGCAGCTCTACCATTAAAACTTCCCTATTTCACTCTTACTGTGGTGCTATGTACACCTCAAGTCTTTGGTGTACATAAAAAAAAAACAGAGTTTGAAAGGTATTACTGTTGCATATAACAGTTTTAGAATTTTACACAATTTGTCATTACGCTGTAATGCAAGTTTTCTGTTTGCTACAAACTGTGTTAAATCTTTTAATGAACGTATGCGTTCATCCATATATAGCATATTATGTCAACTTCAACAGTCTGAAAATCCACTTTTTGTTAATTGTTTTTATACTGATACTGTGTATACATTTTCGAAGTCCAATGATTTAAATACTGGACTACCCAATTGTATACTTAAAGTTGAACGCACATTTTATATATATACTTTTTCTTAATCATCTATTTTTATTCCATGTGTTTCTGTATGTTTGTTTAAAAAAAAAATTATGACTTGTATTGTATGTATACATAAGGACTTTTGTCTGAAATAAACATTAAAAAAAATATTATTTCGTATTATAACATATTTTAAATAAATAGTTTGTGTGTGTGCATGCGTGTGTGTTTCAACCAGACAACCCATCTGTTTCTTGTTCAGCCAGTACACTCTATCTCAAAATGAGTGTTTGCAATATAACTAATTTTGCAGTGGATGGTCATGTGCGCACACACACGTGCACGTAGTCATGGCGTCAGTTATTAGGACAAAGTCAACTAATTCTGTGAACTTCTGTACATTGCATAGAATATCTGCCATGGGTAATATAGTCAACTCCCACCCCGGACTTATGAAGGGGTTTTCCAGTGTCATCAATATAATCTAAGGTCAAAGCCACCAGTCAATCCAACCAGTAGTAACATGGTCAAACACCAGAAAACAATTAACCACTCCCTACCAGTACCAGTCCAAATTATTGCACACAATTGAGTAGTTTGTGTCTGCAGTAACTCCATCTGGAAACCATTTCGCTAAACAGTGTACTACTGAAAGTCCACATTTGTAGTGACCGCAGCAATGTGATTAGCCATTGAACCAACTTAGCATTGGTTACAAGTTGTTGCTACTAGTACGTGTGAGATTCTTGCACAGTATTACTTGGTAGAGGGTGTATATTCATAAAGGAGAGTACTTATGTTATAAGTATACAGTTTTCCAAAATCCAAACATGCAACAAGTATGTAAATATTGCTCTTGTAGGTGTGTCAGTATATCAGTGATCACTGGGAGGTCTGTTTGTAGTATTAGAGCCATGGAGAAAGTAGGTCTTATAAGTCTGAATCCATCGAGATGTGTGTATATGGATATGGTCTCGAAATTCCTAATTTAATGTTTAAAGATCTGTTTCTAGAAGAGACCCATGGGTGTATATTTTTTGTTAAACTTTAATTGAAATTTAGTTTCTATGAGGCTGTATACGGGGGGGGGGGGGTAATTGTAATTAACCCTTGTATTTACACCCACTCCTGGTAGTAAGAATGCATAACAGTAACTTTCCGGGGAGAGGTGTTCTCTGTCAGTTCAGCCTCATTGACTGACTGGTTAAAATATGTTCTTAATTTATTATTAAAGAATTAGTCATGGTAACTGATTGTCACTTCCAATAATGACTATCAAATATGTTTATTGCATACTTGTGCATTCGTAGGTTTAACCTTAGTAGTGATAATAATATAATGCAATATTAATGTAGCACCACAATCAATTATTGCTTTATGGTGCTATAGAATGTTCA
The DNA here is from genome assembly GCA_963995525.1 of Escarpia spicata. Lineage (NCBI taxonomy): Eukaryota > Metazoa > Annelida > Polychaeta > Sabellida > Siboglinidae > Escarpia > Escarpia spicata. The sequence goes on from OZ023211.1 coordinate 25,534,909, forward strand.
GAACAGTAATAATATATGTTAATATAGATAACTGTATTCATGAGTTATAATAAATCAGTTCAGAACAATTATATGCAAATAGGTATTTGTTATGGATGGACGCATTCTGGTACACAATTTTCATTATTTTTCTGAATCAGGTGATTGATAGAAATGTGTAATTACTACATTTGGGTCAAGCATCCATCTTTTAAGATATGATAATATAGTTGGGATATTCTAGAACAGTACAGTACATTTCCTGGCAGTTGTAGCTATGGCAACTGATGAAAGGTGTTGGCACTTTGCCCCTGTATTACATTGAGAGGATAGACAGTCAGACCGGATATTTACAGCAATGTCTGTCCCTTACCACCTGTTAGGAATCTGTTATGCTTCCGCATATCTGACTGGAACTATGCCCCGGTGATCAATACGATGCAATAGTTTGATCACCTGTGCACACTCGGTGAGCGATACCTGCTTCCTGGATTGTCCGTGACTTGAATTCCTGGGGGCGTGTCGTGATATGAGACCCCCCGCCCCCGATAATCATGATATAATTTTGTATTCACAGGTCGGACATTTCAGGTTTTAAGGTTTAGGGAGTGCATGTCCTGTCTCTCATGATTGTTATCATTTTCTGGGAATACCGCAACATTTATTGTGAAAATCAAACCACATATATGAGGCTTGTTAATGTGATCAGGTCTGCAGCTGTGGGCTGGAATGTATGTCAACAGTGGAATGTAGACTTCACTGAAGGTATCAACACGCTAGCAACCTTTCAACAAGGCACGAAATAGTGATTATCTTGATGCTTAATCCTACACTCAGATGCTTGAAAGTTAATCCTGCATCCAGACATCGGGGTCAAGTAGAATTAAAGCTGACTAATTAATCACTCCTCATCAGCTATGTCAGGTTGGAATAATCATAATTTACCAGACAGTTAATTGGTATTTGTAAATGTAACTGACACAGTTACATTATTTGTTTATGCTAGTTTGATTAATATACGGCATGTTAGATACTAAACACTTAAATTGCATCTGCTAAATGTCTGTATTAAAACAAAACAATACTTGAAATACTAGACATTTGTAAATGCGATCACAATGTTGTATTAATAACTAAATCCTGGACAAAGAAGTAGTTTAAGACATTTGATTTTGAGATGTAATTAATTTGCCTTCAGGTCTTAACCAGGTGACAGTTTCAGCAAGACCCCACCTTTGGTAGAAATTTCAGCCAGTATCCCAATATAATTACCAAGACAAATCGCGTTACCATGACAACAGTAATTACAAAGCACCAAGAGTATGCCTGGCAGGTGTGTAGTTCATTTCATTGATGCCACTGTCTTTGGACAATTAGTACAGTTATTATCCTTAAACCAGCTTCTGTACTCCTTGTAACTGTGAACAGGATAATTCCTCCCTGAATTGGTTTCTTTAATCTTATGTTTTGTCATTAACCAGACAGGTGATTAGTTGCTCCAGTGTGCTTCTGTGATGTAATCAATGACAGGTGAGAAGAACAAAGACAGAATGAATCAGGTGGTAGCATGTGCAGTGTATCTGTTAGGCCTGTGCAATGACTGGGAGTCTATTGATTGGAGGTGGGACATTAGTGTTAATTATGTTCATTGGAGTATGGGTAATGAAGTGTGGAGCTGTGTACAAAGGAAAGAGGCACAGGTGTGTCCAAACAGGAAGACTGCGTTTTGTAATATATAGTATATGTACTGTATAATATCACTGTTCGTCTGGTCTCGTTTATATTACACTGGACAGACACGACACAATAATGTTTTTATCATTAGGGGCTTAGTCAGAGCTAATACTCAGTGGGGGGCATGTTATGAAATGCTACAACAGGTCTGAGTTGTTTGTATTATATTATATGTTACATGATTTATGGTAAATGATCGTAGTTAGTACAATTTAGCAAAAAGCAATGTCATACTTTACAGACAATGGACATGATTTTTTTAAAGCATATTAAAAAATATAACTGGAATTGCAGGTATAACAGTACTATAACTCAAGTACTTTAAGCGCAGATGTTCTATGTGTACTGCAGTGATTCAAGCTTCCTTCCACCTTCGAATCATGGCACTCATAAAGTAACTACATATATCCACAAGTCATAGAATCAGACAGGAAATACTTGTAATATTGTCTCCCTGCAAAGGAGAGTTCTATTTTGAGCGGCGTGTTACACAATTACCATGCACGTCTAGATTAGTGCAGTATTCCAGGAAGTGCAGTGGTCACTGTCATGTCACATGTCATGTGACATCTGTTGCAAATTTTGATAAATAATTGATTACATTTTTATGAGTGGGATATCATGTCTTGAGGTTTGGTACTAGGTCCCAGTGTTATGTGCTTTTATAGATCCTGTTTTTAATCTTCCCACACAGTGAGTGCATTATACTTTTGTAATTATGCTGAATCGATTTACGGCCGTTATTAAGTATGTACTTTTAAAATGTATTAATAAAATGATGCCATATTGGACAGCTGGCTAATGTATAGACTTCAGAAGGGGCACCGAGCGACACAACAACAAAGCCCCAGTCACAACCCTCACTAAACAATTTTGCACACATTGCAATTTTGTGATGTCATTTATAATCCTTATGGGCAATATTGTGAAAAAGCTAAATTTATACAGTATTCAAGTATGCTAGGCAGAATACGTTTGTTGTCAAAGTTTCAATGGTTATAAATAGTTTGTGAAACCAAATGGATATTGCTGTATGTATGACTAGAAGTCCAGCGGATCTTAGAAGCGAAACTACCAGTGAGTACTTGTAATTGTACAATATTTTACAAGATAGATTATCTAGGAATCTACAGGTTTATTCACAGATGCATCACTGAGACACAACGGCATCAGAGCTCACAGAGAAATCAATGTTCGTCTTGAGCGTGCCGCAGTGGCAGACCATATTGTGTTGATCCCAGGTGAAACGATGGCCAGCGGCTGTGTAATTAGATTTCTGTGGAGCATCGTAATGTTGTGTCTACGGCACAACCAAGGCGGTTACATGGCCGGTGGATCTAACTCATTACTCCTGGCCGACAGGCATTCATTTGATGTCTTGGTGGAGGTGCGGGGTGTTTGGGTAGATTTTGTCATGTGTAGATGAATGTAGGGGAAAAAAATTAAGTCACATGAAAATATCATGAATCTAAATGTATAATGTTGTTTGTATTTACACTCTAAGTTGAAATACTGAATACATTTAGGTGAATGTTTGTCTTAAACACCTACATCAAAGACTTACACATTGCAGATTCATGTGCATAGTTTTGTTAAAAATTTACAAAATCTCCCGTTTTAGTCCTTTGGCCGAATGTCCAAGGGACTATTGCCATCACTCTGCGTCTGCCGTTAGCTGCCGTATATCAGAAACCGTTCAGCAACTTTTTCTCTAATTTTGCATAAACATATCTTAGGGCACTGTCACTATGCACGTGAACTCTGTATTTGATTGAATCATTCTAAGGGCTCCCTGGGGCCTCCAAGGACCCCAAAACTGGTAAAATGTAACATTTTGCCTATTTTTTCAAAAACTGTTCAGCAACTTTTTCTCTAAATTTGCATATACATTTCATGTGGTAGTGTCACTGTACACAAGAAATCTGTATTTGATTCAATCATTCTAAGGGCACCTAATGATCCCCCAAAAAGGACCCCAAAACTGGTAAATTTTCACATTTTGCCTATTTTTTCAAAAACTCTTAAGTAACTTTTTCTCTAATTTTGCATAGACATTTCATGTGGTAGTGCCACTATACACAAGAAATCTGCATTTGATTCAATCATTCTAAGAGCTCGAAATGTCCCCTAAAATGCTAAATTTGTTAACTAAATGGTCCACTGTAGCAGCAGCTCTAGCAGGCTTCCAGTCCTTTTGTTCAACTAATCCCTTTCCCACAACATCTGTCACACCTCACTGTGGCTGGCTAGTTAAAGTGTGACTAATCTGTAATTGGTCACTGGCAGAGGCTTGGGTCACTATGGCTTGTGGTAGGAAGTATGACTAATCTGTAATTGGTCACTGGCAGAGGCTTGGGTCAACAAACACAGCACCATTTACCAGAAACAGAACACTATTCCCCTTCCCAAAACACCTGTCACATGCGGAGTCTGTGTCTTGTATGGATATATATTTTTATGCAGTTGTTTTATATAAGCAGAAAGTTAATTGAAATTAGTTATTCTTAGGCCACAGAAAAGTAATTCCCGGTTTCTCACCGATGCATGTATTTAAAGATATGTGCCACAACATTTTATTTTCTATTATAATTATTCCTCTAAATGCAAGACGTGGTGCAATAAGTGAACAGTAAACATGTCAACATTTTACTTCCATCATAACCCTTAATGATCTGTAATCTGGCATAACTTTATACATTTTTGTAGCAGCACATTTGTATTTCAAGTGTATCATATATTTATCACTTGTTGTGTATTACACCCAGCTGTGGAGCTAAGATTCTCTGCCTGCTATTGTTTGATGGAAACTGTGACTAATCTGTAATTGGTCACTGGCAGTAGCTTGTGTCAACAGACAGCTTTAAGCCACTAGACCCCTGTTAAACTGGACAGTTGCTTGTAGGTTTTAAACTGTGTCAAACAGTGAGTCTACCTTTTGCTCTCAAATAATCTGTCCTTTTAGTTTTACACATAAAGACATAATCTGGCATAACTTGATAAGTCTTTGTAGCAGCACATTTGTACTTCCAGTGTATCATTGCAATATAACATACATATTACATACTGTGTGCCACATTTTAATGTTGTGCATGTAATATTTCCATGCAATACATTTGCATATATAATGTAAAACTTCAACAGCCGTTTTCTTAATTTTCACTTTTTGACCCCTACCATGTTCAATGCTCCATAACTTCGCCAAATTTTTTAGCAGTCATAATTTTTGAAAAGCACCCTACCAAACCTTTACAAGGATGTACGAAAACAATGTTACAATTTTTCCGACTTATCACTCATTTGGTCAGCCGGGGTCACATATACAGTAGACGTATTAGTCCAAAGGACTTCAGGGCCACTTGGCCCATTTTTTATGATATAAGAATTTCTTCAGAACAGTTGTCTTAATCATACATTAAACATTATTATGTTTAATTATCAGTGAAATTGTACAATATTTTGTATAGTTTCTGACTCTTCATCTCTTAAAAAAATATGTTAACATTGATACCAGTGACTTTCTGGTACCATAATCTTTTACTATATTTCTGTGATTAGACTTACAAAGTTAGCATATTTTGTCTAGCTGCTATTGGGTGATTTTTGTATTGATGAACTCACATTTGGCAGTTTTAACTGGATCCTGTTGCAGCATTAGGCATGTGTTATATACATATATGCATTTGTGCATAGCATGTCTTGATAATCATTGTATATTTAAACCACTTCATTAATTATTACTGTAATAAGTGAAGTAGGCCTATGCTATGTCTAGGCTATGAGTACGGCTACGCTACAGCCAGCCACCACTGCGTGAATACTGATCGCATGGAGACCGTGTAGTTTGCAGGCAGAAGTATAACTGTTGACACTAACTTTTCATTGAAGTTTTGTTGGCTGCATAAGTGAGTAAATGTAAATCAATAACTTGAAATAATATTTTTACAGATGCCAAAACATAGTTCCATCTGTAGGAAAGATGTGAAATGCGAAAGAGAGCACCACACCAGAAGTAGTGGGCACTCATGGGGCTGATGCGAAATGCTGGTGCCTGTGTTAAGCGCTGAGGATTTTCAAATATCAATAAGTTGAAAACTATTCAAAATTTCTGAATACATTCAGCGACATGTTTGTAGATGGCATAATTTTCTTTATGATGATATAGAAAAACATTAAATTCCACCGCTGGAACTCCACGTACAAACTTTTGAAATATTGAGCCCCCTATGTTCTCCACCCCCCGGACAAATTTTGAAAATGTCTTAATCTACAAACCATCTTAATGGGCACACTAGATCACATACACAATTTCATCCCAATACATGCAAAACAGACGGAGGTGTGGGTGCACACACAAACAGAATGAACTGTTTTATAATATAGATGTCCCTCAGATCATTCTATATGATCAAATGATAAATTAAGTTAATCAAGAATGTCTTCAAATAAACTATAGTATCTCCTATTAGTAAAATAAATACATTGGTTACGTTATTATAATTATATATAAGGACATACATCCACAATTAATATCCATTAACTAAATCCTATCATTGTCTATAAATGCAAACAACACTGTCGTTGCTTCACAGTCAAATTTTGTTTAAAAAAAATTGGGTACTGTGTGATCTAAAAGTTATTCTTAGATCTGTCCATATTTCCAAGCTAATTAAGGGTAGCCGCTGGTCCTAAAGTTACTACAGGCCATATCTTGGTGAAAACTCATGATATCTTCATAAAATTTGAGGATTGTGTTAGTTGGGTGAAGGTTGTTGAATGTTTGAAAGATCAGCTAATTTGCATAATTGTTGCCATGGTAACAGCAGTTTAGGTGTCTATGGATATATGCTCCTACAGGAAAAATTATTTAGAGTAAGTGATAGCAAATACTATTGCAATGACTTGTTTTTTGGCATTGCGCAATAAGGTGATTTTGGGCTCTGACTTCATGTGTTTTATGACTATAGTGAATTGCACTGTTTAGGTGAAGATTTTGTTAATTCCCTAATTGGTTGACCCTTGTTTGCAAACCTTTAAAATAAAGCTACAACATCCTTTTAAAATAGTTCAATGCACCTGTAACATTCCACAGAATAACTACCGGTAGTGAAAATTTCAATTCTCTACCTTGTGTAGTTTTTTCCAAAATAAGAACATCACCGATTAAGCACTACGGACAGGTGTACATCATCTGATTATAGGTATTTATAATCAGAATCCCAATTTATTTATAATCAGAATCCCAAAATGGCAAAAAATATCATTTAGGACCAGTGGCTACCCTTAATGTTAATCGAAGAGGAATTCTTGCTTACGTGAAGCCCAGCGTGCAATGTTCATGCCATGTTTCTCCGATATCCCCCGGCTGAGAAGTTACAAACTCATTAACAGCTGTAACTTATACAAGTTAATTAGAGCCGCATGTGGCAACCTGCAAATTACCCAGCAGACATTCCTCCCCACCAAATGTTGGTGCTGGATTCTTGTGACTAAATAACTTAGTCGAGTCTTACTTGAGTGGTAGAAAGTTTTGGAATGAGTTCTGGAGGAAGGATTTTATCTGTGCATTTCTGATTCTTCTGTTTCGGGTAAGTTAAGTGTCTTGTTATGCTCTCTGGTTTGGTAGTTTCGGGTACACCCGTCGTTGGTTATGTAGTTTGTTGTTATGAGTGCATCATTTCTAATTATAGGTAAATTTAGGGTTTACCTAGTGCGTTGTTTGGTCTTTTGTAGTACTTTGCAGCTTTCTTGTATTCTCGATTAGTCATTTACATAAGTAGATAATTATCAGTCTTCTTGGTTGTGTGGATTTCTGGTTGTATGGCTGTTTTTCCGACCCTTCTCTTTCAGTCTTTGTTATGAACTTTGGCCCATTTTTGGTCATACCCAATGTATGGTGTGTTTTGCCTGTTTTTTTTACTTGTGAGTAAATGTTGTACTCGAGAACATTTTGGTAATGGATCTTTTTGGGTCTTATGGTTTGGACCATAGCCTAAATAAACTCAAACTTGTGTACACATGAATCAGTAAGATCTCTCTTAACGATCTCCACGGATCATTGATCAAGCTTGTATACATGCAATACCCTTGAGTCAATCAGTGGTATTCTGAACAGCACATGTGTGTTTTAATCCACCTGACATTTCAAGTAATGTAAATCAGGAAACTTAGCCAATTGATGGTTTTCTTGTTAGACTACTAGATGGCAGTATAATTTGTGGCGAATCCTCATTTATCTTGACAAGTCTGCAAAAACCCTTACTGGCCTGGGGCTCCTCATTTATCTTGACAAGTCTGCAAACACCCTTACTGGCCTGGGGCTTCACATCTTATCTAGATGATTGATCCAACACTTCTCACCAAATCTTCACTTTCTTTATCTAAATCCACCCATGTCCCAGTTGAAGACAGACTAATAGGTGTGGATTCTGATTGGGTAATTCCTCTTACAATGTTTTCCTTGCTGTTCTGATGTTTCCTCTGATTCTCATTATAGCACATTCTATGTTTAAAGGGTCAAATTTGTTAAGGTTTTAAGGTTCTAAAAAGGACAATTATATTGCACGCACACACACGTGCACGCATGCACACACACACACAAGATATATGGCTGGATTGGGAGGGGAGTGCCTCAGTGCAGAGGTTTGGCGATAATGTTTTGAAAGGCTGACTAGTTGAATGAGACCTCATAAGACCATCAACTTCTAGCCACATTATTATACAGACTAGACAGTAATAGAACGTTGCAGACTGGACACTGCAGACTGAGGTACCATTTGTACACCAAACTACACATTGGAGACACTGACATGTGACATGTGTCCTTGTGACACGGCTCCAGTGACAGTGGAACACCTGCAAGACTGTCCTACACACCAAAGCGAGAGGAAGGCAACTTGGCTTCTCCAATAAAGGAAAAGATATTTGGCCATCTGGAGGATCTGCAGTACACAGTGATCTTTATACGAAGAACCAGAGTCCCTACCTGAGCATTCGACAAAGAAGAAGACAATTGCAGAGCACTGGAAACAACTATGAAAGGAAAACTGGGAGATGGGAACAAGACCAACAGGTATGGGGAGTTGAGATGGAATATAGCAATCAGGGTCCAGTAATATGAAGGCCAGCATCACATTGGACATTGGGCCAGCAATACATGCACACATTTTTATTAGTATTACTATTAGCGATAGTGCTGTATGGATTATTTCCCGCGACTACACGAGGGAGTTGTTTATCAATCGCGTACGGATGTGCTTCACACTGCCCGCTGCGGTGTATCGAAATATGATAAATATCTGATTCGTCGGTCTCTCTAATCCAGCGAGTCAGCCCCCAATCACTGCAGTAATAGACGCCAGACAATTGTGATGACATCACTGTGTCGTTGTCATGACATTGGCTAAGGTGACATCACACTGGTCAAGGATGTCTGGTCTCCTTTGGTCCAATACCACAGGTCAAATATAGCTATCTCGGTGACAGAATATAAGTCAGACTGATAGAGTATCGCAGTGATAATGTGACACTTAGGGATTAACTGTTTGTATCCTGGATTATGATACTTAGTATGTAGACCCCTAATTGCCAGTGGGCCAGCAGTTTTAATGTGTTGTGTCATCCATGGATTGATTCACTATGATTATAAACATATAAGTAAAATCCATCTTTAAACAGATTCTATTATATTTCAGAAGCTTTTTGAAAATACAAAAAGCCACTTCCATGTGACAGAGGATACTATTTCTGTGACACACCAGCAAAGATGTCCCGTTGACGTTAGTGTTGACTGGTGTCGATTGTTTTTAGAATACAAGATCACTGTTAAGGAAGAAATCGAATACGACTGTTAGTGAAACAGCCCAACGCCGATCACTCCGGGTTGTTTGGTACATTTATTGTCCGATATTTTTGTCATATTATCTTATTTATAGATCCACTGATACTGATTTTAGTTTAGTTTTGAAATCGGGAACCAGGATTGTCTGGAAATGGATTATGGAATGCAATAGTGCTTAGGGGATTACCCCAGGTATGTAACATTACCCCCATGTGATTGCTCTCAGTACACAATTCATCACTGACAGTTTCTCGCATCACTGGATGCGGTGTCATGCAATGCAGGTGACAGCCAGTTGATTGTGTATTACTGATCCAACAAATGCATCTGTGATCTCTGCTGCATACAATGTGTTTTTAAAAGGGTGCTTTAATTACTTTCCACACTGCGTACATGAGCTATACTTTACAAAAATGCTGGCTATAACTTTGATGTGTATTTTGGAACATCTAAAGTGACGTCAAAGAATTATTGTGAATATACCTCTTTTCCAATGTTTAATTTTCTGAGAAAACATAAAAAAAACTTGTTCAATATTATTATATGGTGAAAATTAAGTATTGTATGAGAAAGAGCTGCAATGAGTATGAAATCTTTCATGACGTACTGTAATGACTACGTATTTGGACACTGTGTCTTTTTGGATGCCTTAAAAGTTGACAAAAATAATAAATCGTATGTACTGTATGTTTTGGACAATGATGTTGTTGAAGTGGTCAATTCGGCATGCCAGAAAGACTGAGGGAGGAACCAGTGTGTCTGTTCATTTTTTAAATAATATTTTTGTACTGCATGTTTTCTGACAGCTGATAATTTAATTATTTTTTTGTGTCTGACTACATACGGTCAATACAACAGTGCCTTAGTTGAGATAGCCACTACAGTCGTAGTTGACGCAAGATTGGTTGACATCACATAAATGTGCAAATGCGTCAAACAGGAAGTGAATGTCTGGCTAGGAGCATTGCTATGTAGTCCTGACATGCACTCATGGACACACACAGGCAGTAGGGACTGTCCAATGGTCACTGCAGTGGTCAGTGGCCAGCAGTGTCCACTCGGAGGACCCAAAGATAATATCTTTAATTCATGTGCTATATTCTATTTATCACTCTGGGAGAAACGGTCATTTCTGGGATAACAGCAGAATCCAGATTCATGCTTCAGATCTAAAAACTCCCTTTACATTGTAAGGCATATCGTAAATTCAAACTATTCACTTGTACGTTAACTGTGTACTACAGTTGTACTCTTTTTGGTGGTTTCACTTTCTGTTTCCATAATATTAGTTAACCGATATCTATATTCTGAAAAGTATGTTCTTATATATATATATGTTTGTATATTTATTTATATATATAAAGGTACACATGTTTTGATGTTTGAAAATAAGTGGAACAAATGCACGAAAGTGTGTGGGTTATGGCACGTATCCGCAACCCAAATGTGTTCTGTTAATTTATGCATGCATGTTAGAATCTATTGAAACAAAGGCGGTGGTCTTGCATTGTATATGTCTATTGCGAGACACAGGTGGATGTGGCGTGTCGGTTCGTGCTGTGCAGTACCACGTCTTGTTGAGTCCATGATGCAAGCTCTAGTGGTTGAAGCCAAGCACTGGCTTTTATCAAGCTAAATCTATGTGGATGGACAGATGGACGGAGTGTCTGATGGACGGACAGATAGGTGCATGGATGAACAAACAGATAGATGAACAGGTGGACGGATTGACAGACAAATGGATGAACAGACGTTTGTTATTTTACCCATTCAGTTATGTAATGGTTAATTTCAAATACAAAGAAATTTACAGCATTTTTTTACATAGTACAATAAAAGAAATGGGTGTGTTCTGTGTTGGTGTAGGTTTGTTGGTCTTGGTGTGTGACTGTGGGCGAGTGCATGTGTGTGTGTGTGTGTGTGTGTGCGTGTGTGTGTGTGCGAGTACATGTGCGTGTGTGTGTGTGTGCGAGTACATGTGCGTGTGTGTGTGTGTGTGTGTGTGTGCATGTGTGTGTGTGCGAGTACATGTGCGTGTGTGTGTGTGTGTGTGTGTGTGTGTGTGTGTGTGTGTGTGTGTGTGTGTGTGTGTGTGTGTGTGTGTGTGTGTCCTCAGATCAGATCAATCACAGAAAATATGTGTAACATTAGGAACAATTGATTTCCATTTGTTTAATGTCTGCTACAAACTCTTAAAGTGGTAAAAAAAACTTAACTCCTCTGGAAATTTCGAAAAAATTAAAGGTGTTACTTTTCTTCTAAGGTAGATTATTCAAACTAGCAGGAAAGACACACAAATATCATAGCTTGATCATAGATTAGCACCTTATAAATAGTAACGTCATTTGATAACTACCCCTGGTACACTCTAACTCATATCTAATTCTACTTAGGTGATATAAATTTAACCAGATTTAATAAGATTGCTGGCATTGTTTAGAAACAAATGAAATGACCAGGCTGCTGGTGCAGCGGGGGTCTAATTACCTCTATGAATTACAGATAAGTAATGTAGTTAGACCAACCACTCAAATTATAGATACTAATAGCATATAATGATGAAAAGACTGACACTCTAGGCTATACAAACATGTAAGACATATAGGGAATGGTTCATTATCTGAGTGCAGCATGAAAATAAGTTATGAGCAAAGCGACATTTATATGAACTGAATGGGAAGAATGCAGTAATTTTGTGGGTAAAAATATATTCATAATAACTGTGACGTAGAGTTGCATGTCATGTGACATACAAGACAATTTGTCTGCCAAATTGATTTTGTGTACCGTATTCGTTCTATTAAGTGTACAGTACGCTTAGCAAATATTTGAGACATGGAAATATAAAATTTTGTGTTCCAATAAGCGTACAGGGGTGTGCACCCATTTTCTTTGGTCCCTGTGGTTCCCGAGTACAGCCATCTCAGCAGACATGACTGGCAGGTGATTTATGCATCTTACATACGAGCAACAGGATACCAGAACACTGTAAAGTCTCATCATTTAGGTGGACCTTTAGATGTTGTTTTATCTCCAAGCTTTGAATCTACTGTGATATTGGTAGAAATTAAAACACAATGATGGATTCAACAGTCGAGGTTGGCATTGAGATCACTGTCACGGCGTCGGATGCTGCCGAAAAGAAGGTGTATGCCACTTAGGCCATGTATGTTTAATAGAACTAATACGGTAATATTGCCACAGAAATACATTTCATGGTGATCAAGCCTGTGTAATGGTTGGTTGAGTTGGATGTCTAACATAAACGGACGTACTGACGAACACTGTGCCTGTTTAGAAAACACCATGTCATTTGATTTCATATTGATGCGTCATTATCAACTTAAATATTATTAAAATGATACACAAACGTTTTGTTAAAAACACGCCTATGGTCAGTTACATTGCAATGTAATATATTACTATTACTTTGTTTCTTTACTATTAGTAATAATTACATGCTGAATTCTTACTATTGGGGAAATTCATGCCAAATCAATCAAAAACAGGGTGAAAAGAAAAGACTTTGATACCTGACGACCTTCCAGGTGTCATAACTCCTCTCCTAGGGGACCTATATATGTGATGTTGGTGTCATTTTAAAGGTCTTATAATTGTCTATATGTGTAGACAATGAACCACAATTCAAAATTGTAAAAACATATTTAAACAAAATTGTTGATCTGACCTAGCAAAAAACATGTAACTTCCGATTTCGCTGATTTTTGAAATGTCAAAGCAAACATATTCAGTAATAATCCGTGAAAGTTTGATCGTGCGTATTTGTATACTTTAGGAGTTATGCAATTTTTAATGCATTTCTTACGTCACTTTAATGCTGTAATACGGGAACTTAGTACAGTTATAATGCTCTGTCAGTATGCAAATAGAGGCTGCCTTCCTAGAATTTGCTGTGTTTTGTTATCTCCATTATTCTCTACGGATTTAGATCATTATCTACGTGTGTTGGTGTGGGGATATATACACAAGTGCTGCTAAGACAAGTGTTTCATATAGAAATATGTATAGCAAAATGATGGTATATAAATCACTGTAATTAGAAGTTAGATTAAGATTTTAACAGTGCACACACAGTGCCATATATTAGGCACGTGATAACCTCTAAATTCGACCAGTCTTATCAGTCGTAATTACCAGCTTTGGCCAATCATCTGCCAGTCTTGAAGACAGGCAGACAGATCTTTAGATAAGCTGGACTGCATTTTGTGTATGCTGGACAGTAGTGTTCCTATTTATAGACAAGAGCACCTGTTATGCATGTGGCTACATGCATGAATGTTTATGGCCTGCTATTGAATTCATGGTCAAATAGTATGAAATATCATCTATTCTGAGCCCGATAATATCACTCTAATAGTAGATTATTTATTTAAGACATTTAGTCTGATATAAATGTTATATTTGATGGATCAATCATCCTTTTGATGTCTTCATAGATGATATATGTGTCTGATTTCATTCAATATTTTGTCAAAGAAAATAAATAGTAATCCACTAAGTTGGAATAATGATGACAATTATGATAGTGGAATATCACTTTATTTGTATCAGAAATTACAATAAAATAAATGTAGTTATTTTGCTCAATTTAATTCTGATTTGTTTGAAAATGTAAATATAACAAAAATTGAAGATGTGTATAGATATGTACAATTATTACAGTTGTCGTGCAGAGATTCGTTGATAAAATATAAATTTTTGCCTTAAAATTGTTGTCATGTTGGCAGTAATCTGTAACATTATAGAAAGTGTGTTTTAATATCTATATCTTCCGTTTGTTTCTGGGATATGTCTGCTGATATAAGTACGAGGGCCATTCTTGGGTGTGGTAATTATTAGCAGGAAGTTCACAGAATACATACACTTACGGTGTTGATTGTGGAACATCCAGGCTGCTGTTACATCCAATTTCGCCTGTCACCACTACCACAATGTTAATTGTCTTAATGGTTTGTATACATTTCAAGGGCACATCATTCAAACTGCAAACATGGCTACGGGATTATTAAACGCAATTTGGCACACATTATGCCCTTAACATCTTTATTTTCGTATTACAAACATATTAAAAAAGAACACATAGCCTTCGTTTTTTTTTTAATGTTGCTGTATTTCAGGTAAACTTGAATTATAATTTACAAAGTCCAATTTTAATTTTAAATAGTTTTCATCTTTCACATTGACCTTGTTCGTCCACTGAAGAATGAGTTGTAGGACTTTGTTAGATGTGTCCACTTTTTCTGTCTTTGGCTTCGCTTGTCCAAAGTGCTCTTACATAATTCATGATGTCATTGCCCTGTGTCTGGCCTGTCTGGCCTGTCTGTCTGCGGCTGACGGAGGGTAGCCATTCAGCTGTTCTTATGACGTCTTTTATTAGATCTGATACATTTCTTCTTCTTCCGATGACGTCAAGCGCGATTTAGTTTCTCGCCTTTATTTTTAGCAAATTCCTTTCCGTGGCCATTTATTTATTTTTCAGTCGTGTTGTGGTTGTCCATGTTTGGTATCCACATGTTATTATTAATGTTACTATTATAATTATGACATATTTTTGTTGTGAAGAATCATAAAACTCACATTGTGCGTGTGACAGATATGGTGTTTAAAAAGTCTTGAGGAGGGATCTTTAACTCACTAAACCCCACGTCATTTTACTGAGAAGCGCTTCAAGTTCCCACAGTGATCGCACAAAAGATATGGATGCACCATTTTTTGACATGTAATTTTTTTCCACACATTGCAAGTTGTGCTTACCAGGTACATAAAAGATTGAATTCTACATAAGGCAATTCTATGTATACTAACCTACTAGAATTGTAGGTAAATCTACCAACTATATCAGTTAATATTTTCAAATAACACTCATTCAAAATCTTCCTGTATATAACAAATATCCCTAGTGCATAGAAGATACACTAAAGAACACAATGACACATCTATAATATAAACAGTGTTCACGTTTTCTCTGTGGATCTATAATTCTGTTAGTTTTGCATGTATATGTATGGGGCTGAAATTGATCTAGTGGGCCCATTGGGAGGTTCGTAGATTTATACTTTTTTGACAACATTTTCAGGGGGAACTTGGGGGCTCAGTATTTCTCTGTGTCATCAAAGTTGTCGGATAGATACGGGCAGTTGCGGAAGTGGGCGGATCAGATGTTTGCAGCCGATTGCGTCTAAAGGGTTAATCCAGTGTAACGATAATAATTCTTATTTTATATAGCACCATATCCATAATGTTCATAGCACTTTATATAAGACGAATACATAACTAGCAGATATAAAACAAATTTAAATATACAAATAAATAAATTAAGATAATGGTGCTGTGTCAACATCAGTAGATTAAATAACTTGGTTTAAATGTTAAAGTAGATGAATTCTCATGTTAAAATAAATATATAAAAAAAATTGTCCATTGTTTGATTGACAGAGTGCCGCAGCGATGACATGTGATGTCGCAGCTCAGGGCGCCTAGCAACCGCCAGCATCGCGGGGGTCACTAGCCGCGTCCGGGGGTGCACTGCAGGGCAAGGGTCGTGTGGAGGAGGGGGCGGTGGGGGACGCGTCTCCGACATAGCAAGTGCGTCGGTGGCACTGTGTCACAATGTCGTCATCATCGGAAGACCTCATGGTGGCCGGCCACCTTGTCAAGGAACGCTGGAGGGTGGTGAGTGGCATACCCCTTGTGGGGTTTCTTATGTAATTTCCTTGTGAGCGACTCCATGTCAAATCAGTCACTAAAAAACCTCACCATCTCCGATTTTTTACAAAAAGTATACTTTAAATATTCTGTTGTATGATTCCATGTCCACTACATGCAGTTAAATGAGACTTTAAAAAAATGTTTACATTTATTAGTCTTGCACCAATATTAGTGAAGTTGTAGGTCAGAAACCAGCGATCAAATTCAATTTTTTTCAAAAAAATTTCATTTCCTTGATTTTCTCAAAATTTGCATTGTTGTTTATACTATAGGGTCGATTAATATGTACAGTTTAAGTGTCAAAAGTGAATGATTTGACATAGAATCACTCGAGTGAAGACTGGTGGAAGAAGAGGATTTGGTGAGACCTAAAGACATGAAATGAGAGTGATGTGTTAATGAGAGAGTGTAATGTGTGTTTAGGTGAAGACGATTGGTGGTGGGGGTTTTGGTGAGATCTATGAAAGCATGTAATGAGGGTGTGTTTACAATGACAACTAGTATGTAGTGTGTGTTTAGGTGAAGAGATTGGCAGAGGGGGGTTTATGAGATCTATGAAAGCATGTAACGAGGGTGTGTTTACAATGACAACTAATATGTAATGTGTGTTTAGGTGAAGAGATTGGCAGAGGGGGGTTATGAGATCTATGAAAGCATGTAATGAGGGTGTGTTTACAATGACAACTAGTATGTAGTGTGTGTTTAAGTGAAGAGATTGGCAGAGGGGGGTTTATGAGATCTATGAAAGCATGTAATGAGGGTGTGTTTACAATGACAACTAGTATGTAATGTGTGTTTAGGTGAAGAGATTGGCAGAGGGGGGTTATGAGATCTATGAAAGCATGTAATGAGGGTGTGTTTACAATGACAACTAGTATGTAATGTGTGTTTAGGTGAAGAGATTGGCAGAGAGGGGAGTTTATGAGATCTATGAAAGCATGTAATGAGGGTGTGTTTACAATGACAACTAGTATGTAATGTGTGTTTAGGTGAAGAGATTGGCAGAGGTGGGTTTATGAGATCTATGAAAGCATGTAATGAGGGTGTGTTTACAATGACAACTAGTATGTAGTGTGTGTTTAGGTGAAGAGATTGGCGGAGGGGGGTTTATGAGATCTATGAAAGCATGTAATGAGGGTGTGTTTACAATGACAACTAGTATGTAGTGTGTGTTTAGGTGAAGAGATTGGCGGAGGGGGGTTTATGAGATCTATGAAAGCATGTAATGAGGGTGTGTTTACAATGACAACTAGTATGTAGTGTGTGTTTAGGTGAAGAGATTGGCGGAGGGGGTTTATGAGATCTATGAAAGCATGTAATGAGGGTGTGTTTACAATGACAACTAGTATGTAGTGTGTGTTTAGGTGAAGAGATTGGCGGAGGGGGTTTATGAGATCTATGAAAGCATGTAATGAGGGTGTGTTTACAATGACAACTAGTATGTAGTGTGTGTTTAGGTGAAGAGATTGGCAGAGGGGGGTTATGAGATCTATGAAAGCATGTAATGAGGGTGTGTTTACAATGACAACTAGTATGTAGTGTGTGTTTAGGTGAAGAGATTGGCGGAGGGGGGTTTATGAGATCTATGAAAGCATGTAATGAGGGTGTGTTTACAATGACAACTAGTATGTAGTGTGTGTTTAGGTGAAGAGATTGGCGGAGGGGGGTTTATGAGATCTATGAAAGCATGTAATGAGGGTGTGTTTACAATAACAACTAGTATGTAATGTGTGTTTAGGTGAAGAGATTGGCAGAGGGGGGTTTATGAGATCTATGAAAGCATGTAATGAGGGTGTGTTTACAATAACAACTAGTATGTAATGTGTGTTTAGGTGAAGAGATTGGCAGACGGGGGTTATAAGATCTATGAAAGCATGTAATGAGGGTGTGTTTACAATGACAACTAGTATGTAATGTGTGTTTAGGTGAAGAGATTGGCGGAGGGGGGGTTATGACATCTATGAAAGCATGTAATGAGGGTGTGTTTACAATGACAACTAGTATGTAGTGTGTGTTTAGGTGAAGAGATTGGCGGAGGGGGTTTATGAGATCTATGAAAGCATGTAATGAGGGTGTGTTTACAATGACAACTAGTATGTAGTGTGTGTTTAGGTGAAGAGATTGGCGGAGGGGGATTTATGAGATCTATGAAAGCATGTAATGAGGTTGTGTTAACAATGACAACTAGTATGTAATGTGTGTTTAGGTGAAGAGATTGGCAGAGGGGGGTTTATGAGATCTATGAAAGCATGTAATGAGGGTGTGTTTACAATGACAACTAGTATGTAATGTTTGTTTAGGTGAAGAGATTGGCAGACGGGGGTTATAAGATCTATGAAAGCATGTAATGAGGGTGTGTTTACAATGACAACTAGTACATAGTGTGTGTTTAGGTGAAGAGATTGGCAGAGGGGGGGTTATGACATCAATGAAAGCATGTAATGAGGGTGTGTTTACAATGACAACTAGTATGTAGTGTGTGTTTAGGTGAAGAGATTGGCGGAGGGGGTTTATGAGATCTACGAATGCATGTAATGAGGGTGTGTTTACAATGACAACTGGTATGTAGTGTGTGTTTAGGTGAAGAGATTGGCGGAGGGGGGTTTATGAGATTTATAAAAGCATGTAATGAGGGTGTGTTTACAATGACAACTAGTATGTAATGTGTGTTTAGGTGAAGAGATTGACGGAGGGGGTTTATGAGATCTATGAAAGCATGTAATGAGGGTGTGTTTACAATGACAACTAGTATGTAATGTGTGTTTAGGTGGAGATTGACGGAGGGGGTTTATGAGATCTATGAAAGCATGTAATGAGGGTGTGTTTACAATGACAACTAGTATGTAGTGTGTGTTTAGGTGAAGAAGATTGGCGGAGGGGGGTTTATAAGATCTATGAAAGCATGTAATGAGGGTGTGTTTACAATGACAACTAGTATGTAGTGTGTGTTTAGGTGAAGAGATTGGCGGAGGGGGGTTTATGAGATCTATAAAAGCATGTAATGAGGGTGTGTTTACAATGACAACTAGTATGTAATGTGTGTTTAGGTGAAGAGATTGACGGAGGGGGTTTATGAGATCTATGAAAGCATGTAATGAGGGTGTGTTTACAATGACAACTAGTATGTAGTGTGTGTTTAGGTGAAGAAGATTGGCGGCGGGGGTTTTGGTGAGATCTACGAGGGGATGGACATCGTGACGAAAGAGCAAGTTGCCCTGAAGCTAGAGTCAGCGAGACAGTCGAAGCAGGTCCTCAAGATGGAGGTGGCCGTGCTCAAGAAGCTGCAGGGTACGTAGACGTAGGGGCTGAAGGCAGGAACTGGGGCAGGAAACCCTCATCTTTTTTCTAGCATCTGTTTTTGAGATCATCCCTTAATATTTCAAAGCGTATTTCAAGACCCACCATATTGTGCACATGTGTGTGCATATGTGTGTGTGCGTGCGTCCATGTGTGTGTGCGTGCACATGCATTTGTGTGTATGCTATTGTGCGTGTGTGCGTGCGTGCATGCTTGTGTGTTGAAAACCAGATTTTTAGACATGAAGTTCTGTACAAATTCACAAAAACCCATATTGGCTAACAACTGAGCAATCCTGCAGGATGCCTACTCCCTTCAAATGTCACATTTTACAACTGGTCTGTACTTGTACATGTGTGGTCACAATTGAGCAGTGACTAGAGCATCCGACTCTCAATATAGAGAACCCGGGTTCTAATCCTGTTCACTCTACGTTGCTCCACTTCACTCAGCTCTATGAATGAGTACCTGGCTATAGATAGTGGTGGATATTTGTGTACGAATAATCTTGTCGCTTTAATTGCAGCATGGCTGGATGAAAGTGCTTTGAGTAGTCCTGAAGATTGGATACTATATAAGAACTTGGCCTTTAACCGTCTCCTTGTACTTTTACAGGAAAGGATCACGTTTGCCACTTCTACGGGTGTGGTCGCAATGATCGCTTCAACTATGTCGTGATGTCGCTGCAAGGCAAGAATCTAGCGGAGTTGCGTCGCAGCCAACCGAAGGGCTGCTTCAGTGTAAGCACTACAATGAGACTCGGCACTCAGATGCTGCGGGCGATCTGCGCAATTCACTCGATCGGCTTCCTTCATCGAGACATCAAACCTGTACGTACCAACCGCCGGCAGACTTGTTGAAGCAAATACTGAACTCATCTTTCCTGTGTGTTCAATTCAAATGGATTTAAAGGTGCACTGAAACCCCATTTCTTGTTATAGTGTGACTAGGACTAAAATACCAGGTACAGTGATATTATATATATATTAAAATGAGGCAGTCTCTTCCTCGTTTGTTTGGCAGGCTTGTTGCTGAAACAAATAATGAATGCATATTTTATTCAAATGCGTTGAAAGGTGCATTAAAATTCCTTTTCTTGTTATGATGAAATGCTCTGTATACCTCGGTGTTGCTATCTATATACATAAAACAAGGCAGTCGGTTCTTTGTTTCTTATTATAATATTCTAGGCTACTACTGGCTACAAAATTATGAGTAATAATAAGTGATCACAATTTGAAAGTTTCACCATGTCACACGTTTAAATTGTAAACAAAACATGCAGGTTCAAAACAAACTTTATTGGCAGTTTTGCTGGCTGGGCTTACCGCTGTACCTTTTCATGTTTTCAACTAGTTGGCAATTTCCCATGGAACATTCCATAAAACCATCCCAGTCGGAATTTCCAAGAATTATTTGGTTACCATGGTTACTGATATACAAACTGATTACCATTATAATCATATTACACCTTCTCTTCCCATAGACACAGGGCACTGAAAACAAGGTCAACACAGGACAAACAGCTTTTAAGATATCACAGTTAAACATGAGATTTCACGAGGAGCGTAACTTCTTGATAGGTTAACTTTGGGACAAAAATACAAAACGAATAAATATGACAGTGATATGTGCCGTGCCTTGGGTTGGATCAGCTGTCGGTGCTAGACCGTTGAGCGGAAGGTTGATCTCTCCGGCATGTTATCCACAAGGTGATGTGATATTGATTCATGGCACACTTCAAGCAGGTGGCTTATTCACCAGGGCAAAAAGGGACTTTGGGGAAATTTAAGTATTCCCGAGTCCAACTCAGACATGCTCCAGTTACGGGACAGTTGAGCCACTGATTATGATGCGGTCACTTACGGACTGCCAAATAGTGGTCAGATCAGCGACTTACTGGACGGTGTGCCATAATGGATAGAAACGTTACCAAATGCAGAAAACAAATATAATGATGACTTGTTATATAGTGTCCCATTCAATTTATTATTTTGTTATTTATAAATAAAATTAATTAACTAAGGTTATGTATGTAGGTAAATAAATTATTATTACAATTTAATTAGTACAATTTAAAATCACTGCACTAAATAATGGTGGCTAAATGAGCATTTTAATATATTTATTTATTTGGAATAGCTGCCTGTTTAAGTGGTGTAGACTGTGACACCAAATCACTATATATGCTTTACATTTTTAGATTGATCAATAATATTTTCAGATATGATGTCTTGAAAGACCCCAAAAAGTATATATTTATTGTGAGTGACACTGGAATTGCCCATGTATATTTGCATTTTTAATAATATGTGCAGCCTTAGAAATTGCCTACATTTTGAAATATCTGTAGAGACATAAACTCAGGTCCCCTCATTAACAGCCTGGCATTTTACTGTACTCTACCAAATAAGAATTTACTTATAACTTCATAACGTTTGTTCAAAGGTCGCATTTTGTTACAGTCAAACTTTGCCATGGGGCGGACGGCAGACACCTGTAAGACAGTTTACATGTTGGACTTTGGCCTGGCGCGGCAGTACACGAACAGCTCGGGCGAAGTACGGCCCCCTCGCGCCGCCGCTGGATTCCGGGGCACAGTTCGCTACGCTTCAATGAACGCTCACAAGAATAAGGTCAGCTACTGAAAATATGTTGATGAATCGCATAAGAGCGTACAACATAAAAAGAACCTCTAAATTTGCTAAATTTTATGGAAACTGCCGAGTGACAGTGGCATGAGACTGTGTGACATCACAAGTGGAACACAGCCGCCAGCCTGCACCACCCTGGTTGATTGACTGTTTAAGACCAATTTTATCAATGTTTTGCCAAACATGTGGCTTCAGATTTGTGATAACATTGAATAACACACATGTACAAGTACATTTACATAGTTCTCTGGAAAAAACATTTGGAGAAGATAAGGCTTTTAATAGAAGAATTTGTGACATATTTCCACATTTTAAATATGTTTTTCAGCACACTGTAGGCTTAATAGAATGAATACGGTATTAGTACTTAAATATATGATATCATTTTGTTCTTATGATTCCATGTATGTTTGATATGGTCTGTACGTGCCTCTGAATGGGCTGGTCACAGTTATATAACGCTATACAAATGTTATTAATAAAAAATAGCAAAACCTGCCCCATACCATGGCATGGCATGGCATGGCATGGCATGGTAACATCTGCTAATGTTTTTTTCTATGTCAATTATAAATGACCTAAATAATAAATAAACTGTCAGTGTTGTTGATGATTTATTTCCGCCCTCAGGAAATGGGTCGTCATGACGACCTATGGTCACTATTCTACATGCTAGCTGAGTTTGCCATTGGTCAGTTGCCCTGGCGCAAAATGAAAGACAAAGAACAGGTAAGCAGTGGACGTTCTCGGGTTGGTCGAATTGGTTTGATTTTTATAACAGATCACTGGTTTGGCCAATCCGATTAATGATCGATTGTATAATTATTATGTGGGCGGCCATTGTAGGAAGTTTGCTCATTAGGTGGCAGTACTGGTAGGACACATCAGTGGCAATTGATGCAAACATATTGCATTTAACCAGACGAAAATGTATGCACCTATTCGTAATAATCTCAAATGGCTTCGCGATATTTATACATTTAATCTTCACATAATGTGAGATTTCTGAACATGACCAAACAAAAAGCAAGTTGTACAGGTTTTACTGAAACCGAATCTCAACTTTACACACAGCGTAGGATTGCCTCACTTCTTATAGGGGAATCAATTCTGATCTGTACCATGATGAATTTGTTGACGTCTTTCACTCACTCATTGTCCCATACCAGGCGGTTGTTGGGGGGGCACCAGTGATGACTTCCTGACAGCTCCCGCTACTATCTCTTTCGATTTTCTGCCGTCCTCTGGGAGGTGCTGAAAGTCAAACGAGTCCACTCCTGGATGTTGTCTTCCCACCTCTCCCTCTGTCTCCCTCTCTTTCTTCCTCCTGGCACAGTGCTCAGTCCACTCCTGGATGTTGTCTTCCCACCTCTTCCTCTGTCTCCCTCTCTTTCTTCCTCCTGGCACAGTGCTCAGTCCACTCCTGGATGTTGTCTTCCCACCTCTCCCTCTGTCTCCTCTTTCTTCCCCGTGGCACAGTGCCCAGTCCACTCCTGGATGTTGTCTTCCCACCTCTCCCTCTGTCTCCTCTTTCTTCCCCGTGGCACAGTGCCCAGTCCACTCCTGGATGTTGTCTTCCCACCTCTCCCTCTGTCTCCTTCTCTTTCTTCCTCCTGGCACAGTGCCTTGTCCACTCCTGGATGTTGTCTTCCCACCTCTTCCTCTGTCTCCTTCTCTTTCTTCCTCCTGGCACAGTGCCTTGTCCACTCCTGGATGTTGTCTTCCCACCTCTCCCTCTGTCTCCTTCTCTTTCTTCCTCCTGGCACAGTGCCTTGTCCACTCCTGGATGTTGTCTTCCCACCTCTTCCTCTGTCTCCTTCTCTTTCTTCCTCCTGGCACAGTGCCTTGTCCACTCCTGGATGTTGTCTTCCCACCTCTCCCTCTGTCTCCTTCTCTTTCTTCCTCCTGGCACAGTGCCCAGTCCACTCCTGGATGTTGTCTTCCCACCTCTCCCTCTGTCTCCTTCTCTTTCTTCCTCCTGGCACAGTGCCCAGTCCACTCCTGGATGTTGTCTTCCCACCTCTCCCTCTGTCTCCCTCTCTTTCTTCCTCCTGGCACAGTGCCTTGTCCACTCCTGGATGTTATCTTCCCTCCTCTCCGTCTGTCTCCTTCTCTTTCTTCCTCCTGGCACAGTGCCCAGTCCACTCCTGGATGTTGTCTTCCCACCTCTCCCTCTGTCTCCCTCTCTTTCTTCCTCCTGGCACAGTGCTCAGTCCACTCCTGGATGTTGTCTTCCCACCTCTCCCTCTGTCTCCCTCTCTTTCTTCCTCCTGGCACAGTGCCTTGTCCACTCCTGGATGTTGTCTTCCCACCTCTCCCTCTGTCTCCTTCTCTTTCTTCCTTCTGGCACAGTGCCCAGTCCACTCCTGGATGTTGTCTTCCCACCTCTCCCTCTGTCTCCCTCTCTTTCTTCCTCCTGGCACAGTGCTCAGTCCACTCCTGGATGTTGTCTTCCCACCTCTCCCTCTGTCTCCCTCTCTTTCTTCCTCCTGGCACAGTGCCTTGTCCACTCCTGGATGTTATCTTCCCACCACTTCCTCTGTCTCCTTCTCTTTCTTCCTTCTGGCACAGTGCCCAGTCCACTCCTGGATGTTGTCTTCCCACCTCTCCCTCTGTCTCCCTCTCTTTCTTCCTCCTGGCACAGTGCCTTGTCCACTCCTGGATGTTGTCTTCCCTCCTCTCCGTCTGTCTCCTTCTCTTTCTTCCTCCTGGCACAGTGCCCAGTCCACTCCTGGATGTTGTCTTCCCACCTCTCCCTCTGTCTCCCTCTCTTCCTCCTGGCACAGTGCCAAGTCCACTCCTGGATGTTGTCTTCCCTCCTCTCCGTCTGTCTCCTTCTCTTTCTTCCTCCTGGCACAGTGCCCAGTCCACTCCTGGATGTTGTCTTCCCACCTCTCCCTCTGTCTCCCTCTCTTCCTCCTGGCACAGTGCCCAGTCCACTCCTGGATGTTGTCTTCCCACCTCTCCCTCTGTCTCCCTCTCTTCCTCCTGGCACAGTGCCAAGTCCACTCCTGGATGTTGTCTTCCCACCTTTCCCTCTGTCTCCCTCTCTTCCTCCTGGCACAGTGCCAAGTCCACTCCTGGATGTTGTCTTCCCACCTTTCCCCCTGTATCCCTCTCTTCCTCCTGGCACAGTGCTTTGCAGGATGGTTTTTGTAATGCCGATTGATCTAATAACATGACCATACCATTTTAGCTTTTGTTTCTTCACTGTCATCAGGAGGTCATCAAAACGTTCGATGGCTTGTTGAATTCTGTTGGTGTGTCACAGGTTGGCAACATGAAGGAGAAATATGACAACACGCAGTTCCTCCGCTACCTCCCCTCCGAGATGCACACTTTCCTAGAGCACATCCAGTTGCTGACGTACTTCGACGCACCCGACATGTCACTACTCGCGTCGCTCTTCCAGAAGTGTATGTCGCGCAAAGGTATAAGCGACGCCGACCCCTTTGACTGGGAGAGACCAAGTAGTGATGCATCATCGGCGGCGACATTCACAACGGTGACGCAGGCATCCACACGTGACACAAAGGGCAAGCCACAGGGGTGAGCGTCTGGTTTGTGGTTCACTAGATTAATTTTAGTTGTTCTGTTAACTTGCAGTCGAGTGATCATAACTAGTTGATATGATTATTTTGAAGTTTGTTCTGTCAACATGCAATCAACTGATCATAACTGATTCACTGGAATAATTGGATTTTGTTCTGTCAACTTTTAGTCAACTGATTATAAATGGTTCACATATTTAATATTTATTTTGTTCTGTCAACTTTCAGCCAACTGATCATAACTGGTTCTCTGGAATAATTAGATTTTGTTCTGTCAACTTACAGCCAGCTGATCATAACTGGTTCACATGATTAATATTCATTCTGTTCTGTTAACTTGCAGCCAACTGATCATAACTGGTTCAACAACAAATCAACCAAAGCAACTCCAAATGATTGCCTCGCGCACACCAGAAAAAGTGCAATACGGCGGAGCGGATCCGACAGAAGCGAAATCGCGCGGTGCATATGTGATCGAACCGCCCGCAACGGCAGACACACCCCACAACACAGCGAAGGCAGCGAGTCGTGGCAGCGGTGGCGCCCGCAGTGAGCAGCAGCAGGCATCAGTGGGCCGAGCCCTCCCACCGCCGCCGATCAGTGGTGCCCTCTTATTGCAGGAGAACAACCCAAAACAGGTGAAACTATTGGAAAACATTCTGCAGAAACACTCGCTTGAGCATTCGCCTCCGACATCGCTGCAGCATCAGCATTCGCCCCATCGCCTCGTGCAAGCTGCCTCACCTATCCAGCAGGGGGCAGCAGTGCCTTCGAGCGGCGGCGACACAAAGATCGACGGTCATCTGGATATTAAACTACAGTTGCTCGATAGTCAACTCCGTCACATTCTCAAATCGAGCCGCGAAGACTCGATCGTATCGTCGTCTGGCTCAGCAAAGGCTGACCAGAAGGGGGCGCCACGGGAGGCGGCGAAACTGCAACCGAAAAGCAGCCTGTCCAGCATGCAACATCTGCAGCAGTCGCAGGACGATCGCTGTGTCGACAAGACGAGGGCGATGGATTTGGGAATCGGGGAGAAGGGAGATGGTGCTGTGCCAAACGTTGCGGAAGGAGGAAAGAAATATGCAGAGAAACAGTGGGATAGGGGAAGCGTAGGGGATACGGGGAAGAGGGTGAGTATAGAGCTGAAGAACGGGACAGGAGCGGGAGGGGATGAGGAGGATGAATTGTTGGTGGTGGCCATCGAGGCGGGGGCATGCCAACAGGAGCATGCAGACAGCAGCGACGATGGAAGTCAGGCGGGCGTTGCCATCATGCACAAACCGTCCATCATTAACCTGGTGTCGGCATTCCGCGGCGGCGACGATCGCAGCCAGACGAACCACGCCGATGACGTGCTCACCAATGTCTACATGGACGACATGGCGACACGTGCTGCCCCTTTTACTGTCGTCAGCCAGATGAACATGTCGCTCGGCGACAGCGACGACGGTGCCGCCAGCGATCCTGAGGATCGCAGCTGCCGTACACTGAATCGTGCGCATTCGTTGACGTCGATCAGCTTCTCTCCATTCTCTGAGAAGCGCCGCGGATCGCATCTGATGCGACAGATCCTTGACGTCAGCGAGAAGCTCGGGATGAGAGAGTTCTGGAAACGACGTGATATATATAACGAGCTGAACCAAAGCAGCAGCCCCGACTGCAGCCAAAGTAAAGACGACGTCAACAAAGTCGGTGGCGCGTTGAAGTTGTCCGATAAAGATGCGACGGGGGCATCTGCGGCGACGCCCGAACACAAACCAGTGCTGTCGATTCTCAGCGGAATGCCAAAGCCAAAGTTCAGTACAAAGAGTCCAAGCTCACCCGCAAAACTATCTAGTCTTTCAAAGCAGTCGCAGTCTCCGGACACATCCCGCAGTCTCAAGCCAGCGGGTGTCCCGGTTGCCGTGATGACCGCAGTGCCAATCGAGACAACTGTGTTGTCAGACAGTCATGCGGTTGGTGATTCAGTAGTTAAAGGTTCTGGCCTCAAAGCGCCATCTTCTGTTGAATGCATTAAACCAAGCGATGTGAGTGACACTTCGACCGTCAACAAACATGTGGGGGAAATGGCTGACGTTAAGAATGTTCCGTGTGCGGAACCAGTTGTGAGTGCTGCCATCTGTGGGAGTGTGAGGTTAGAACCCTGTGTGCATCAGGAGAAATTGTTAGGTAGCGATGTAGACGATCGACATAATGAGATAAAAGCTGAGGTCGACAAAGTGGACATTAATCAGAAGAACGTGCTATTCAGTCTCGAGGAACGAGGTATGGCCGACGGGGCGTCACCTCGTTTAGTTGATAGTGAGGCTGCCGATCGCCAAGTGTCAACCTCTCCTGACTGGAACCATTCTCCCAAAGACCTTGATTTGATAAAAGACCCTGATCTGATAAAAGACAATACTCTGATAAAAGACCCAGATCTGACCCCTACAGCATCTGAAATACCACCGCTAATCACAGCCGAATCGGTCTCCAGAAAAACAGCGCCACCTTGTGTCACACCTGTGAAGAAACTCCTGTCAACGACAAAAGAATCAACAAAATCGTTAACTTCGTTGCTGGACATTTACGAGACGAGAAACGTCGATGTAAAGTGCAACTTAAGTCCGAGCAGCGGAGCAGTGAACAAGAAGAACAATTTTGGTGCCTTGAACGGTACGATGGAGAACTCGGAAACGAACAGTGAACCGCCAGCAAAACATGTGGCGCCATCTGCCGATGATAAACACGAAAGTGACGGCTGTGATGATTTTGGCGTGGCGAAGTTGGAATGTGACACGCAGAGTAAGAAAGAACTCAGTCGCGTCCTACATGACATATTTGGCAGCGATTCGATGCCCGCCAAGAAGCCATCATCTTCATCGTTTCAGAAACACATACACGCATACAACAACAGCTTGTCACAACCGGCGACTCCTAGTGGCAAGTTCACATCGCCCAACCATGAAAGTCACACGTTACGAGCACAGCGTCAGCATACAGATAGTCTTGGACACGGTCTGGTGAGTTTCACCGATGATCTCGGTCAGACGCGATTAGCAGATCAACAGGTCAACGATGACCCCTTGGGCGATCAAGGCAGTCATACCCCAAACACGGACACTGGTCGCCAGCCTCGTCCACCCCCCGGCCATGCCCCACGTAGTGCCATGGCGTCCACTGCCGTCCGGTAAGAGCAATCCTGGAAGTCCTTACCTTTGTGCCTGCTCAGTTTTGTTAAAAGGAGGTTTCTAGCTTTCATGATGTTTTTAATGGAGGCAGACTGTTCCTAGTTTTTCATTTATTAATTAATATAATGTACTTAAGATTATTCTAACTTTGTTGAAGGTATACCGCCTGCCAAATGGTGTTTAGTAAGCCTGTACCAATGGTACATGCTCAAATAGTAAACGAAACATCTAGTTTCAAAATAAGCGTTATTGGCAATACAGCAGAATTGGGCAGAGTTAACTGCAATACTCTTTGATGTTCAATTTTCCCATGTTCAACACAGCAGATTTCCTGTTAACAAATTACACCCGCTAATTCCAGGAAGACGAACAGACTACGTCCATTTAATGTTTTCTCAATTTTATTTACAAATATCAGACATTCCTACAAAATCCATGTATAAAAATGCATGTTAATTGCGCACATCCGGTATTATTCTATCGATGCGCACAATTATGATATTACTGTTTTATTAATAGTATCTAGTGTGGTAACATTTTCTAAAAATTAATATCTAACATACAATCCATCTGCATCATGTATTCAATGCTGGCTGTACCGTAGGATGCTTTCTGTATGTTTTCATCTTTTGTGGGATGAGAGTATTATATGCAATATTATATAATTGCCGCCTATGCCCGAGACAGAAAACATTACTAAATAGCTGTATAAAAGAAGGGCAGTGAAAAAAGAGCACATGTTCTGTATGTTTCCACCATGCTTTTAAATAGACCAATTCCATTAAGGGTAGCCACTACCCGAAAACGGCCAATTAATAAATTATGCTATATCTCTATTTATACTGAACATATCTTAAACAAATTTGGTGTACTAGTTAGATAAATGAATGGTATATGATGTTTAAAATATGAAAACTTGTCCATCATATTGGAATATCGTAGCAAAAATATCATTGCGACTGACAGCAAGGCTGACATCTTTTTTATACCTTTTGTTCTGAAATTTAGCCCAGTAAAATTCATCCGAATTGGTGTTTATCAAGTTTTGCTCTGAAACCCAACATACACTGTATTAACACTTCAACAAGAATTGACACATAACCTGCCATAGCAAAGCGGGTATTAAGTTGCAACATTTTGTAAATTTTTGGAGTGCACACAGGCTTTAAAATACCTCATTTGATCATCATTGAAATATCTTTAGTTTTATATTTATTGCTGAAATTAAAGCAAACTTAAACGGTTTAAGCAACATTTTCAGAAACTACGTCATTTTGACTTGTATTTTTTAATCTGTCACTTTGTAAGTGCCTGCATTTTATTTGTTTTGGATTATGTGTCATAAAAAAAACCAAGCAGTGAAAGAGGAGATTGTAAGGTATTAATTTCTGTCAAAATCACAAAATTGATGGGACATAACCTTGACAGATATTTTTAGCTCGCTTGCAGAATAGGCCTGTGCAACTTACACATTATTGTTATTAACTCACACATTATTGTGATTCTTGTCGTGCCCCGCCGACTGTATGCATGGTTTTTGGCAGGCGTCGACGTTTCCGCCCTGCTTCGAGTGCCCCGAGCCCGAGGGACTGCAGCGTTCAAGAACCTCCTTCCTCCTCCTCCTCCCAATAGCTTCTGTCATCCTTTTCCCGTCTTGCTCGTGACAAGCCACAGTAGTCGTCAACCAGATCATGGTGGCGTCATGATCGACTGTGGTGAGATTCTGTTGAAATCCTGTTACCGTAAATACTACAACTGAAGCTTCACGTCTATTTGAAGCCGCGCCCCCAACTTTCTGATTCATGTATAGTTCTGTTATACTATAGTGAATCCAGTTACTGTAAATATTTATTGAAGCTGCACCTTTATTTGAAGTTGCGTCCAAATTTTTTGGTTTAATCCAGATTTTCCTTAATGCTATTTGTAAGCAGTTTAGGGAGGTGTGGATATATGTGTTATGATTTATAAACCACCGATTGCAAAAGTGGTTGGGAAAGTTTGTTGTAGTAAATGCATATATCACAAGAGTAGGCTAAAGCTATGGCATACGACTTCAACTAAAGATGCAGCTTCAGTTATAATATTTATGGTCTTATTTACAAAACATGCTAGTTCTGCATCATTGAAAGTTAACGTAATTGTTTAATATGTAATTAGTTAACTTTTTGCATGTGTGGTTGGTTACAAACTTACAATATATATATAATGTTGCTAATATACACAAACGTCTTTATGAATATCTAGTCAAATGAACATATCTAATAAACATTTAAATTAAATTTTCAACACAATATTTATTTGCCTATATAGTTATATTCAGAACCTGTTTTACGTTATAGGTATGTGAGAGAGTCGTGCTTTGCAGACAGCTCCTCTTCCTTGTCACTGGCTTGCTTCACCTGCGACTCAACATGACATAGCAGGCACTATAGCACTGGTGCCTAGTGCCGGTCTCCCACCACTCACTGCGACATCACAACAGCTCCCTCTGGGGGCAGAAGATGGCACTGTGTTGCACAGAACCAGTTTCCTCTACGATAAAACACTGGTTAAAAATAAGCAAACATTACAAAAAATTTGATCGTTATAGGACATTTTAAAAAGTGGCGCTGCGATCTGCCTAGTCAATCTGGCACCACTGTGGTCATTTATGTGCCTCTTAACCTTTGGCTGACCACTGCAGCCATGCTAGTATATTAGCTGACCAGTGGAATGTCTGAAGTCCGTCATTATCTGGACTGCTGGACACATCAGTTTGCATGCTGTCCAGAATCAATGCATCATTACAGAATCACAATGTGTTGCAGTATCTAGCGAAATGTTACCTTTCATTTGGGTAAATTACACTGTATTTTTATAAGTTTGCCATGTTTTCTACAGAAATTTTTATTAGTATCAATTTTATTAATTTTAATTTGAGACATTCTGCTGGCGTCAGTTTGATGTAGTTCCGTGTTACCTTGTACATGCCAGTGTTGAACACGTGCCGTGCCCGTTCTGGCCAGTAGGTGAGGAATGTAAACGCAATTACTGCAGTGGACAGTGTTTTTCTTTACTACCATTTGGAGTGAAAGTTCTTTTAGAAAGTCTTGAGATATTTTATAGTACACCACTCTGACAGGGGCTAACAACTGCGCCCGGGTAAATCTCACTTTTTTATCAGCCAGAGGGGAACTGCAATTGTATTATTTTATTTATTTAGTATTTATTTAGGTAATTATATAATTCTAACACCATCTGCCTAGTTTCTTTGTACATAAGTTCCCCAGTACGCACCACTGTATGAACACTTGCAAGCTTCAGAAACCTGCATGGAGGTTGCAGTGAGAAAGATGCGCTGCTTTTGTAAATTAGTGAAATGTTCTGCAGAAATAACTTGCCAAAGTTGTAGTGGATTCCTGCGAGAACCCATCAGTTATGCAATGTTTTATTTCCGAATGTTATAAATGTGTGTGAACCATGCTGCACTGTGATCAAGCCCAATGGGGGTGTGCCTAGAAAGTGGACTATGGCAGAGAGGGAGAAGTTATACTGGGCAAAATCATGTACATGACAAAGGTGATCTTACGTGTTCAGTGCTAGAAGACTTACAGGTGTATTGACGTTTTGACAAAGCTCAGTTGTGCCATCTATGTCTAGCTGCTGGGCCAGCGCCGTAGCTAACAGGAACGAGTAAGCACATGCATCACAAGTGCCATGAAATCAGCGAGAGTTTGGTCAGATTAGAATACAGTGTACTTGCCGATGTTAGACGCAAATGGTTATGAGGTAACTGTGGTGCTTTGCTACGTCCGAATCTTTTATCAGCTTGTTGATTAGCGTCACACAAGTACTCGTACCGAGGGCAAAGGGCAATCTGTTTATTATATTCGTGCCTCATATCTGTTGCCTATTTACATAATTTCCACCCTGAGACACACCAGTATTCACAACCTGCATGTGTCGATCAACAACTTGGAATAAAAATGGTTCCTACCTATCAAAACCATCGCTAGTATCAATTGGGTCGCTTATCAATCACCTATGTGCGAGACGGCCACTGACTATAATAAGTACATGGTTCCATAATTGGCATCGACTTCCTACAATCGATTCCCAGGTTCTCAAGACGTGATATTGCAATACTGTGTTCTCCATCGCTTGTGATCGATTCTCACTGCCAGTCAAATATATTGTGATTCCAGCCTGCATCGAGTGTGAATTTCTTTCTCGCCAGTCCCTATTCATGCAACCAGCATGTTCCTGTTGCTTGTGTTGTATCGATTTTATGACAATCATATCGGCTTTGTTATTTTTCTAAGATAACTATTAAATGTCTACAAAATGTGTTGACTTGTTTTTATTGACCCTACCACGCCACAAATACATCGCTGTCCTTCCAATGAATAACGTCAAATCCATCTTAAATCACATCATTTATCACTGTACCGCTGCTACATACATACATGTTTTATAAGCATCGCGGAACAACACGGCCATCACTCGGTGTGCAGTGACGGCATCACACCATCGCATGCCAGTCTTTCAACAACTCCTGTAAAAATGCCTCTTCTTTACACAAAAATTCAAACTGTTTGTGGCTGACGAGTGTAACTGACTAGGCCCGAGTCTTATGCCAGTTTACTTGCACTAGTTTCAACTGTCTCCGAGTCCGTACCATCGCGGTCTCATTTCACTAGACCTAGTTTCTTTGCCTCTGTCTCGTAGATGAGTAGTCGCCACATCTTCACCACGAAAACCTCCGCTTCCTCATCCAGTACCTGCAATAAACAGAACATAGTGAGGACGGCACTCGCACTGCACAAGCCATGTCTGTAGTAGACACTAGGGAGGGTGTGGCAGTCCCAATCTCCAATCTCTGGGGCAACCTCCCACCATTGTCTAGTGTTCACCTCTAGCCAATCTGTAGGTCCCGCCACTCCCACACTCCTCACTAGTTCTAGAGTTCACCTCTAGCCAATCTGTAGGACCCGCAGCCACTCCCACACTCCTCACTAGTTCTAGAGTTCACCTCTAGCCAATCTGTAGGACCCGCAGCCACTCCCACACCCCTCACTAGTTCTAGAGTTCACCTCTAGCCAATCTGTAGGACCCGCAGCCACTCCCACACTCCTCACTAGTTCTAGAGTTCACCTCTAGCCAATCTGTAGGACCCGCGCCACTCCCACACTCCTCACTAGTTCTAGAGTTCACCTCTAGCCAATCTGTAGGACCCGCGCCACTCCCACACTCCTCACTAGTTCTAGAGTTCACCTCTAGCCAATCTGTAGGACCCGCAGCCACTCCCACACTCCTCACTAGTTCTAGAGTTCACCTCTAGCCAATCTGTAGGACCCGCAGCCACTCCCACACCCCTCACTAGTTCTAGAGTTCACCTCTAGCCAATCTGTAGGACCCGCAGCCACTCCCACACTCCTCACTAGTTCTAGAGTTCACCTCTAGCCAATCTGTAGGACCCGCAGCCACTCCCACACCCCTCACTAGTTCTAGAGTTCACCTCTAGCCAATCTGTAGGACCCGCAGCCACTCCCACACTCCTCACTAGTTCTAGAGTTCACCTCTAGCCAAATCTGTAGGACCCGCAGCCACTCCCACACACCTCACTAGTTCTAGAGTTCACCTCTAGCCAATCTGTAGGACCCGCAGCCACTCCCACACCCCTCACTAGTTCTAGAGTTCACCTCTAGCCAATCTGTAGGACCCGCAGCCACTCCCACACTCCTCACTAGTTCAAGAGTTCACCTCTAGCCAATCTGTACGACCCGCTGCCACTCCCACACTCCTCACTAGTTCTAGAGTTCACCTCTAGCCAATCTGTACGACCCGCCCCCACTCCCACACCCCTCACTAGTTCTGGCAACAACAGCATTACAAATACGTCACTAACTAAAGTCAGTTTGCCTGACCGTCGCACTATATTTTCTAGTAGTCTATGGTGATCTGCCACTGCTTGTCTCGCTCAATTCAATTGCCACTTCATTGTTACTGATACCATTTTGTCCTGGGTAACCAATGATATTGGGGAGACCAGGGTCGGAAAATAATGCATTTTTAGCGGATTTTGCGAAGGAAATCATTTTCGCGTTTTACTCATTTCCGTGTAGAAAAATTATTCAACTTGCCATTCATGCGAGTTCTACAACTGAAATAAATTTATTTGTGTCACAAAACATGTCTTTTGTGCACTGTCCCTCGTTATAAGTCTTTGTTTTTGTCAAATGAAGCGTGAATAATCAGAGTTTGACGACTTTTTCGGACATCGTTTACATGCGAACCCGTAGACCAACTCCATCATGGCGCATACCACCAGAGAGCTCCGTTTTCGCTCTGCATCATGGGTATAACCATTGCAAAGTGTCCCAGAATGCGGCCGAATAATCCCGACTACTAGTGACCCCCTATTTGCACACGAGAACACAAAGAAATTAACATTAGCGTCGATGATTGGTCAGGCCACGTCACGTGGTGGGATTTCTTCGCTTCGATACGGGAATGCCTCGCACTGATTGGTTGCGCTAACATCCAGGTGCTACATCTGTTCGCTTGCGTTCCCGTTTGTTTACATTATTCGATAGCTATTCTCCTGTGTTCTCCGTTACTTTATCGAAAGTAAACGACGTAATGTCATCGATATGCCGTCACCTAAGATTAGTGCTGCAAAGCAGCGCAGGTGTGCGCAGCTACAGTTAGCGCGATCTGCGAAAAAACAACGTGCAAAGCCCCGGCCTTCTGCGTCACCGTCGAGTTCAGTCATGTCGTCTGCGTCTGCGACAATGGCAAGCGAAGTGAGTTCAGTTTCCAGTATTCCACGCTCAGTTACAATCATGGCAGACCGTTGTATTATATATCTATGGACATACTATTATCGTGTCACATTAGTCTAGCTTATAAATCTTGCTACATTACATACAGCCCCATACGTTGTTGGATGTTGACTTGTCACCACCGTGACATCCACTGATCCAGGGTTGTTATCCAGGCTCCAGGTGCCAGTTATGTATGAACTTATGGACAATTTTGATATTGTACTACTAGTACAAGTTCTTCATTGTGATATCCAGTACAAATTATGAAGTGCAGTATTTCCAATGGCATAGATATAAAGAAAAACATATTTGCTGCCAAAAGTGCAATGCAACTACATTGCTAGAGACATACATTGTCTGTAAGTTTTTAGTTACTATATAAAATGAATGTATAACTATAACAGGAAATATATTAGCATAATTTGCTTCCAGGTCTCGCATGCACCTACATCCTGACGCACTTCAGCCACGGAGAAGAAGTTTGGATATGCCAAACTTCTCGAGTCTATGGGGGCAACACGTTTTGCTGATGAAGATGGCGACAGCACACTGCAGCGTACTATCACGGTTGACAGCAAACTGTCAACCATGATAGTACGCTGCAGTGTGTTGCCTGCCCTTGTCGAGCACCTTCCTTGTACGCTGTGTGACTCGACGCCAAGTTCAGGACACTTCGGTTGCGGCACGTCGTGCTCGGGCTCACGCCCAGGATATGAGCTATGAATCGGGGGCACACTAAGACATTGCGGACAGTGTACTGTACATATATATATATATAGTATGTACATCATGTCTACACATTCTGCATTTATTCTACACATGTGTACAATAAATTTGTTGAAATTACTGAAGACGTTTTTCTCTAGTTTTTTCCAGATTCACATGAAATGCTTAGTGTTGTAGTTTCTATGTAATATAATGGTTTTACCTTTGTGCCATCTATTAGAAGGCAGTTGAGAGCTCATATGTACAAAGTTTCATCCATCTGGACAATTTTTTAGAGGTTGAATTCTACAGCCCAATGTATATAAACTTTGATCATGATTTTCTCTAAAACGTATTTATTATTCCTGTTGTTATCTTAAAATGAGCCTCATTTGGTTATTTCTCAACAGAATGACTTGAAACTTCTCACACATTACCTTTATAGTATCCTTTTCAGTGTCTACAGACCAGTTTTTGGAAAATGTTATCGGTTTTTACAATATATGCCATCAATTCATGCTAACGCCACCGTTTTTCTTGATAAAATCTAAAAAAATTATTTAAAAAAATGTTTTAACAAATATTGAAAAAACAATCTGTACATGCTTTTAGGGTTATTACAAGGTATGTGCACACCAATTTTGGGACATCTATGACAAGTAGTTTCCAAATGGGGCTCACACCATTTTAAATCCAAGATGGCTGCCATGCCATGTAAAAACGCGTAAAAAAAATTCGAAAAAAAATATTCATCATGTGTACTTTGGCACACTTTACAATCCCTGTAAGTTTCATTTCTCTGACTGAAAAAGAAAATGACCCACGAAGTCCGACCCTGGTCTCCCCTTATATCTTCGACTGAATTATATATGTGAATAGCATGCACCTGAAACAATTTTAAACTGCCTATTTTGCCACAACATTTTTATGCTTTGTCAAACTCTTCCTTATGTCTGATGTTCCATATATCCATGAGTACATAAGAAGATGCATACCAGAACAATGATCTAATAGTTTATCCTTTTAAGCGAATGTCCTTATGCCAGAAGTCCTGATAGCAAGAATTCACTGTACTAAAAAGCAGACACAAGTAAGACGTAGTGACGTACCATTGCGACGTCATTGAGTATGCTCTGGGGCTCGCTGTTGGCCATCACCTTCTGACAGATGAAGTCTGTGAGTGTCGGCTCCTCCTCACCGATGTACTCCACTATCTTCTTGTTCACCCACGGCTTGATCCGCCTATCCATCAGGGTCTGCAACAGTCGTCACACACCCACAGTCATCAACAGCCTAAGGCGTAGCTTTATCTAGAGACCATTTGGACTGGTAAAGTTTGTTTTTGGACGGTTTGATATTTGGATGGGTGAAATTGCAAAACAGCTTATTCTTTACTGACTGTCACTCATGTCCATTATGCTATAAAAATGTGTGTCGCAGTATATAAACGTATTTGTGTGCATGTGCGCGTGTGTGCATATGTGTGTGTATATATATACATATGAATATATATTTGCCCATTTACACTGGATTGTATGTGCATGCACAGA
Source organism: Escarpia spicata (assembly GCA_963995525.1). Classification (NCBI taxonomy): domain Eukaryota; kingdom Metazoa; phylum Annelida; class Polychaeta; order Sabellida; family Siboglinidae; genus Escarpia; species Escarpia spicata. Next base: position 25,572,924 of record OZ023211.1, read on the forward strand.
TGCGTCTATCTACCAGAACATTTGTGGACTGGTAAAGATGTGATCCTGCATAAAGGCCTGGCCTAAGGGCAATCCACAAAACAACCATCTAATCGTCTACCAGTGCAAATGACAAGTTCGCACACACAAACATCAAGCAAGACATAATCCCAAACAAAAATACATTACTGTCGATGCAAAGAAACACTAAAACCATCACTCACGCCATCAACCATCGTCCAGTCGAGCCCGTACGCGAACAGCTCGTTCTTGCCGGTTGGGATCTTCTCGATGAGGTTCTTGATACACTTTCGCTTCTCTTCCGCTGTTGTGGGTTTCTTGACAGCCGCTACAGCTGCAGCTGCAGCCACAGCTGCCTTCAGGGGTTCGTTCATGTGCACGTGGCTGCCGGCATAGTCCAGGGGCACCAGCTTACGTTTCTTGCTGGCGGCGGTCGCCTCGTCGTCCTGGTTGAAGACATCACCCACGGACAGTTTCTTGCGCTTGGCGGCCATCTGGTCAAGGGGACTGTCCGACGCGCCTGGCAACACATCAACGCATCACTCGTTTATATCGTAAACACATCTTGGTGAACTTGAAAGTTCAGTAGCAGCTCGACTTCACTGGTCAATTTATGCAACTGGGTCAAGTAGGCGTTACGAAGTCATATATATATATATATATATATGATAAAGACGAGGTGATTGGAACATAGCATTATGCTAGACTATGTATGCAAACTCTACGTGTCCTGGTGCGCTCACATCACCAATCAGAAGCTGTACGGCAGTCTACCACAGACCTCCACCACTGTAGGCAACAATGAAATAGTAAATGAAGTTCTATGGAAACCCTCAAAGAGGTCAAGGAAGTCTAACAGTCACCATCCTGGATGATACACTAACCCCACCCACAAACCATTGATACAATGCATAACTATGTGCAATTTTGTCAAAGACTGGACTTCCTTGTCTGCCGTCTTATTCAATGGATGTAAATTCGTAAGTTGCACACAAATTGCGATATCGACTTCACATTCAAGAGATAACAGTGGGATACATCATTGACTGTGAATTAAACATAACATTTAATACTTTCTGGGGAAAAAAAGATTTGTGAAACATATTTTCCGGCAAGTTTGAGTGGCGTCGTTTTGAGTTATTGACCGAATTAGTGGCACTGTGTCCTATTATTTATTGTTACACAAATAATTTCCACCTGTCCTATGGTAACCATAAACCAACAGTTGAGCATACTTGAACAAAACCTTGCCACTGCATGCTACTAACCGAGCTTCAGACCAGTGAATCCCATCTTTGCGTGCTGATGATCCTCCTGCGTGGCAGGTCCAATGAAGGGTTGGGAGGACGTCTCTTCCGTCATGGGAGACACTTCCCGACTACTGTCCTCCCCACCCCCCGTAGCCGAACTGGGGGCGACTCCAGCGCTGTAGTCAGACTCGGGACTGCTCTGACTGGATGCCGACGGATCGACCTGCGGCGCGGGCTGTACGATGCCGTTCGTGGGAATGACATTGTCCACTACCGGCACTGCCAGGTCTGGCCGCGTTGGAATGGCATACTCTGTGTTGTTTTCTACGGGGGGTGCGGCAACGGGAGCAAGGGGTATGGGCGGCTCTTCCGGTTCTTCCGAGGGGAGTTTTAGTCGCGGCATTAGGTGCTCCTCGCGTTCCCTCTCAATCTGACAATGGAAAATAGTTAAATTCGTTTTAAGCAAGGATTCCATAGGTACGAAAACAGCGTGTGGAATGGGAAATAGCCATCGTTACATAAAACAATTTGAATCGTATCCAACCAGGAATCGGATAGGAAAATCCCACAAGTTACTTCTGGGATTTTCCTACAAGATTCATGTGCAGATCCTATCCGAATCCTGTGTGATTATGAAACAAGTTGCTAAACGAAAGCGATACGATTTTCTGAATCCGTGTAAAAAAGTGAATCTGCATGTATCTGTACATACATATAGAATCACTCCTTTTAATTTTCCCTGGGCACTATATCTGTTGTTTGTTGGATACCGCATCCACATGTCCTTTCCGTACAAATGAAATCATAGCTTTAGTGACAAAACTAACAGGATAATAAAACAAAACTACACTTACCATCTTACATAGATCATCTCTTACTGCAGCTCAATTTCAATTGCAAGAACATACAATGTATTTGCTAATTATAGCAAACTGATTTAGTTATACAATGCTATGATATAGCTATGGTATATAAACCGATTATATTTTTCAATTTATGCCTGAAAACACTTAAAAATACCTGGATCAGCTTGAACATACTACAAAGCGTAACGCATGCAATAATATCATTATTATACATAATAGTGCGCGCTGAATGAAATCTTTAGTTTTTCTTCAATGAGTCACAAATTAAATCTGGCAAGAGACATCTCAAAACCAAATGAAATTTAATACAACTCTTCAATACAACTACAACTAAACAAATGAATTAGTTATTGAGATCAAACTACATTGTTACGGCTACTCACCCTGGCCATCTCTGCCTCAGGGTCTGGGTGCCCCTCCTCCATGAGTCTGCGTCTGATCTCCTCCATCTCTTCCCTCTCCTTCTGTCTATCCCTCTCATCCGCCTCCATTTCTTTCTCTCTTTCCTTCAGACGGCGCTGTAAGGAGCTGCCCCTGTCAGACAGACCATTTACCCTTTTGGTCAACTCTTCATTTGTGCAAACCATAAGTGTAGGTTTAAAGGTGGCCACTCATCTAAAATTGTTTGCCATTTTGAGATTCCACCAGTTTCCAACAGCTTAGCATGTTACATATACCCAACACGTTGCATTGTTCAATATTCTTACCAAAGATCTGTCAATCTTGTTCAAAACACACATCATGTCAACTGTGTCAAGTGAACTTTTGAACAAAGTCAATAGTGAGATGTTCTTACTTGTAGTAATTTGGGTCTTCTCGTTGTCAAGCAAACATTTGAACAAAGTCAATAGTGAGGTGTTCTTACTTGTAGTAATTTGGGTCTTCTCGTTGTCAAGCAAACATTTGAACAAAGTCAATAGTGAGGTGTTCTTACTTGTAGTAATTTGGGTCTTCTCGTTGTCAAGCAAACATTTGAACAAAGTCAATAGTGAGGTGTTCTTACTTGTAGTAATTTGGGTCTTCTCGTTGTCAAGCAAACATTTGAACAAAGTCAATAGTGAGGTGTTCTTACTTGTAGTAATTTGGGTCTTCTCGTTGTCAAGCAAACATTTGAACAAAGTCAATAGTGAGGTGTTCTTACTTGTAGTATTTTGGGTCTTCTCGTTGTCAAGCAAACATTTGAACAAAGTCAATAGTGAGGTGTTCTTACTTGTAGTAATTTGGGTCTTCTCGTTGTCAAGCAAACATTTGAACAAAGTCAATAGTGAGGTGTTCTTACTTGTAGTAATTTGGGTCTTCTCGTTGTCAAGCAAACATTTGAACAAAGTCAATAGTGAGGTGTTCTTACTTGTAGTATTTTGGGTCTTCTCGTTGTCAAGCAAACATTTGAACAAAGTCAATAGTGAGGTGTTCTTACTTGTAGTATTTTGGGTCTTCTCGTTGTCAAGCAAACATTTGAACAAAGTCAATAGTGAGGTGTTCTTACTTGTAGTATTTTGGGTCTTCTCGTTGTCAAGCAAACATTTGAACAAAGTAAATAGTGAGGTGTTCTTACTTGTAGTAATTTGGGTCTTCTCGTTGTCAAGCAAACATTTGAACAAAGTCAATAGTGAGGTGTTCTTACTTGTAGTAATTTGGGTCTTCTCGTTGTCAAGCAAACATTTGAACAAAGTCAATAGTGAGGTGTTCTTACTTGTAGTAATTTGGGTCTTCTCGTTGTCAAGCAAACATTTGAACAAAGTCAATAGTGACGTGTTCTTACTTGTAGTAATTTGGGTCTTCTCGTTGTCAAGCAAACATTTGAACAAAGTCAATAGTGAGGTGTTCTTACTTGTAGTAATTTGGGTCTTCTCGTTGTCAAGCAAACATTTGAACAAAGTCAATAGTGAGGTGTTCTTATTTGTAGTAATTTGGGTCTTCTCGTTGTCAAGCAAACATTTGAACAAAGCCAATAGTGAGGTGTTCTTACTTGTAGTAATTTGGGTCTTCTCGTTGTCAAGCAAACATTTCAACAAAGTCAATAGTGAGATGTTCTTACTTGTAGTAATTTGGGTCTTCTCGTTGTCAAGCAAACATTTGAACAAAGCCAATCATGAGGTGTTCTTACTTGTAGTATTTTGGGTCTTCTCGTTGTCAAGCAAACATTTGAACAAAGTCAATAGTGACGTGTTCTTACTTGTAGTAATTTGGGTCTTCTCGTTGTCAAGCAAACATTTCAACAAAGTCAATAGTGAGGTGTTCTTACTTGTAGTAATTTGGGTCTTCTCGTTGTCAAGCAAACATTTGAACAAAGTCAATAGTGAGATGTTCTTACTTGTAGTAATTTGGGTCTTCTCGTTGTCAAGCAAACATTTGAACAAAGTCAATAGTGAGATGTTCTTACTTGTAGTATTTTGGGTCTTCTCGTTGTCAAGCAAACATTTGAACAAAGTCAATAGTGAGATGTTCTACTTGTAGTAATTTGGGTCTTCTCGTTGTCAAGCAAACATTTGAACAAAGTCAATAGTGAGATGTTCTTACTTGTAGTATTTTGGGTCATCTCGTTCATCGTCGTAATCCTCAAGGAACTCCTTCAGTCGCCTTGCCTCTCGCATCTGGAATGGACAGAGTACGCATCTCATCAATACTGCCTTCATAGTTCATACCAACACTTCTCTTATCAGGCCCTTAGCAAGAAATTATTTTTTGTCAGTCTTGACTTGATTAACCCTACAGGTGACCACTAGGCCGAATTCGGCCCATGCGATCAGTGCAAAACTGCTCCTGGCCGATTTTCAGCCCAATTCAGTTTCTCTTTTCCAAAAATTTCGTTTCTGTCACTAGCAACTGACAGGGGAACGCAAGGTATCATTGGAAAGCTGAATTATTATTCTTCCTGTGGCATTTTTATCAATGAGTTGTATCGCATCATGATTCAGTAATAGCAAATCACAACCAAGCTTTAAAATGTCGTAGTAGTAGATGCCCAAATATGGCAAATTTTACTACGCTCTGCATCAGGATATTACATTCCCATTCATATGGTTTAAACAGGGAAATGGAGGTACCGATGGAAAGCCCAACGATTGGTCTATCCAAATATATTTACGTCAACAGTCAATCAATCAGCGCATGACTCTAAAACGTCTTCTTGTTGACGCTGGTTTCATTCCATCATGACGAAAGTCCGCCATATTTTTTGTCTCGCTTTGATTATATAAGTTGAATTATTTCAAAAGTCCGCGGTAATATATCAGCAAAATACATGACAGTATTTGTGGATCAAGTTATTATACTAGTTCAGACAGTTACACAGACTTTGGGGGCTGTTTTGAAGTGGATATTATGCAAGTTGCTGGCGAGCCGGACATCGCTGTCTTGCACCTGGACATGGGCCGATTCGGCCGGCCTACTCGGTCCGCCAGCAAAGGATACCATGCATTCAGAATTCAAATACAACATGTCCTATAACCTGATGACATATATATGTGTGTACTTAGGAACTGTAGGTATTACTTACTTTATTGATATGTAAGGAAATTAATAATATATACGTCATGTTATCGGACAGGTGAGCCATGGCGCGCACTGGTAGGCCTACGAGGCCTATTGCCGTATTGGTTGTATTTGAATGTTCTACGAATAATACAATAAAATGAAAAGTTCTGAATATATTTGCGTCTAGTTTTCATTATCACGCAGCTGAAATGTACAGCTACATTTGTCACACTGCATGCATGAACATACAACCGCACAATAATTATTTTGTCACTGGGCAAACTTAGGTTTCTACTTTACCCTCGTTCTGACGTTCATGAAGAATAGTATAAATTTTACATGGGTCTACCTAAAAAAAAAATTCATATAATAAAACCTTCTGAGTATATTTGAGAAATTTTTTCTGTACTCATTAGCTTATATACAGGGCTACATTTCTCTAATTAGACATTGACACATACAACCACTCAGAAATTAGCTAGTGGTAGGGCGAAAAAAATATTTGTTTGAATTTATTTTATATAAACTTTAAACAGTTATATCTTCATGATTATTTGATGTTATGCGAATATCATCACTGCATGATAATAAAGGGTCTTTTTGCCAACAAAATGATAGCTCAATCATATTTTTGTGATACGTATCAGCGAAGTTGTGATTTTTTTAAAAGCACCCCTACAAATAGCTCCAAACTGTGTACACCGTGGAAGTTTACCATTGGTCACCTGCAGGGTTAAAAGTCTGGCTTTCAGTAGGCAAACAGCTTGCGTGGAAACCATTTATGTCAATCATAGCTATTATTGGCCAGTTTAATTTTTTCAATGACAAACCTGCATCATTTGAGCCATTTATTTAATACTGATCCATTTGATTTGTTTCACTGCCAGTTGTGATGGTAATTAATGTGGGCCCACAGACTTGGAACAATTGGTTCCCTCTAAATTCCAGTCTTATCAGTTGTAATTAGTTGAAGACAGGCAGATGGGTCTCTGGCTTAGCCCTTGCTTAGAAAAACTAACAAAATTACCCATCCTCTGGTTGTGCTACCAGACACAGACGCAGAATAGCGAATTATTTGTACCTGATGTTTAACAAACATGGTGTAAAGTTGAACAGTTTTTTGCAATATTTCCTATGATCGTTCTAAGTTATGTCAATTGTCCCCAACTGATCAGTGAATGGCTTACGTCACTCAAAACAATTGCAGCATACATAAACAACCTTTTAACACCTGTGTAATGTCCGATACGAACCCTTAACTGGCAAGAACACTAAACCATGAAATTTAGAAAAAAATAAAAGCATTACATTTTTCTCCACAAGGTTATAGATGAACTCCTGAAAATATTGCGCTCAAGATGCAAAGGGTCTGTGTGAAAAACCTCAACATACATACATACATTCATACACACTTTGGTTTGAGTATAGTTATATACATCAAGTAAAGTTACACTGTGGGAGATGTGACCAGTTATTATGGCAACCACGATGTGATCATTATGGTTCAAGAACACCCACCCAACGTTACACCAATGTTATGACAAGTTAAAACCTTGGACTTCTACAGTCTACATAAGCTAACAATTATGTTACAAAATTTCATAAGATCAAGCTTGTACAAGTTTCTCTAAAAACAAAGATACGTAAGTACTGGAATTCTAAATCACCAAAACGGCAAATATCTTAACACTAGACCTTGACTGGGAGCAGGCACTTAACAACTGTATAGGACAAGAGCGTGTTTATAGCCATAGCATCAATTCAACTGCCTACCTCTTCTGTCTTTCTGTCGTCCTCTCTGTCCTTCTCTTTCTCGTAATCCCTCATCTTCTTCCGCTCTCGTGTCTCCCACTTTTTTAGCAGCTGCAACAAGAATGACACGTCTTCTGAAAGCATAGCCCTTGGCAGAAAGACAGGAAACCACAGTTCAGCTATGACTTTACTTTTGTCAAAAACATTAACGGTAAGTTCTTGTATAGCAGGTAACCAGTCCTTTGGACTACTCAAAACACTCTACATTTCACTCTCTGGGAGACTGTTCAATCGAACACCATCACAAATTTGCGACTTCTGGGAAGCATTCAGCCACACTGCCATTACTGCATAAAGACTATTCGTATACAATTAGTCACCACGTTCTATACAGCTGAGTGTACTGGAGCAATCGGAGTGAATACATTTGTCAAAGGTATGAATCAGCAACAAGAGGACTAGAATCCAGATCTCTCAATTGAGAGCCTGATGCTTTAAGGTAAAATATTTGATAAAACCCTAAGACACTGGTACTACTATAAGAATGTTGAAAGCTACGTGCAACTACATAACTACCTCTCAAGAAACACTAGTATGACAGCCCACACCAGATGTGGAACTCTGCCTTGAAGGGGCCTACTACAGTGGTACCCACCTCCTGATATGCAGCCTCCTTATCCCTCATCTTCCTCTCCAGCTTCCTCCTCTCGTACAGTTCCTCCTCATCTTCCAGGGTACGCTCCCGCTCACGGTCCCTAGACGGCACGCAGAGGGTGGGTTACATTCAGGGTTCATGCAGAACGAGTTCATACAGGACGAGCAAAATCAAATTCAAGAACATTTTGGGGTAAAAAGCAGCATTTCAGGAGCATTATATAGTTAGTTCAGAAAAACATAAAATATTTCATGTCAAAAGTATTCTTCCAGTAGATGTAAGTTGCACGGTGTCACTCCTTTTTATTTTGCATTTAATAAAAAGTATTTGTCATTTACACAGTTGTGTTTAAGGTGTGTGAGCACGTACGCATACAAAGTGAAGGTAGGTTCTTCCAATAAACACTTGCGAACAATAAACACAAACGAACAAATCTTCCACTCACCTATCACGTGACCGCGACCGGTCCCGCTCGTGTGACTTGCTCCTTGATCTCTCCTTCGTGCGCTCTCGTTCCCTCTCCCGTGTCCGCTCTCTCTCCCGTTCTCTCTCACGCTCCCTCTCTCGTTCCCTCTCCCGTTCCCGCTCGCGTCGTGCCTCTCTCTCCCTCTCGCGGTCCTCGTCCCTCCTCCGTCGCACATCATAGTCCCTGTCTCGCTCCCGGTCATTGTCCTTCTCCTCCTCGCCCTGCGGGGGAAACAGAAGAAACCGGCCATTAGAGGCAGTCATTCATGACCTCAGCCACACGCAATGTCAATACTACTGGCTGGGACAGAGTCCGAGACGGGACAAACGTTGTTTTATGTGACGTCATCCACACTAGTCACGCAGACAGTCATCCGTACTGACTCTGTATACTGATGTTATGATCTCACACATTTTTCATGTTGCTATTTAGTTTTACTGCAGCTGAACATGATTCCTTTGCATTTGTTACATGCATACAATGTTCCATCAGCCTTCAAAGATATATTTACATGTTAAAGATACATAACATCAACATAACAGTTGGCTAACTGCGTAACTCTTATCCAATATGTCACAGATAAGGAACTTACTGCTTGAAATTTGCAACCAGAATATTTATTACATGCTACTCTAAGATATACTTGCTAGTTATCAAGAGTCTGGTTTCCCCTCAAAGTAACAGCTCATAAAAATGCTACATCTCTGCGCCATCAAAAAACAATGAATTCTGCTAATAAAAACGACAGTACAGGCATTTCAAGCCATCGATATGAGGGACGTGCTATGCAATTTGTAAGCAGTTTAAGGAGAGATATGGCAGCTAGATAGGACATTTTTGTTTTATTGAATTTACTTTTCTTCTGCCATGGCAACAATCAAAGATGGCTGCTGGAAAGGGAAAATATAGCATAATTTGGAAACATTGTAGGTCCTCCAGTAATGCAGTAATCAATGTGATTCTTTCTAGTTCTTATTTACAACACCTCATTCTATGCAATGTTGAAGATATATTTTATGTACTATCATTATTTAATATTACAAAAATACATTTACATTTTTTGGAAAAAAATCCATATTTTCCATTACGATCAGCATGTTCAGCATAAAAAGAAAATAATAAATATCTCCCCGACATTGCATAGACAAGTTAGCAAGGAACACATCAATCAAAATGTCATTAATGTAGCATCATTACTTCTAAAGATGTTTCCAAATAGGAAAAAACACCGGTTTTAGCAAACGGGTTTAAACGGCCGTAAAAGATTTGGTAATGGGATTTATCACATGACAGAAGCATACTTTATCCATGAATATAAGTTACTTAGAGGTATGTAAATGTTATAAAAGAGATCTTTATTAACAGTAAACACAAAATGCTATCAGAATACAAAAGAATCACATTTTGAGTATTTTTGTCAAAACATTTAATTTTAGCTGCAGTGTCTCTCCTTAATTTTGACAATACGGGGGTGGTTACAGTAAATGGTAAGGGGGTTGAGAAGATGGCAGAGTCTATGTGGTTACATAGATGTCTCACACAACCGATCTGCCGCTTTCTTCGTCCCGCGCGATCCAGCGACTCCGTCCGTTTCTCGCATCGCGACTGTTTTTGAACAAATATTTGAAAACGACTTGCAACACACCATAACACAACCACGCACGTACGTACGCACACAACACCGAGATACCCCGAAGTGTGTGCCCTGCGTGTGTGGACACCAAGACCGACCCACTACACAGAACCAGACGCATAAGAAACTGCCGGCAAGCGACATACTCACCCTCGGCGTCTGAGCTTCGCTAGTTCACTCATTTATTTACGTAGTGAACAACTGGCCTGAAATACCACTTTAGCAGCAACAATGTACTTCAACCAACAGAGTCAGAATATCACATTTCAAATATCTGCTCTCTCAGTAATGTGCAGGGTCAACATATATTCGGTTAGTCTATTTCGGCCTGATCGCGGTTATTTAATAACACAAAGACTGGTTAAGTTACCGATACTGCACGTTAACAAAACACGACATAGCGTTATCAGTCTCATATTTCAAAGACCCAAACACTGATGAACAATTCCCAGATGCTGAGGACAATAGTTCTCCCACAACTTTCCTAACAATTGTGGACCCTGAAATGCCAACAAAAATGTGGCTACCTTTATAGAAAGTACCAAAGCAAGTATGCAGTAGTTGGTACTGTATTTCATTTACTGCTAAATATCAGGATAGAGAGAAAATTGAGAACGCTGCAGTTTTATAACATTACTGAAGACGCAACACATCAAATTACTGCCAAGTTTTAAAAAGCAAACACAAGAGAACCATTCATAAATAAAGACACTGATCACTCACCTCTTGACATACAGCACACACAGGTAAATTTTTACTTGCTCATAAATAACGTAGTTGGCACTTACCTCGAAATCTTCACTCATGACGCAATCGTTCAGATAACTACATTACTCAACTCACTATTAATTACAGTTCAGATTGCGGAAATAAAGAAAGGTAGTAGGGATGACAAAAACCAGCAGTTGAATAAATGCACGAGAAAGAAACAAAACTGAATTTTGAGAAAACATTGCACAGTGGAACCTTGTAAACTCAATCCAATATTATCTGAAAATCTTGGCATCGGCACACCATTTTATGGGAATAGAATTTCCCATCACTAACATACCCAGTTATGTGCATGAATTGTTTAACAGTAAAAATCATTAATCTAGATAACAGTCTCCGGATTAACAAGATTCCACAGTAGTACAGAATTATTATAGAATTGTTATTCTGCAATCTGTTTTGAAACGGAAACAAAGACATGTGAGAAACTAAAACGACTAGTCGTACAAGATTATTACAAACCAAACGAGCTTCAGAAAAGGCCACGGGGGTGTAAAGTAGTAATACCGATAACTAGTTTCTTACCAGCATCGAGTGAACATAACCAAGCATCCGTGCCAGCCACCAACGGCATACAAGATCGACTTTTATTTTTGAAAAGCAAATGTAGGGCGCACTTACCACATTTATTTGGGCCTTCTAAATTAACAACAGCTTTAGTTTCAAGGACTTTCGATGCTCGGTCAGGGTGGGTGCCTTATCCCCAACACGTCTAGTGATTTGGTGGGGTAATGAAATAAAGTGCCATATCAGAATGCGTCTCGCGTAAATTTGCATGCGATAACGATGACAAGTTGTAAACAAACTCCTTCACATTTTCTCCTAAAAAAACACTATGCCAAATGAATATTTTAACAACTAGGCACATACTCTGCATCACACTGTTACGTTTACGAAATGACTTTTCCATGTAGTGTATACATACTTATGACAGCTTTTAAATCAATTTTAATTTTCAAAATGATTTGTATCTTAGCTGCTTGAGCAGTGACATGAGAAACATCCATAAAACAGTGTCAATGAACAAGCAATAGACAGACGCACAAAAGAAGAACTCGCTAGTGATTCTTACCTTGTGTGCATCACGGAAACTTCGGATTTCACGATTTATTAGGTCTTTCTTTTCTTCTTCTAACTCCATATCATCAAGACCCTGCAAAAAAAACGGCACATGCAGAGTCAACAGACACCAACATCTGCCACAATAATTACACAATTACAACTGTGTTAAAATTCATATTCTTATAGTACCAATAAAAGTATGTGGATCTATTGCAAGTAAAATTCAATAAACAGCATTTACATTCTTTAAACTGCCCTTAGCTGCACATATTATACAAGTTATACAATTGTTGTACATGCAAATACAAACAAATGTGACCCATCTTAAGGGATCACAGGACACGGAATTTTTATATATAATTTAAAGCTGATAAATTTCACCAACTATGTATTGTATGAAGTTACTGTACTAAAACTAAGGATATTTCATGATTTTTATTTTTGTTTTCTAATATTTCAGTGCGCTAGGGGGTTTTAATCGAAAAAATAAGGCATAAAACAGCAAAAGTTTAAATGAATAGAACACTGAAACCCCTATCCTAATTTATGCAATTCAAATGTTTTTATTTAGATAATGAACTATTCTAACTTTCTGTGCATAGCCATTTGTATATGTCATTCAGATTTTTTTGGACAATTTTTTGTTTTATTTTAATTTTTTTCTTCAATATTTTCACATTCAAACCCCTATGGGATATAATCCAAATGACTGATCATAATTTCAATGCACAGGAATGTAGATAGTTATGTCATTATTACTGTGTAAAAAGTTGGTATGAATTGCTTGGTTAGTTTTGGAGTTCTATTCATTTTTCCAAAAAAAAAGTGATAACTGAGAAAACGGCACTCAAAGTATGAACAAAGTAATTTTAATGTCTTGCACATACTAGATGTTGCAAATAAGCATCAGTATGGTAGGCTTACCATGTATATACAATATGTGAGTGTTTCTAAGTGAAACATTTCATTAACAGTGACACAATTATGTCATTGTTTACCCCTACCCCCCTAATTCATAATGCGAGTAATCATGGTCGACGCACCAATTAAGACAGTTTTCACACATAATTCACATTGCATACATTGTGACTTGTGTCCAACATAAAACATGCATACTGATAGCATGTAACAGTCCATATGCATTGGTTATGCAAAGAAACCTGATTATGAGATCAGATAGGTATTTTCCTAAGTAAGCATCACTTCACTTTTACAAATGCAGCTTGTATGTATCCACAACAGTCGTGACATGTCAGCCTGTTTTCTTCAACTCTGAAATGCATGTTAGATAACGAAGATGTAATATACATAAATGTTTATAGGATTAATAGTCCATTAAAAGTGACATCATTATAACATTTTCACCCCCACCCCTCCCACCCCCCCACTGCCACCCCACACATTATAATGCCAGGAATCATAGCTGAAGCAAGAATTCGGACAGTTTCCCACTCTGCACAGGTTGTGACTTGTCAACCTAAGCACCACTTCACCGAGGCATTTTACAAATGCAACAGCAGTGTGTCCATACAATCATCACATGTTTGACATGTCAGTCAATCATCACTAACTCTGATACATTTGGTATATATAACACAACATCCATGTACACCATATGGCACAGTGTGGAGCATAAAAAGTCACTTCTGATCAACATGTTTCAACAGTATAATGCAATAGCATTAGAGGTGTTCAGTGCAGGGCAGAAGACATCAGCGACCACTTCATTGAGTTGGCCAACATCGACAATACACCAATCTCGACTGCTCAGTTCCCTCTGTTCGTCAGGGTTGTCACATTTAACGGCGTTCATGGTGACAATTTTGCGTGACGAGACGACTGTAGTGCGACACGGTGTTGCCTGGGCCGTCCCTTGTAGCTGTGCAGTTGCTCCGGCATCAGCTGTTGCGATCTTCCCGGCGCTGTCAGTGTCAGTCGCAGTGTCGTCTGCTTCAAATCAATTCGCTTTCGCCGTCGATTACGGCTGCTAAGTCGGCTTCCTCGGACGACCAACGACGTGCAGCATTGCACTCACTCAGGCGCTTGCGTATAACTTTTGATTTCTTCGGCGGCATCTCATTTAAACTCTTTTTAACATAATATATCGTCCGTTTATCGAGTGTCAAACTGTTCTCCCGTAGCAACAATGTAAACAGGAAAGCAGACAACGCAAAGCATCGTGGGATTGATTTGCCTCGTTTTGAACGAAGACGCGTCATAAAACCGGTTGAATGATCCTTGAACTTGCTTTCGGCTGGTTGCGTGCCTCATTTTGAGAAAAAACGCGTCATAAAACCACGAATGCGAGGCTTTCGGCCAGTTCCGTGTCTCATTTGCATAATTATGTGCTAAATAAGGAGATCATCGGAAATTTGGACACGGTTTCAACGCGGGAAAACTCAACTTTGGAGAAAAGGGGCGTGACTATCAACATAACTGACAGATAGCCAAGAAGAAGGCCGTTCTTTTGATACCAAACAAAATGGCGTATCATGAACAAACGTTGTCAAGACATAAACTTGGATTACTTTTGGCGTGTTTCATCGATTCAAATATTTATTGTCATTTCACATTTGATGGGCCATCTAAGTTAGTGCTAATATAATGACTTAGCGGTGAGTAACTGTTAAAAAAACGATCTTTATTGTGAAGTAGATATGTCAATCTGTCAAAAACTGAAAGAAACACAAAATTTCATAAAAATAATTATTGACGTATTTCAGACTGCCGTGTCTCCCCTTAATGAAATGAGTCGGATGTCGGCAAATCTGATTTTCCGTAAATGCCGTTTATGTGAACAAATCGCAAATCCATCGATTTTGAGATTTCCCCTGAAAATTATTCTTTGGTATTCATTTTATCGATTGCTACTCTAGCTACCTCTAAATAACTCTGTTTTGTGTATTTTAAAGCGATTTTTGTAGAGCTGTGCGAAGTGTTCTGCTCGATTTCCTTCCGTTCGCAATTGCTAATTTTGGGACGCTCCTAACATGGGATATCACCACGAAGCTTGACGCGTCATCTTCCTATATATGGGCATAAATATGCTAATAACTACATTCTGCGACCTCCAGAGAGCTTGGAAGACGCCCCTGTTTACGCCAGCTGTGTAAACAATTTGGATCACGTGGTAGCAACAGCAACTGCGTGACCCAGGCAACTGTTCTCATTGGTTCAGTGATGGATGCGCACAATGTATTTCACCGCATCACTGCTGACCCAGATAACGATTAAGAAGACGTGAAGAACGGTGTTTAACGTGGCGAAGCTGTTAAATTCGGATGGAAGTGATCGTGCACAGATTGACAGTGTGATTGAGGAGTATTTTTGGAAGACTTAACGGATGGAAGTGAGCCTGACGAGCACAAAATTTTAGCTAGATTTGTCCACGGTAACTAAGGTACATTTCATGAAACATAACGAATATTTTGTATCAACTTTGACGGCCGTTTTCTGGGTTTGAAGGTTTCTACCCCACGTGTTTGTTAAGCCATAACTTAAGTTAGAATTATGATATCTTCTTACATGATACACCATGTGAAAGCAGAGATTCTGCTCTTTCCAACGCTACTAATAACTAAATATTAAAAATTTCCGACATGCGACTCATTTCGTTAAGATGGGTCACAAATACAAAATGTGCTCAAACCTGACTGCATGAAAAGAAAACAACAATTTTTGCAATACTCACAGCATCTTTAAGAGCAGATTCTTTCTCCTCCTTTTTTCGTCTCCTGTTCTCTCGTTCTTCTTCTCGTTTTCCTGAAACAAAACAAACTCCATACATACACAGGGGTAGAACTTCAGCATTTATTTTATTGGACAGCAGGACTAATAAAGACACAAGTTTACTAGTCCGCCAAAAGGTTTACTAGTCCTGCAAATATCAAAACATAACACAAATTTAAATCGCAGCAATTTTATTTCAACCACTAAAACAGTGTCATCCATGCCTGGTGGTGCTAACACTGCCTGCCAGTCAGTCAGTGTCACCCAGCGTTGGAAGCACTACTATCAGTTAGGCCTGGGCCCAAGTGGATGAGTGTCTGGCCTCCGTGCTCCACCAGTCGAAAAGACGTTCGTGCCCGTCAAGAAGGCATTCTTGCCACAAACACCAGTCACGTTGTGTGTCCTGCACACTGTGCAGAGAGTCAAAACCTTGTGCTCGTCATAAGACAGCCACGTGTGGTCGCACTCCCAAACCTTCAAGTACCCGCCCTGTTGTTTCTGCTGGTCGTATTGCGGGTCCGGTCACACTTTTCCAGCTTGGGCTTTTACTGCTGGTTTCACAACCCCAGTCAAGTAACGATACATCGTGCATAAACATAGACTAATCAAGCAATGTAGATGTAAACCGTATTCGAAAACCGTGCATTTGAAAATGGCCACCAACTGCACTCATTAGCCACACCATTCTACCAGATACGCTAAACCAAACAACTGTCGTTTCAGGATTTGATGTCACACAACAGCCAATCAAAAGCACCATTTCACTGCCGTCTCATTAGGTAAATAATTAGTTGGTCAATGGTACGGATGGTGGCACCACGCAACATGCTGATTTTTACTAGACAGCCAGACTAATTGGTAGACAGGTTTACTAGTCCGCCGTAATCTTTACTAGTGTACGGACTAGCAGACAAGTGGGTAGTTCTACCCCTGCATACAACATAAAAACTCCACTGGTACAAGGCTGAGACGGCAGAAAAAACCCTTGCTGGGTTTTTGCCCAGTAACATCTGACCCTATGTCCCAATATCTCTGCCGTCTAACTGCAGACTTGTCTAGGGATGTAATAAGACATCTAACTATTGATAGGTCATGATAATCAATGTCACCATCGAACTAGCCATGCAGTATTATCAACAGTAAACTGACCTGTCAACAGTTATGAAAGGAACACCGAACTGACACCAGTAAGGGTAGCTGGCAAAGATAAGTCAGCAGGGCTACTTGTGCCACCGTCATTCAGTTCATAAATGTGCTTTCTCAACTTAATCTGGTAATTTTGCTTACACATCAACCCAACATCAACAATCGTTGATCAGAGCATTGTGACTCAGATTCGGCACTTTGACTCAACTGCCACACAACAATTAAGAATCGGGACAGTTTTTTTGACTATACACGAGTCTATGATATCATTACAACAGTAACACAACAAAGAAAACCGTAGCTGAATCTCAGCCCTATAAACAAATACTTTTCGAATATTTTCCTTCATGTCCTCCGACAATCGGATCGCAACAAAATCGTCTGTCCCGTCACGTCTCTTTCTTTCCAGCGAGCTTAAAATATTGCGAACAGGAAAAGCCACAGACAAAAAATTCAACTTAAGATGTTTTTTGCACTTAAATTTATTATTACATGATCTGCCCACAATAAATTAGAATGTTGGTGTAGCATTGTAGATGTTAAATTTCTGGTTTATGACGGTGTTGGACTAAAAATCGTGCAGGCTAATGAAACTACGTCACTAGTCGGCACTCTTTTGAAGCCCAAATAAAAACTGTGTATCCTATTCACTAGTTGGCAAATGATGACTCAGTTTGTGTAAGCCTGCATTGCGCATGCGTAAAGTGAGTGATACAGCAGCATACGTTGATACAAACCGGGGCGCTACTTACGCCTCAAAAGGGTGCTAAGACACAATATTCTTAAACATAAATATGCCTAGGATAATGATGACGGCAAAATCAAGGTGGGTCCAGATTCGACACAACTAATGCTAAAGTGCTAAACATATAATACATATTCCGACAAAGTTGTGCACACTTTTGGAAAATTTGATTTCTGTGAAATACTTACAAATATAAACCACCGAAGTTCATATCCCGCAAAAGACACCTATTGCCCAAAACCGTTTATACCAACAAATCATCATTACCTTGGGCTAGGCAATGATATGTTTGCACTGAATGTGGATATACTAAACAATTTACACTGTTTTATTAAAAAGGATACAATTTGAGATACATTCTTCCGATTGATAGAAACACACTTTTGTGCCAATTTAATTAACATCATATGATGATATTACAATATGATAATCATTTAAAAGTGATGATGGGAGAACGAGTCTTCAGATGATTCCCGTCAGTGTCGTAACAAGGCCTAGGGTTAGGGCAAAAAAATCACTACAAACAAGTACCAGTGGTCAAGTGGAAATCACACCATCACAATAGTAATACAATTATCACAATAGTAATACAACTATCACAATAGTAATAGTTGCACAATAGTAATACAACTATCACAATAGTAACGCAACTATTTCTAAAAGGTGATACAACAATCGCTGTAGTAACACAACTAGTGCTATAATAAATTTCAGGGTTGGCACGTTTTTCCCACCCTGGTAAATACTGGGCGGTAATTACCGGTAAAACCCGTCCTGACTGGGAAAAACTCTTAAAAGGATTATATTTGAAGCTGTCTTGCAATACAAGCTACTGTACCATCACCAGAATGAATATATATATATATATATATATATACATATACATACATACATGCATGTATGTATATATATTATATATATATATCAACACTGGTCATTACTGAACAATCATAATTACAATTTGACTGAAAACAACAATAAACATTACATTCTAGTCTGCGCACAAAAATCGTTGCTGTGACGAGAACAGCTATTTTATTAGTATTTTATATACATATTTAGGTACATAGGTGCAAGAAACACACAAAAGACATTCACTTTCTTTATTTAGTATTTAGTGACATTGCCCTTGGCTTGGATGACCTCTTGGATGCGTGTGGGCATGTTGTCACTCAATTTCTGGAAGTAGTCAAGGTGCATGTCCAAAACCCACAGCTTCTTGATTTCCTCGCACAGATGGGGAACACTGCTCGTGTTGTTGCAGGAAAGCTTTCTCTTCATCTGATTCCAGGCGTTTTCAATCGGATTAAAGTCCGGGGAGTTTCCTGGCCACTGCAGCACCTCAATTTTCTCCTTCTTGAGCCATGTTGACACACTTTTGGCCTTGTGGCAGGGGCGCTGTCTTGCATGAAGTGGGTGCACTCGTGGATGTAGTAGGCATTCTTCAGATGAGATTCCAAGACATCCACATAACGAACTCCATTCATCGTCACGTTCTTCGGAAGGAAGTATAGGTCTCCCCGGCCCTTCTGTCCACTGAAACACCCCCAAACCATCACTCCATCCGGGTGTTTGACGGTCTTCTGGGTGTACTTGGGATCATACTGGCTCTTGCCAATGGGTCGCCTCACACGTGCTGCTGTACTCCGGATGCACCTAAGTGCTCTCATCACTCCACATCAAATGTCTCCACAGCTCTACAGTCCAGATTTTGAACTTACTGCAGAAATCAAGTCGCTGCTTTCTCATTCGGGCCGTGATGACAGGTTTCTTTGCTGCCTTGCGACACGGCATCTTCATGTGTTTTTGGAGTCGATGTTGGGTGGTTCGCGTCAACCCTCCCACCAGAACGTCCAGATGGTTTGCCTACAATTCGCCTGCAGTAACGGTCGGGCAGGACATCACCTCTCTTTTCAACATCGAATCTGTCCTCATCGACGTCTTCCTAGGCCGACCAGAGCCCTCCTTCCTCTTGGGGGGAGCCCAGCCACCGCCTTTTTGAGCATACGGATGGCCTGCATACTGCGGCGCGAACGCATGGCAATGTCGCGGTTGCTCAACCCTTCGTTGCCGTCTTCTTCAATTGTATAACAAATTGCCATATATTGTCAGCCGGGCTTTCACCTCTGCCTCTCATGATGCTAACTGACCAGTGCTTCATGAACAGAATGCCTGACAGAATGTGTATGTCTAGTCTGGTCTACTGATACTGAGGTACATGGCTTCCCAGCAGAGGATCCCAGCAGACTTACAAGTTCAAACATTAAGTTGGAGCTGATTTGGGGCTCATAGAGACAATGGCTACAGCTGTTTGCAGGTCCAGTCATTGTCCCTTAGTCTAAATGTCAAGGCATGGTGTAGCTGGCAATGTCACAACTAATGTTTGTTGAGTGGCTGCAGTAGAACCTGCCAATGTCCATTTCCTTTGTTCCTTGAACAGATTGAAAAATTGGCACCTGACAATACTGGTCAGGCTGTTTGACTTCAGTCAGCATACTTTAGCAGTACTTGGCACTGTCCCTTGTGAGAGTGACAATGACATTTATTTACTAACTGATCAATTACTCTTTCATCTCGTTGACTTCATGCTTTAAACAAATACAAGGATACACCTGAACTAGTAACTAGTCAACCTGTTTGCTTTAGATGAATATTAACTATCTTTCTAAATGGATGGTAATATAAGTTATGGACTTATTCCTGGATATTACCGGTAAATACCAGATTTACCGGTAAATACCGGTTTTTACCACTGCCCTGTTTAAAACCGGTTTTTCCCGAAAAAGTGCCAACCCTGATAAATTCACTAACACAACCCCTAGTGCCCCCCACTACTCACCAGGTGTCGGTGCTGACGGTTCCTTTGACAACTCCCGGGCGTACTCCCTCATGATGGCGTCGAGGCCAGCCTTGGCGACGCGGTCCTCGCGCATACTTGACTCGTCCTCGCCGTCATCCTCATTCGTGTCCTCGTCACCCTCACTGTCAGATCCCTTCTTCTCCTTCTTCTTCTCAGGACCCTCCGCTTTCTCCCTCGCCTTCTTCTTGTACTCGTCCAGTAATGTCTTCGTCTTCGCGTCTACCTTCACCTGCGAACGAACACAAGCAGCATCAGTCATGGGGCGAATTCCAGTTCCAATTCTACTGTAATGACTATGCATTACGACACCTAGACTCTTTACACTTTACTCCTTGGCAGACCTGTTCAGTTGAATACTATCTCGACTTGTCTGGGAAGCATTCAGACACCACTGTCTATAGCCAGGTACTCATTCATACATCTGAGTGCACTGGAGCAACATATAGTGAATGTGGACTGTATATATTTGAATATCAAACATGTTTTTTGAAAACATAGAGTCCGAATATATACTAGTCAATTCCTAAAAATGATTCCAATTCAACTTCCAAATCATCAATTCCAAGACATCAAGCAATACTGTAGTCCAAAAAGAATGAAGTTTCTAGGTTGTTTAGTGACATTTCTATGCTTTTAAAAATATGTAAAAAATCACTTCAAAATAGTATTTTTTTTTTATTACATTTTGAGAAATACCCTGAAGGAAAAATTTGCATGTTTGTAAGCACAAATATATTATTGACATTCAGAGGTTTGTTTTGTGAACAAATGCATATTAGGCGTGCTACAGCTTCATAAAAATGTTACAACAATGTTGAAAGACTCCCGTGTAATTTGGCGAACATGTAAGACCAGCTTGCATACCAAGTTATAGCTTTGTAACTACGTTCAATCGCAAAACAAGAAGACTACCGCAAGCATTGGTTATTTAACATCGCAATGCAATTATGTAATCTTCATAAAACAAGAAAGCGTATTCGGCTTTGTTTTACGGAAATCAAACGGAACACTTCGCACAGCTCCTAAAAAATAACATTAAAATACATGAAACAGAATTAATTAGAGAGTAGCAGTGGTGGCAATCAATAAAACGAATATTAACCCTCGTGGTCAGAACACCCGAATCAACCCGAGTATGCCTCACGGCCAGAACGCCCGAATCAACCCGAATACAGGGTCACATTTAAACTAGTACCGCGAAACAGTGTCATCCAATAACGGCAATTTATTTCGGCAGTTAGCATATAATAATATTGAAGTTTCACTGGGAAGCATCAAAAGTCGGAAATGATGGCGATTTCCGTGACTAAATAGCGCCAACCACCACGCGGTTTTGTAGTCGAACGCAGCGACACACAATTTCCGGTCCCTCTTTTTACGCCACGCAGTGAATATTTTAATGGTGATTTTCAGCCAATGAGATTAAAGTTTAACATTTGCTGTGGGCATAAACATGGAAGCACCCAGGAATTATTCCAAAACACGCATCCGCAGGCGATTTCTACGATTAAATACTAACTTTTGAGCGGTCTATTTTGTTGTAAAGAAGTATTAATGCGCAGCGCAACGAAGCGGGTGGTGTTTTTTTAGCTTTGTTGTAATTCTCGACATTGTCATTATGTCGAACTCCAGTAATTCGGACTTTGACGGGATTTTCGAATCGAGTTTATAACGAACGCTGCCATCGAAGGGGAATGTTTTGTACTGTGATTACGCATTTAAAATATAACACCAACTTAATAGTTCAGACGGGATGACGGCTATGATCACAAAGAACGCCATTTTTTATAAAATCTTGACAATACATGCACTCTGAAAAACTGAAATTATTTCAGTTTTATTTACCATAGACATTTAGTTAGTTTTCCATTCTGTAGCATAGTAATTTATGAACATTTCATACGCAGCATGTAACCGCTAATTATTAATGAAAAATATTTAAAAAAATGAATTGTTGAAAATTATTTAAGTATTTTATTTTTGTCAAACTTTAGCAATTCATATTTGGGTAATAAATTGACATTATGTCACATACTTGGCTAGTTACACCAGGAATTAGTTCCTCAAATGTAGTGAAAATTTTACTTGAATCGGATCAAAAGTTATTTATTTATTTGCATTCATGCAACCCGAGTATATCACATGATTCACTCACAGCACATTCTCTCGATTTAAGGCCTGGTACGGGTGCTAATTTACGCTTTTTAGAAAAAATATGTCAATTTAATTTTCCAGCGCCAGATAGTAGATTTGTATGTTTACTATAAATAAACTTCACTTTTAGACCAACAACATACCTCTAAACGACTTTTATTCGTGTATAAAGTCCACCCTTATCACACTGATATATCCATTTTTATTGGGAAGACGCGAAATGCGCTGAAAGTTGTTTACGCCATGACAACGCGGTCCTTCCTTTGACTTACGCCATCTTGTTTGATATTTTTGGAACCGCCAAAACGTCGTCTGTCAATCACCGTAGTCGGTAATCCCGCCCTTGTGAAAGCATTCGGCCAACATCGTTATTTATGCAAGCTATATTTTGCCGAGAATGACCTTATTTGGCATTCGGTAACTGTCGTGTCGTCATCCGCTAAGTTCCGTGACGCGCCTCGTGTCTACGAACACTCTGATTGGTTTACGAAGTTGCGCGAGCGCAAAACTCTCCCAGCATGCCACTTGTTGCTACTTCCCATTGTTTATAAAATATGGCGGTTTTCTCGAGCGATGTGAGTTTTGTCTCTGACGATGTTGATAAGAGATAGTTTAGAGTTAGTTAGTATAGAGAACAGTTGCGGAAAAGGACGTTGTGGCTGAATGTCATTTGTGAAGAAAAGGCAACAGTTATTGGCGGCTTCTGCGTGGGGAAAACGCAAGTTAATTTCGTCGCGTGTCAGAAACGCTGGCGAAGATGCGGCAATGCCAGTCGGAGCTGTCACTTCGACTTCGCTGCCCGTTGCCATGGCTGAGTGTGGGGCTTGTGCTAATGTTACTATCGGCACCAGTGACGGTACGGTACGATAGTTAAAGAGACTGCAGCTTTGCCAAATAGTGCGTCCTGTAGCCGGACAAAGCTAGTACTGATGCGTGATGACAGCAGGCCTGTTAACAGGCCTTGCCCTTGGGCTTGACATGTTAACTGTTTGGTATACAAGACTAAGTTATTGCTTTGTTAACTTATATTTTCAGAACTGTGCAACTTATATATGGGCGTCTGTTCTTTTCAGTAAAACCTGTAACTTGCTGTTGCCCCAGATTTGTTGGCATATAAATAAAATTGTATTATTATCATGTGGATATATTTCATCATAAACATTGCTTGTTATGCATAATTAATGTTGTGAGAAAACAAACACTTTTAATTGAATTGTTTTGGCTGTTTACAGCCATTACTATTCACATCTTGACATTTCAGTGTCAGATGGACGTTTACAGAAAATCAGATGATGATGCAAATGACCTTTATATTGATAAAAAAAAGCTAAATTGTATAAATTCTGTGGGTGTATTTCATCTCAGATATTATTTATTGTGCATAATTAATGTCTGGGAGATAAACAAACACAATTTATTGAATGTTTTACTTGTTTACAATAATATTATTCATATTATCACTGTGTAAACTTTTACAGCCGTTTACAGAAAATCACGTTTTTGGCCATATAAACTTGCAACACTCTGGAAGTAAAAATGATATGATAATCTGATTTTGATTGTTGTGTTCTCCCGAGTATTCTGCACAATCTGTATAAAAAACATTTTGGATTTGTGTTTTATCTTTGTAGTTATCTAAAAAAAAAGTTGCATTTTCAATAAATCGGTTTTGAAAATTCAAAATATAAATATTAAAAAAATTTGAAATGTTTTTTATACGGATTGTTAGTTAGATTACCATATCATTTTTACTTCCAGAGTGTTGCAATTTTCTAGATGTGCTATGAATACCACCATTTGGCGGCCATTTTGTTTATTACCATGGAAATGGGGGTCTGGCAGAAAAAAAGTCATACATTTTTTACTCAGTAATAGCTGTTCTACAGCTTGGATGCAATTTTTTTTTTTATTATGCATTTTAAAAAGTGTCCTATCTAGCTGCCATACCTCCCCTTAATAGGATTCAATAACAGGTACATATTTGCATTAATCTGGCCTTGAGAGGGTTAAGGAATCATTTTAAGGGCAAATCTCAAAATCTGTAGATTTGTGATTTATGGAGAAAAATTTTTTTGCCGACATCTGACTCATTTTTATAAGATGGGTCACTATTGTCATGCTCAATAAATTCTTAACCGTTAAAAGATCTGATCCCACAGAGGGTCGATGAAATGGGTGATGTTGTTATAACACAAACTTCCCCTCAAACATACAACAACGATAGTAAACTCGATCACGTTAACTGAAACTTAGCCACCCTTGATGGGGTGTAATTAGCCTATGATGAGACAAAGAAGCACACCCTCAGATCCTGGCCAACAACCCACATGGTTGAGCAGCCAGGAATGGCATGGTGTTTCGGCACTGCTGACACTACCCCAAAGGGGTGGCACAGCCTTAGTGAGCAAGGATGAATATCATCACAGGAAGTGCTGCATCATGTCTTCATTTATCTAGTAACTACCTCAGAAACTGAATTATACCCTCTTAAAATGTTGATTCAACATAACATACTGTTTCATTTCATATTGTTTGCATTGTGAGCTGAAAATTGCTAGAAAAGGGATTAAAACGTTTCCTGAAGGTTGAACATGGCCTGCACAGCCAAATAATTAGTTTCATTGAAGCGAAGGTTTCCCCCATATGTAAGCTAATGAAAGCTGACATTACCCTCAGGTGGCAGCAGACCCATGAAATGGGTGATGTTATGACACAAACTTCCCCTCAAATATACGACAACGATAGTAAACTAGATCATGTTAACTGAAAGTTAGCCACCCTTGATGGGGTGTAATTAGCCTATGATGCGACAAGGAAGCACACCCTCAGATCCTGGCCAACAACCCACATGGTTGAGCGGCCAGGAATGGCATGGTGTTTCGGCACCGCTGACACACTACCCCAACGGGGTGGCACAGCCTTAGTGAGCAAGGATGAATATCATCACAGGAAGTGCTGCATCATGTCTTCCTTTATCCAGTAACTACCTCAGAAACTGAATTGATTCAACATGACAGAGACATATTGTTTCCTTTCGTACTGTTTGCATTATGAGCTGAACATCGCTAAAAAAGGGATTAAAACGTTTCCTGAAGGTTAAACACGGCCTGCACAGCCAAATAATTAGTTTCACTGAAGTGAAGGTTTCCCCCAAATGTAAGCTAACGAAAGCTGACATTACCCTCAAGTGGCAGGTTATCTACACTGCGACCACAAGAGGCAGTCTTTAGCAAGGATGGCAACATTACAGGATGTAACAATCAGTATAGCTTCTTGGAGCACTTTACCATACAAGGGTCTCTAGGAAACTTTTACACTTATTTTGAAATAATGGTGCACATGATGTAAATTTTATGAAGTATTATTTTAATCTTAATGACATATCGTCACGTACAACGATATATGGTACTAACAACTTCAATGGAAATGAAAGATAATGTACTTGTTTGTTTGAGATTTTCTGCAGTTTCCTTACTCTAAAAAAAGGCTACACATTAATTAAAGTAGGTCTTACATTATGCCACTACATTATTCATATGGTTTCTTGCTACATTGCAAAATGTTGTAGAATTTCCACACCCTTTATATTTTTTTTGCATGTACATGATGCACGGTTTTTTAATGTTAGTTTTTATAGCTGAACATGGGTTCATCGTTAAAACATTAGTAATGATTTCTAATGAAAATGCAACAAAATGACAGATACTCCACTCCAATTTTGAAATGCTGTTACGCAGAATGCCTAACCCAGTATACATACCACAAGTTTCTTGCCAGCAATTTGCCACTCGTTGAGCAGGCGAATACATCGCAGTGTTGCCTCCGGCTGCTCATACTCACAGAAACCAAATGCTGAAAAAAAAACACAAGCTAAATATTTAAACAAATCTTGCTAAAGCAACACTAGTCTAAACCTTGTTTTCCACTTAACCCTGCAACCGACCAACGGAAATACTGTGTAGCAGACTGTTACAGTACAAAATCACAACTTTGCTAATATGTATCACAAAATATGAATGAGGTATCATTTTATTGCTAAAGGAATGTTTTTTATAATATAATTGAATTTTTTTTATAAATTCAATAATCATGGGGTTATTATTATCTGAACTTCATCCAAAAAAATTAATTTTATCCTGCTACCAGATAATTACTGAGTGGATATATGCCCTACATCGGACATATCCAGTGATACAAATGTAGCCTTACGTGTAAGCTACCAAATAACATAAAAATGGGCCAAGAGCCCCTGAAGTCCTTTGGAGGGCCCTGGGGGGGGGGGGGGTTCGAATGATTCAATAAGATTTCCTGTGTATAGTGGCACTACCACACAAAATGTCTATGTAAAATCAGAGAAAGTTACTGCATTATTCGCACTATATAAGTTACAAGAATTTAAACAGGGCACCCGTCAAGAATTAGTTATGGAGAAGAGTCCATTTGAAGTCGAGAGTCATTATTCATATGAAAACAAAATTCGGCAACTGCCTGTTTACTACAATACATCAGCCCGTAAGGCAGAATCCAGTGCCATAGCATGCAGCCTGTGTAGCCTACTAGGGTTGCAGTCTCTTAACCATTTCAGTACTACAGCCCTGACCAGCTGTGACCACTGAATACTGCATTCCCAGTGAATATGCAAGACAATGGACTACCTCACTTCAAGTCAAGAATTTAGCAACTAAAATTCATTTTATGAATAGGAATGTTATATATTTTTGGAAAGTATGACAATTAGCGAGTAAGATGAGCCATATCATTTTACATTCTGACGTCATGATAACCAGCAATCCAAGATGGCCACCAAGATTTCAACGTTTTTGCAGTTGCTGAACACAGTTGTACACTAAGTTCGCCAACATCGTTATTGTGTCGATTGTTAACATTCGACAAAGATTCTTCTAAATTCTTTCTAAAACTATCAAATAGTCTGTCAAAAACATACGGTGGTAAATTGCTAGTTGAAGTAATGCCATCCGCCATTGTGGCCACTGTAGATTTTGATAATCCATCATTAAAAACCGCGAAAATCTCCATAAACTATTATTGATCGATAATAAATGATACCCTCTGTTGAATAGCTAATTTATTCGCCTTGACAACCATACACAACAAGCGGCTCCACGTAGTGGATAATTCTGAGTAAAAACGATTTGAATAACAGACATCGTCAATGCCGAATAACCGGCCTGTCGTACTGAAATGGTTAAGGACACTGTCTTTTAGCATCTAGTCCAATGTGTGACAAACACACTACACTACATAACATCTCATTTTGGGCGGCCCTGAGGTGCCCTTAGAATGATTCAATCAAAACCAGATTTCTTGTGTATAGTGGCACTTCTACATGAATTGTCTATGCAAAATCAGAGAAAAAGTTGAAGTTTTTGAAAAAATGGGCAAAACGTGAAAATTTACCAGTTTGGGGGGCCCTGGGGCATTAGAATGATTCAATCAAATACAGATTTCTCGTGCATAGTGATGTCTATGCAAAATTTGAGAAAAAGTTGCTGAACTGTTTCTGAGATATGGCAGCTAACGGCAGATGGCGCACGCAGAATGATGGCATAAATCTGTTGGACCTTCGGCCCAAAGGACTAAAAATTAATCAAATCCATTATCACAGGGTAAGCTTGCATGCCCTAATTTTGATAATTGAATTTTGCAGCAAAATATTTAGAAATAACTAAGTTCGACAATTTGCGCATCTGACGACACTTGACCTCTTTCTACTACCCAATTTTAAATGTAACAATGCTGACCTTTTTTGCTACACACAATTTGTAAACAAATATCATATTAAAGGTTACTATAATTCACCACAACTATTAATTTTACCATACATGTGAGCAGACCTTTCCAGATGGATGTTTGTAATACATATATGGAATGTAATATTTTGTAATAAAGAGATTCATTTATTGCAAAAATTGTCATTGAGTAATCACTAAACACAAGTTAATTTGAAAGGAAACTTATTATGACACCACAAACAGAAAGAATTACATAACTATAAACTCACATAACAGTCTGAAGCTGTGCAATGTTTATACAACAGTCCACACAATACACAGGAGCAAAACTCATACAGATATTTTATTACTCTGTCATTATTTTAACTATGCCTACCTTGAAGTTTTCCAGATGCGCCCTGCACCCTTTTCCAGCTGAGTACGTTGCCACACCTCTGCCAACAGACATATAGATGTTTGTAATTCATTTAAAATTCCACAGCACTTCAGAGATACCCAAACTGAACTGAGCAGAGAATATGCCTTCCCAATACCTTTATGCATATTCACAGGGACAAATAAAACTTCCATAAGTTATGTTTTTGATGAAAATGCCTACTTTTGATATTTTACATGTATTTAAACGTCTATACTAATGTTAATAAAGCAGAAACCTTCTAAAAATTAAGAAGCTTTGTGAAATGGTGACATTTGACGGCTACATGCACTAACAGAAACAAATTACACTACACAATGACAGGTTTATTACTATCTGAACACGGTCGCTTGATCAACATACCTGTAACATCTGTCTGATCATAGAGTCAGGGGCACGGTCACTGATGTTTCCCACAAACACTGTAGTCACTGGCGGCTTCTCATCCTTTTTCTCAATCTGCTCGCACAATAGTACACATGATGAACATTCACAGTTTGATATCGATATCAAACAAATGGGCCAAGAGACCCTGAAAACCTTTGGACTATAATGTGAGTTTGTAATTATTAATGAAATGGTTTTTGGTGAATCATAGTTACAGATCATTAAGGGTTATGATGGAAATAAAATATTGACATGTTTAGTGCAGACTATATGCATGCCAGTGAAGATACACCTGGAAATAAAATATTCGAGTAGACCGTTTCGTGAAGATTGTATATATTAGTTGTATATATTAGTTAGTGTTATTAAGGCCAGACACGGCAGGTAGATAGGATTATTTTTTAATTTGTGCAAACAGTTCAATTTTTTCTGCCCAATGCATGAAATGGGTCATACTGAGTAAAATATATATTGAACTTTTTTCAGCCAGACCCCCCGTTTCCATGGTAACAAACAAAATGGCCACCATTTTGAGCAAATATTGGCAAATTTGGAAACACTGCCATTTTTTATTGAATCCATATATAGTTATATTTCTTGCAAATCCATGTTCTCTATAGATTATATTGTGCAATGATCAGAGCATTTTTTGAAATGTTGTTTTTATTTTTTGAATAATTTTTTGGTAAAATACGAATAACAATCTTGTTTTTTGGCAACAAATATGGCTATATCTTTCAAACTATTTATGATTTTTAAAGTGTCTATCATTGCACACAGTAGAATATGCTGACTGCAACACTGAAAACATTATTTATATAGCATAATTATTCCAAGAGATATCCCGTTTCCAAATGCAGAAATTTGAAGACATTTTTTTTGGAGAAAATGGCTGTCAAAGATTACATAATGGATTTCATTACATGATATCGACATGCTTGATCCATGACTAAAACTCACTTAGAGGTACGTAATTGTCATAAAAGTGAACTTTATTGATAGTATGCATACAAAGGTATAATAATCTGGCAGAAAACCATTTTCAGTATTTTTTGTCAAAAAACACAATTTCACCTGGGGTGTCTGGCCTTAAAAATACTGTAGAATTTTATCCTGATACTCTGCTATTTAGGCTGATTTCCAGTGGTTGTAGACACCTTGCAAGAGAGTTGGTGAGCTGCAATCTCGCATGTAGCACAGTTAAAGGTTGTTTAAGAAAATGTGCAAACATTATCTGTTCTCATTTTGCCACTACCACCCTCCCCCAGAATGGAAAGAAGAAAGAGATGAACTATGATAAAACTTTATTTGTTCACAAGGTACATATACCTACATAGTGTGTACTAGCTTAGTTATTTTATTTTAATCCTAGATCATATCATTACATTGATAGTTATGTCTAGGTGTTTTAAAGTTTCTGAGGTTCTGCCTGTGCAGTAGGGATTCCCATTACACATTATAGTTACAGCCCACATGGAGGCATTCAGTTTGACACTGGGACAATGGCAGATAGTGAACCAAGGCTAGCCCAATACACACATTTACAACTGGTCACCCCACTCAGCAACACCAGTGATCAGGGCAAAGTCCATCATCCAGTTATAAACAGAGATCAGTGGCTGCAGGAGGCAGCAGTAGGGAAACAGAAGGACAATTTGATTGAATCATTCTAAGGTGCCCTTAGAATGATTCAATCAAATACAGATTTATTGTGTATAGTGGCACTACCACATGTCTATGCAAAATCAGAGGAAAATTTGATTTTGAAAAAATAAGCAAAATGTGAAAATTTACCAGTTTCGGGGGTCCTGGAGGGCCCTTAGAATGATAATGGTAGTACCCTAATGCTAGGCACACACCAGCCGATTTTCAGCACACACCAACCGACTAGTCGGCGTAAAAACCATTTCGGGCCACATGCTTTCATATTTTACTGACCTGCCAGATAACCGACGCTTTAGAAATTGACAGATTATTTTATCCTATTGGCATTGACCATCATCAATTTTTTTCACTTGTTCTTAAAACAGGTGCCACAAATAATCCTAATTTCTACCTGACTTTGTAAGTTTGTTTCACGCTTCCCACAGGAATCGCCATTTTGTTTTGTGAAAAACGTTACCTCTGGTGGCACCGCTACCGGGCGCATATATATTAAGCCTTAAAAATCCGCAAAGCGGCGCTAGCGGTGAAAAACGTTTTTGAGAAATTCGTTGGGTGCGACTGATTACACTTCAACATAACGTTAACTGAAACGGCTAAATATAACGTTCTGCGTACTATTATAAAACATAGCTCGACGCTATGCGTTTCTTTGCTGGAGGATATGCTAAATGCTCAAGCCATATCGTCGTAAAGGCTGACGGCGAAGCTCCGACTTACTATGTAACAAGTTTTGTTTTTCTGATAGCCCTTTTGGCCTAATTTTTACAAATGTTTCATATGTTTATTGCAGGTGTATCGAAACACATTGTTAACTCCATAGTAGACACGCGAATTTATAGTGGATTTTTTCCACAAGGATCAAGCTGAGCACCGACGGTCGGCACGAGTCGGTTGGTGTGTGCGGGCTAAGTCGGTGGAACTAATTGGCGTCTAGCACCGACTGGCAACGTAAGTCGGCGTTAGTCGGTTGGTGTATGCCTAGTATAAGATATGTCCATACAAAATTAGAGGAAAAGTTGCTGAACAGTTTCTGAGATATGGCAGCTAATGGCGCACGGCGGATGCAGAGTGATGGCATAAGTCCGGTGGACCTTTGGCCCTAAGGACTAAATTTTTTCACTTTGTACTGCCAAGGAGCAACAGTTGCTTGAGTGATGTTGACATAAAGCATCTATCATAAACCACAGTAGCTGCAGACACACATTTTGCATGATGATTAATGACAGGGAGACCAAACTGACATTACTGATTGCAAACAACAAGGGAAACCACATTTAACAAGATTCAACACTGCCCATCCCTTGATGTCTCATGGGATGTCTGATAGAGTCAGACACTGAAGTGCAAAACAGACAAAAAATCCCAACACTAAATACAGCATTGCTCAATATAAAATACATGAATGCATCACTGCAGTTAGTGTAGTTAGGCCTCTTAGAAAGGCATGCATGCATCAATCACTGCACCCAATACATGGTGATGTCAGGCTTTGTGGACACCGGAATGATTTGTGAGGGCGACAGGTGATCCCGTCTGCCTTCTTTCACACAGCATTCACCAGTAGCAAGCAAACTTGTCACGTTTCGTTGAGCGACAGTAAGACAAACCACACCATTATCAAAGTGGTTCCTTTGCGACTACTTGCTTGAATAAACTGAAATGCTCACCTTTGGGATTTCCTGAGGGACTAGCTTCTTGGATGGTTTTGGTGCTGAGTTCGTGTTGATTGTACTGGCCGTTGTCATGGGCATCCCCATCTGTGGCCTCATCATCTACAGCCCGACACAGAGAACACTAGAGTGATACATGTACAAGTTGATCTAGTACTCATCAGTATTCTACAGGAATTGTCACGCACTACATTACAGTAAAAACAAGAACATTCCAATCAAACTGTTTCAACTGTCAGAATCGCATACTAGACATTTTTTATCGCTTATATTGGAGAAGCGATGTGCCAAAAGAATGGAGACTGGTGCAACTGAGGAGAACAATTCTAAAACACAACATTCCTAAACACTATGTGCATTTTAAACTTGAAACAATGTGGATGACTAATACATCAATATGATTGGAAACATTGTTTTTCTTTGTTTCCCCGTCAAATATTAGAATCAAGAAAATAAACGCTCCCAAAATTGAAATGAATTAGGTACACGACTGTGCATGTATACAATGACGGGCCTCTAAAATATAGATCTATGCATTCTGTATATCAATGATCATAAATTATTTTCCTAAAACAAAATAACGATAAGCTGATTAACTATATTTACTTACCGGCATAATACCCATCCCCATGGGCATCATTCCTGTGAAAAAAAACAAGTGAATGATGAATGCTAGCATTGCATCGGCTCGTTATATAAAATAATTTGTTGTACTTAGAAACAACAGGTGACATGCTGCTGGTCATGGCGACACATGTGTAACATGTTATAAACACTTCGCACAGTAGACTAGATGATAATCTATGCAACTGTTTCTAATCTTTTTTTGCAAACAACACTTTTGGTCGATAAAAGAATATAATTCAGTTTTAAATAAACAAGCAGTAATCTCTGTAATATTCTCCCTTAGTTGTCATTCAGCTAATGTGATGTTCAAACTACTAGTATGGTTGGATTTACTACAAATGTTGGTACAACAACAACCCTAGAAAAACACGATGAACTATGCTCAACTTTTGATAATAATATTTATTTCATAAAGCGCAATTTCCAATAAAATGCTCAAAGCGCCAAACAAGATTCTAATAGCATAAAACATTAAATGATGTCTTTTAGTCTCTTATAAAACACTTGGGCACGCTTTTCACCATCAATAAACATAGCTGTAAACCTTAGACTAAGGAAGTAACTTACCCATGGGTGTAAAGCCATAACCCCGCGTCATCATTCCCGGTGGCATGGGAGGGATTCCCATAGGTGGTCTTGGGGGATATGACATTGTTCCCCTCGGGGTTCCACCAGCTACAATTTGTTATTTCTACAGCAGATTCTGGCAAAGAAAAAGACATTTTGTATTAGGCCAAAATAAAATATAGTTGTTTCATATAACGCTGATTTTTTTAAACAGAGTAGGTAGGTAGGAAAACAGTACATTTAAAAAAACATTTTATTGAAAAAAAATTGGGTAGACAGACCTATTGTAATATTTTATTTTTTGTCAGTCTATGAACATTTCCAGCAGTCTATAAAAGGGCATATATTTTACTGCTGGGGTTAATATGAAATGGACACATTTGAATGAAACTGGAAGGTACTGTATGTATCTTAATGTGATAACGAAAACACTGTCGTCATACTAAAATACACTTATTTTATTAATTGAACATGAAATATCAAGAGAAACTATGTGTGTATATGTATGTATATAACTATATATGTGTGTATATGCATATATAAATATGTCAGGGGTAAATTTACACAAAAGTCAATGACTTTGTATTTACCCCCTTCAAACATTGTATATTCTCACTTGTATTATAGTTAAACTTGTTTGATCTTGTATATATATTATTGTTGCCAACGTTCTGAATAAACGTTCATTAATTAATTCATTAGTAAAAAGCTATGATGTTTTGATTCCACCATCCCAGATCACCCCAGGAATATTTATATTAAAAAATATTGCTTCTTAGCACACTTTCGAGACAGTCCGATTTGCATCAACATGTACTGTTTATCACTTATTCCAAGTGTGTGGCACAAACTTGCACAAACCAGAGCATTATCTGGGTCTTAAAAGTATGATAAAGGTAATGTTGTTGTTGGATCTGGAATGATGGCACTAACGCACCAACTTCTCAAATGTAGTCAAGCACAGTTATGTGCCGCTCATTTTCGTATTGACTGGTGACGTGGTCAGACAGAAAAATTACTGAGGATTGAATATGCATTTTCATCACACCAAACAACTTCGACAATCGTTGACATGACAGACACAGTCACGAATTAATATTATACGGGAGGTCCCTAATTTCGCAGCAGGCAATAAGAAAACAAACCTGGACAAACTCTTCATACAATTTTAAAACAGCGAAACTGAGGTTGCCGTGAAGACACGCTAGCGCAAACAATCGTATATATATATTAGGTATAACATGCATGGTAAAACACCATGACATAAACAAGTTACATTTATATCAGCAACCATATTTATTTTCACATAGTTATATATTAATTACAATTACAGCCCCGGTAAAGTAAAACGCAAACAATGTATAAACACATTAAAAAGACAAATGATGCAACCCTCGACCTTCCTGGAAGTGTTGTTATGTGACAGTTACCAACATAGTCACATGACGACAGAGAGTGGCGCAGACAACACTGATAAAGACGTCAAAAGCTCCGTTCAGAGCAACATAGTAAGGTAACTTACCATATTTTCAAAAGTCATCTAAGTAGTTGTGTGTTTTTGACAAGTTTTGTTTAGAAGATTTCCACAGAAGACTATACTCAAATTAAATTGCTTTTGACAGTGATGCTTAGCTTGTCAAGTTTTCACCAAGATTCTCATTAGGCTAAGTGTACACATTTCTTAGTGAGTATGATATGTTACCTGCCCAAGTTAGTATTAGCAAGTCCAAGATATGATATTATTTATCAAACTGCCGACTCTGCCTTAGCTCTTTTTTTGTCAATCTTTTACATAACTTGCCTAAATTATTAGCAGTGTCTGCCTACAAGGTACTCCTTCGGGGAGTAAAATATATATATATTCTCAATCTAATTACCATTACATTTTCTCTGGTGTTTCCTTCCTTCATTCAATTCCCAACATTTTATATTTGACTTTCAATGCCGATGGTGATGCCTGCGTGTGTCTGTGATGATGATTGACGGGCGATGTTCATATTATTTGTTATGTTGCTCCATGCATCACATTAACTTCTGAATGTCATGGCGATCCTTCACAAACAAATTTGTGTAATCATTGTCCAGTAACCACTCATCTCTGAATCTACTGTCATCCATAACACATGGCATAGTAATCACGAATCATGAATTGAACGTGAAAGAATTTTTTTTAAAATAAACAATAGGTACGCCGACATGTGACCAGACACGCGAAGAAAGAGTGCATCTGATTGGTTCACGCATTCACATGCCGCCATCTAGCGATTATGTGTGTTGTTATTTCATGTGGCGCCATCTACTGAATCATGTTACTGCTCATTTTCACCGTCCACCATGTTATTTTTTTTGTGCAAAAATTGTCCGAAATTTTAATCACCAATATTTACCAAAAAAATTACTGAAGGGTTCGAAAAAATATTATTACAATTATTTTGTCAGCAACTCGTCATGAATTTGCTTGGATGTTCGTGAATATCTGTTTCACGAACTTGTTTTTTTAAATTGTTAGTTGTAGAGCTATTTGCTCACCGAATAATTTTAGAACAAGTGGACTAAGATTATCATAACCAGAACTTTTCTTAGATGTGTTATGTAAAGGTCTGTTGATGTGGAATATATTCCAACTATCACTCAAAACAAAAGCAACCTAAAAAGTGTTGTATTATCATTAAAAGCAATTGTTGTAAGTAGGTATGAAGTTCTAACAGAACCTTAATTCACTATGAAACACTTGTTCATATGTGTAAGGATATTCTAAATAGTTATTGTCAGTAGTTGGGATCACCTATGCTATACTATTTAATTGAACATTTACTATTGTTGTTGTTCCACTTTACATATCTGGTCTATTATAGAAACTTTATCAACATGCTACACATGAAATTATTATTACATTGTTTATACAGCTATGTGTGGGGTTGACAGCGACCAGTTCACTTAATAAGTAGGCCTACTTACTACAAAAAAACTACCTATCTATACTCACGACTGGAAGATTTAGGGCAGGTCAAAATTTGTGGCACTGAAATATTGTGTTCTAATGCTTTTGGCCTATTTAAATATACTGCGGCATGGTTTTGCACTGATTCATGTGACACGTGAACAATTTACACAGCATAGACAGGACCCCGAGGTCTTCGACGAGATTTTGATTTCACCGGTATATTTCCGTAACTTATTTCACTCAAAACAACTTTTGTAAGTTCGTTTGCAGAAATTTGAAGGAATGTGTTAGAGATTTAGCACATAAATATCTTACGGAAGAATTTCATCAGGTTTTAGTAAAAAATGGCAAAACACGATTGGACCCACGATTATTGCCCACACCGGCATAAGTAGTGTAACGTGTTTATTTGTCATTACAAATTGAAACTGGTCTGATAATCATAATGCGAATGTAGCTCTACATCTCAATTTCCCTACACACTGACTGAACTATGTTACCACGAGCTAAACAAAAATAAGGAATGTGTTATTCCAAAATCCTTTTCCCAAACGAATTGGGTTGGAACGCCCAATCAACGAGAAACATCGTCGGCACGGTTGGCGTTGTTGAATGGTTCATGCTCTCGACTCGTGATAGTCGTGCCGCTTGCCTTGATATCAGCCGTTACATTCGTTTAACCCTGTTATGCAACTATACATTGAATAAACTTCCAACAAAAATACCTATTATAGATATGCACAAACCAGTCATAAACAATTGCAATACTTACATTTACGCGCAATGACTATTAAAGCGTAATTACAAGATTCAAACAATCACACCTCCGACATGATTATTCAACATGGCCGATTTAGCACTGTGTACCTCGCTTTCGAATGAGAAACGTAATAGTTTTTATGTATCCTCCGGAGGGCGCTTTAAAATTAGCTAATAAATGAACAATGTTCAAAAACAAATTATACATATGCACAAACGTGCTTTTAGTTATTGTCATGGATAAAGCAATTATCTTTTTGCCCAGTTGCAATATTACCTTCGTTTTTGCGGACATAAAACACTAATACGTCTATTTATTTGTCCGAATAAGTAATATTCACCCGCCAGGAGGCACTACCAACAATAAGACCGATCACGATGAACGCGTTCGAGATACATTACTCAGGCGCCGCGAGATGGGAGCACTGTACCGATTCTTCCGTGCTCTTTCTAACGAAGTCACGTTGTAGCCACTGACCTAAATAGAGATCAGTGGTTGTAGCACTAAAATCCTGCAGTTATAAAATAATGCAGTTCCGGCCATTCAATACGCATATCCGGAAATATAAGTTCGCTGTGTAAGGGTCTGCCCTATTCTAAAAAAGTATGGTAGTACTACCGTAGTAGTACTACTGGTGTAGTAGTACTACTGTAGTTGGTTGAAATCCCAACATTAGTTAAACACTCCGTGAACACACTCGTTGTACTAATTAATATTTATAAAGTTTTGATGATGGATGTAATTTAAGGGCGACTTAAGTGATTTATTGTGAATTAACTGATGTAGCACAACAGCATGCATATTGTTTAGTTATTTTGCATACAAATAATTTTTAACTTATATACATCAGGTGGTTATGCTTTATCTGTCTGTCCTAGTTGACGAGTACGCATTATACTAATGTACTAGTAGTTATTTGTAACATTGTCAGAACGAAGTCTGGCGACTAGAGTACACAACATTGTCATGGACGTAGTGGTTTGTTTGTGCACAGAAAAAAGAAAACATCCACAGTATTAATTGTCAATTAAACAAGTAAATATTTAATGGTAAAATGGAAATGTGAATGTTTCACACACAAAATTGGATCTCAAGTGTTATTAGTTATTTAGACTTATATTCAATTCACTTATTTACTTCAGACCAAAATATGCACGGCGATACATTATATCGGCCCATATATTCATATACATGTAACAGTTAACAAGCTTATATTAATATTAGAAAGCATATTACATAATTAAACTAAAAAGTGGGACATCTATATGACCTAGGTATTTGATACTACTGACTTATTTAAGTTCCTCCCCATTTAGCTTATATACAAGAGGGCAAACATTCTTCATAAGTTTACCTTCCTCTACTTATCAGTATCATGCTTCTCTCATAGTTTAAGATAATTTAATATCCACAACAGTTTCACAAACTAATAACAACTCCCTGAGGCTTACACTGGAGAGACAGAACATCATCAGGTCATCTGTATACAAGGACGTGTTAACATTTTGGGTCAATTTTCTTAAGCATGGCATATTTATCACCGCTAAGGATACAAAAGTATTAAAACGTCAGAGTTTTTGAAAAGGATGTAGGCTGTAGTATAGCGCATACTAAAATATTCAATGCACGACGAACATAATAAGTCATAGATATACACAATGTATAGCGATACAAAGGCGGTGCCTATAGACAACTATATTATTTAAGTGTGGTGCCTGTAACTATCGGTATACATGCATGTCTGATATGTGGATATGCCCTATTATGATGATGATGACACGCACACGCGCGCACACCCGCACACGCACACACGCACGCAGGCGCACGCACGCACACACACGCGCACGCACGCACGCACGCACACGCACGCTCGCACTTGTGCATGAAGCGAACTGTTGCGAGAAGTTGTATTTAGTCAGTAGACTTCTATAAGGCAAAACGTTTTTGGAAAGAGCAAAATCGGACATTTGGTTGAAATACCTTTTTAACACAACTGATCTCAGAATTGTTGTTTTTGTGAAATTCATGCAAGAACGTTAAATATGTATAATGAACCATGAATATAGTTCTAACTTAACTTCTGTTATCCGGCTAACGTGATGACATGGTGAGTGAGCGAGCGAGCGAGTGAGGAAGAGTTCGATAAGGCCCCGGGGCTGTGGGTGCTTACCAAAACGTTCTGCGTGAACGTGACCACACCACATGGGTTATCTGTGCTACAGTTTGATGATGACGTTTTGGGAGTCTCAAGGGGTGCAGTTACAGGTCTTATTGGATGCATTTAAATAGTTGTTGGGTTCCTTAGGGGGTAAGGAGCCTTGATAATCGAAGCTATGCTCTTCGAAACTGTTGACAACAATGAATGGATTTTAACTTTGACACAATTGTTGTCTTAAACAAAGATAATTGACTTCTTAGACATATCGACTGACATTTTGGCTGTAGATCAATCGTGGCTGAACTAACAAGTAATAGAAAAATGTTCCATGTTTTGTAACTATTGCACCTGATTCCCGGAATCAGGGAATGTGCTGGTGTGGCACAAATGACGTTGTGAACATGTTACAGCAAACATTAACTGATTCCGAGAATGAAGCTGAAAATCAAGCTCAAAGGTTTGTATTAAGTTAAGAAATACTTGGTACTACTAGTTCGTTGAGAGTGTGCACTGTGCAGGCCCAAGTTCTGGATTATTGTAATATGATTTAGATTCTTAAGAACGTTGAGGGTAGGCGGTAGACCGGAAGATGAAGAACAAGAAGAAGAAGAAATGCAATCTGACTAGCGTAACTTTGGGGAGAGAAAAACGCAGCAATTTCCGATCTTGCGTCAAACGTCACACTCTGCACGTTATAAAAAAGCAATCCCAACTGCATGTATTATCGCTAAACGGAGTCCTTAATATTTTGAGAAGTGAGTACGTTGATAAATAGCGAACAACGCCTTTCATCGAGTAGACTGACACGCCACTGGGTTTACCATTGCACACGGTAGTATTATTCCATTAATACGTAATGTATTTATCGCTAATACACAGCATTTACATATAATGCAGAGACAAGACACAACTTAAAAATAACAACAAGTGGCGTTTAATCATTGTTCGCTGTTTTCGATTTTTAGAAATAGTTTTAGTTATCGCACAATTTTGCCATTTTCTTTAGCTTCGCTATTGTAAAATAATTAATCTTTTCCGTGTTTTCATACTGATTAACATCCGATGCTAACGCCACATATATTTCAATCATCTTGGTGGCACAAATTGTGGATGAAATTTACAGTAAATTCTGTTCACACGTTTACGGTTCAAGTGTTTTCATAGTCATATTTGATTGGGTATAGTTTGCAGCGATGACAATTATCAAGTTCATGGAATCGACACCTTCTGTCACCCCCAACTTCGACACTGTCAGTTGCCACAATGAACTCTCGGATTCTCGCACGTATCCCCGAAGCGTCTCGTCTCAGCAGCAGCAGTATACCTAGCAGCGTGCCAATGAAACGGTTCCACAGAACCAACACCGCTTACTGTGCGAACGGTACCTGTACGGCAGATTCCGGCAGCCCGATCGACCCGGAAGTTTTCGGCGAACACGCTAGCGTCTCACGCGACTGCGGGACGCTCTTTGCGGAGGACCCAGGGCCATGGAACCATTGCTCGGCCAACACGGCGTGGATGTCGGGTCTCTGCTCGTAGTCCCACGTGAACATGTTCTTGATCAAGTTCTTGCACGTCGTCGAAATCTTTCGCATCTTCGGCCAGTGGAAGTCCAACACCCGCTGCTCTTCCAAGATGCTCTTGGTTCCCTTCGTCTCGTCGAATGGCATCTTCCCGGTGACGAATATGTAGAGGATCACACCCAGCGCCCATATGTCAGACTTTCGCGGATCGTAAGGTCGGCCCAGAAGGATCTCTGGCGCCGCATATGACTTGGAGCCGCAGTAGGTCTGACTCAAATCCTTCGTGCTTTCGCCTTTAATGAATCCAAAGTCACATATTTTTATGTTTCGATCGCTGTCTAACAGCAAATTTTCGAGCTTCAGATCACGATGCGTAACGTCCATATCATGCATATACCGAACGGCGTCAGCAATTTGCAAAGTCCACATTCGCGCCATATTTTCGCTGAGTGCACCGGAATTCTGGATGTATCGCAGAACGTCACCACCTTCACTGTATTCCAGGATCATATACACGCGTCGGCTGTCTTGGAAACATTCGTGCAAAGATATTATGTTCGGGTGATTTAACTTCGGCCATATATCGAGTTCGCGGGGTAGAAATCTGTCTTGATAGTCTCTGGGGGCCTTCAAACGGTCGATGATCTTAACAGCGACCTTATCGGAACA
Organism: Escarpia spicata; assembly: GCA_963995525.1. Classification (NCBI taxonomy): domain Eukaryota; kingdom Metazoa; phylum Annelida; class Polychaeta; order Sabellida; family Siboglinidae; genus Escarpia; species Escarpia spicata. The sequence continues at coordinate 25,614,628 of OZ023211.1, forward strand.
CCCAGTGAAGTCTAACGCCATCTTTACCTTCGAGTATGATCCTGAACCAAGGCTGTTGCGTACCAGATATCCTTTCCGGGCCAGTACTGCACGATAGGTTGGGCGGTAACCCAACATGGGCGGCTGATCGGTTCGCTTCATTGTAATGGGTTCTACCTCTAGACTCAGCTTTTTCAACTCTTCTTCCGGGCCAGAATGACCTTGGTTCATTTCAGAACGCCTGCGCTTGCTCTGCGACATGAAGGCAGAACTTTGACCTGATCTTCACCAAAATATGGATTTATACATGGGTAAAGAACTAGTGTTCTGTCCCGTTCTTGTTGCCACCAAAGTTCTTGACTGGTGTATCTACGAGTCAACAATACATGGAATGACGTCACAGTATCATCATGTTTAGCTCCGCTTCCTGCCGTCAACCGTCGGCAGTTACCCCGGAGTGTTGATCACAAGCAAAACAAAACCAATTAAAAGAATTAAACGAATAAATGACAAAAGTTTATTGCAAAAGTGCAATATGTGGGAAAATTACTTAACAAATAAATGTGTAAACGCAGTAGGACGCGGTGTTTACGTCAAACGTATAAAAGAGGCATAAACATTCACGTCATTGAACTGCATGTCGGGATCTCGGTATGGACGAACTATGGCGGGGCTATCGGTAATTACTATAATTACTTTAGCCTCTGCCTTGTGTTCGCGTGATATTAGTGTCTAGATGAAAGATCGCACAAACAGGCCTGAGAGCAAGCTCTGTGATGGCCCATGCGTTGCGCGCTACCGAGAAAGTAAATTCGGTAAATGATGATGAAGAACTGCGGCATCGCGGGTACGTCGTTGGACCGACCCTGGGCGAAGGCTCCTACGCCAAAGTCAAGAGCGCGTTTGCGGCTAAGCTGAACAAGAAGGTGGCGCTGAAGATCATAAACCGTCGTAAAGCGCCGAAAGATTTTCAACAAAAATTCCTTCCGCGAGAGCTCGAGATTATGCAGTTGATTCATCACCCGAACATTATCGAACTGTATGAGGTTATGCAATTCAATGGCAAGGTAGGCAAATACAACAGTTAAATAATGTAAT
>OZ023211.1:25615904-25655904 GCA_963995525.1 Escarpia spicata
GATCAAGACGGCACCCTCGATATGGCAGAGAGCAATGGAGCAGACTTAACAAGGAATCCCTGGCGTCGAGGTGATGCTAGATTATATAATTGTCATGTGGATGTCTAACGATGAGAATCTGGAAAACCTGGAGGCAGTACTTAGAAGGCTGGCAGAGAAGTATCTGCGAATCAATGTGAAGAAGTGCCGGTTCTTCATGGAACGGATCGAGTACCTGTTATATATGACATGTCACGTGTTCCTGTTCCTGGTTAGAGAGTTGTTCCGCACTTCCGGCAATAAAAATGTTTGTTCTATTTGACTACGTCAATAGTTCTCTGTAAATGTCGTACCCAATACACGACATATTGGCGACGAACAATGGGATAAGTAACCACAACAAGACGAGCTCTAGCACCTAGACCGTCGCACGCAAGTAGCACTTTCGCTGACTACGTCATTGTGAAAAATGGAAAACACGGGTTTCGAGCCGTTCGCCATAACGCCCGCTGACAGCGCAAGTGCGTGATGGGAGCGGTGGATTCGCCGTTTCGACAATTTCGTCGTCGCGCGAGATATAGACGACGACAGGCGGAAGAAGGCGATGTTGTTACACTACGCTGGTGACGCTGTATTCGAGCTGAGTGAGTCTGTTGGTGTCGTCGACAGTGACAATTACGCTGAAACGAAAGACAAGCTTACGGCCTACTTCACACCGAAACGAAACGAAGAATATGAAGTGTTCGTCTTTCGCCAGTCACAACAGCACACTGGTGAGACACTGGACCAATTTCACGCTCGACTGCAACTGCTGTCTAAAAATTGCAATTTTCAAGACAAATCGCGTGAAATAAAATCGCAAATCATTCAGAAGTGCACGATGCCTAAGATTCGCGAAAAGGGACTGAGTGAGGCAACGATCAGTCCCGATCGTTTGCTGACGTACGGTCGTACGCTTGAGTCCACAATGCATCAATCATCGGTCATGGGGACCAACGCCGCGTCAACGACGAACGTCAACGCAGTTTCCAGTGATCGTCATCACCACCCGCGTTCGAGGAAGCAAAACCGCGACTGGGTTCTGTTGGTCGCCAGGGTGCGCCACCGAAAACTGACAATCAACGAAAACCCCGTCGTGTGGCGCCACCGCGCTGCAGCGATACCGTTTCAAAATACGGCAATGCACAATCTTGTCCAGGCTGTGGAAAATCTCCGCACAATAGAACGGAATGTCCAGCCTGGGGCAAAACATGTTACAAATGCGAAAAACCTAATCACTTCGCTAGAGTGTGTAGAGCTGTCTTGGCAAACACTAATTTGGTAAAGGACGTTCCACAACAATCAGACAATGCAGGTTTATGCAACGACACATACGCATTAAATCTGTACAACTGCAACGCCACGCGCACGAACACTGTCGCACCATACATGTGTACAATTGACATTCAGAGTACACGAGTCAAGATGGAAATTGATACTGGGGCTTCAGTTTCGTTGATAGCAGACAGAGACTGGGTTAGAATCAAAGAGGCTAATCCACAGCTGACACTCAGCACACGTGACGTGCCAAGTCTGCGCACGTATTCAGGCGACACAATTCAACCATTGGGGCAGGTGCTATTGAATGTACATCACAATCGCCAACATCATACGCTGAGTGCGCTGATCGTCCCAGGGGCTGGTCCGAATCTGCTCGGACGTGATTGGCTGTCGGTGCTACGTCTTAATTTGGCTGAACTGCATAAAATGGACCAAGATTCGTTTATTGAGCATTACCAAGCTGTCTTCACGGCAGGACTAGGCAAGCTCAAAGGAGTTACTGCCAAGTTGTACATTGATGAGTCTGTACAGCCACGGTACTGCAAACCACGTCCAGTGCCGCTCGCTCTTCGTGCAAAGGTAGAAGATGAACTAGAACGCCTACAGGCTGAGGGCGTCATTCATCCCGTTGAGTTCTCAGAATGGGCTGCTCCTATTGTACCAGTACTCAAGTCTTCAGGAGACATCCGGATTTGCGGAGACTACAGGGTCACGATAAACAAGGCAGTGAAGGTCGACAAATATCCCATTCCCAACATCGATGATCTGTTCGACAAAGTAGCTGGTGGACAACTGTACACAACGCTCGATCTAAGCAACGCTTATCAACAAGTTGTCCTCGATCAAGAGTCGCGCAAGCTAACCACAATCAACACCTCCAAAGGTCTGTTCGAGTACGAACGCCTTCCGTTTGGCGTATCTCCTGCTCCTGGAATTTTCCAACGCATCATGGAGCAACTGCTGCAGAACATTCCTATGACCGTGGTATATCTGGACGACATCCTTGTTTCTGGAAGGACACCAGAGGAGCACGACAGCAACCTGCAAATGGTGCTCACGCGACTGCTCGATACTGGAATACGGTTGCAGAAGGAGAAGTGCACGTTTCGACAGACGTCTTGCAAGTACTTGGGCCATATCATCGACAGGGAGGGCATCCACCCGATGAACGACAAGGTGCTCGCCATACAGAGTGCGCGTGCCCCGCAAAACGTGCAGGAGTTGCGCAGCTACCTTGGTCTGATCCACTATTATCACAACTTTCTGCCGAACATCAGCAACCTCTTGGCACCGCTGCATGAGTTGACTCGATTGGACGCGAAGTGGAAATGGAGTGCGATTCACCAAGATGTATTTGAACGATCAAAAGCATTAGTGTCTTCTTCTACGGTGCTTGTGCACTACAACCCCCGTTTACCCATCGTTGTGAGCAGTGACGCTTCTCCCTACGGCATCGGGAGCGTGTTGTCTCATCGCCTACCCGACGGCAGCGAAAAGCCAGTAGCGTTCGCGTCACGCACTCTATCTTCTGCTGAGAAGAAATATGCGCAACTAGAAAAGGAGGCGTTATCTCTTGTGTTCGGAATTACGAAGTTCCACAAGTACCTCTATGGTCGCGAGTTCGTACTGCAATCGGATCATAAGCCATTGTTGGGACTCTTGAAACAAGATCGACTCATATCGCCAATGTCCAGCGCACGAATACAACGTTGGGCGCTGACAATGAGCAACTACCAGTACAAATTTGAGTACAGGCCGGGGACCAGCATCAGCCACGCTGACTGCCTTAGTCGATTACCTCTGCCTGACACACCAGAGAAAGTACCGGTTCCACAAGAAGTAGTCCTGGCATTGTCAACCATGGACGAGAGCCCGGTCACATCGGACCAGATCGAAAAATGGACGGCTCTTGACCCCGTTCTTTCACAAGTACGTCACTTTGTGGAACACGGTTGGTCTAACCAAGCACCACGAGAGTTCGATGCATACTGTCAACGAAAAGACGAATTGAGCGTACAACAAGGAGTGTTGTTCTGGGGAGCCAGAGTGATCGTGCCGCCCAAGGGACGCGATGCGCTGCTGGATGAGTTGCATAACACACACCCTGGCATCGTCAAGATGAAAGCGCTCGCCCGAAGTTACATGTGGTGGCCTGGATTGGACATGGAGATCGAAAGATACGTGAAAGACTGCAATGTGTGTCAGCTGCACGGCAAGCAACCGCCTGTAGCACCACTACACTCGTGGGAGTGGCCAGGTCGCGCTTGGCACCGAATCCATATTGACTATGCTGGACCGTTTGAAGGTCGCATGCTGTTGATCATTGTGGACGCACACAGCAAATTCATCGATGCTCATGTGGTATCTACAGCAACCACGAGCATAACTCTCACCAAACTTAGGCAAACATTCGCATATATTGGACTGCCTAACACGATCGTCTCGGACAATGGAAGTTGCTTCACAAGCGAGGAGTTTGGACAATTCTGCAGAGCAAATGACATCAGACACATCAGATGTTCACCGTACCACCCATCAAGCAATGGTTTAGCTGAGAGAGCAGTGGAGACAATCAAGGCTGGTCTGAAGAAAACCAAAGGTAATCTGGAAGACAGATTATACACTCTGCTAGCGAGGTACCGGATCACGCCACAGGGTACCACGGGTCGAACACCTGCAGAATTCGTACTCAAGACTTCACCTCGAACACGCCTGGATCTCATACGACCATCAGTTCAAGATCGCGTTCTGCAAAAACAGGCATACGACAAGCAACGTCATGACGCTCATGCGGCTGCACGCACGTTCCGAGCCGGAGACTGCGTCTGGGCCATGAATTTCCAAGGAAAACCTAAGTGGGTTTCGACAGTCATCGAGAACCAGCTGGGCCCACTCACGTTCACCGTACGTTTGAGTGACGGCCGCCTTTGGAAACGCCACCAAGACTATCTCAGAGAGAGACGACCCGATGAAACGGAGACGGTTGATGCAGAGCAACAGCAGCAGCAGCAGCAGCAGCAGCAGCAGCAGCAGCAGCAGCAGCAGCAGCAGCAGCACCAGCAGCAGCAACAATCGGTTGTGCACCTGCCAGAAGTACTACCTCCGTCGCCAGCTATCGACGCGGAGGCGATCGCGAGTACTCGACATTCAGTGTCTACAGAAGGTTCGGAATCGAACTTTCCCAACGTCACTGTGACGGAATCTGCGACACCAAGATTGGTGGCAAGTCCCGTGAGAAGATCTACCAGAGTAGTGAAAGCACCTATAAAGTTAAACTTGTGAACTATAACTACAAAGTTAGTGTAGTTATCAGTGTACGTTTTTATTTGCACATTTTCTACGAGCTGTAGAACACTCTGGACTGTTTTCTAATTTAGTTTATTTCATTCATAGAACAGTGAACTCTAATACAAGTTTGTATCCTAAAGAGGGAGGAATGTTATATATGACATATCACGTGTTCCTGTTCCTGGTTAGAGAGTTGTTCCGGAATTCCGGCAATAAAATGTTTGTTCTATTTGACTACGTCAATAGTTCTCTGTAAATGTCGTACCCAATACATGACACTGTATGAGCCCGAGGCTGAAGGACGAGGGCTGATACAGGTACGAGGGGCATGATATAGGGCGTGATACAGAACAAGACATGTAATAATATATTTATCACATTTCTATAACAAAAAGCTTCTTAAAAAAAGCATTTAATGCGAATAATAACAGTTCAAACAATATGAGCTCATATTAAAAATATTGTATGATACATTTTGGCAACAGAAGTTCTTTTAATGAAAAACAACGTCCTTATTTCGATCCATTAACAAACTGTATGGTAACGGCTCCATTAAAAGTACAGTTCTGTATAACAGGAAAGCGAGGGATGAAATTTGTGGGAGAAGTCGAAAGATCCATGAATGGGTCATTGGCAACACTGCTCTGTATCTGACCTCATGTCTGGAGCATGTTGCCATGACAACATGATATGTCTGTTTCTCATTGGCTTAGACACTGCTGGGGAGCCTGCTTATTGGCTCCCTGAGCAGGGCGATACGGATCAAGACTTGTAATTAGTGTTTCTGTATCGTCCTGTAAATCGGTTTGTATTGCCCCAGAAATCTGGGAAATGACCAATTCTCAAATGATACCTATATAAAAGCAATATTTTAACAACCCTGAGAAAGCTTGTATCACACATGTGCTCAGTTGCATGTATGGGGCAGCTTTTGTTGTAGATGTGTGATAAATATATATATATACCTGTATATATATATATATATGTATATGTGTGTGTGTGTGTGTGTGCGTGCGTGCGTGCGTGTGTGCGTGCGTGCGTGCGTGCGTGCGTGCTTGCGTTCGTGTGTGTGTGTCTTATGATCATTACTATTAGCATTTTCAACTATAAGTAATGTTACCTTTTGGATTGAGGTTTATATCGCCATGGAGATTGCCGGGCACGGAGACCTGCTGGAGTACATCAAGCTTCGCGGCGCCATCGCTGAGGAAAAGGCTAAAGTTTTGTTTTACCAACTTGTCAGTGCCATAGAATATCTACACAGTATCAGCATCATTCACAGGTATGACCAATGTAAATGTTTTGTACTTATTTTTGCGTACAAAAATGTATTTGGTAATGTGAAGTAGGCGCAATAGTTTACCACAAAAGGAAACATTGATCGTCACATCGACCCAATATATGTAAATCAAATTATACAAGGATAAGTCAAAATGTCTATCCCCGTTGCTCCTTTCTTTCTATCCGTATTTCTGGTTGAGGCGGGCCTCTATGCTTGTCGTCGTTGTTTTTTTCTTCTGTTTTTACCTTCACTGCTTTCACATTAGAGTGTCTGCATGCGTCCCTATCTCAACTCCTTTTCCGATCCCGATCGCGCCACGCGCTCGATTCCAGCCGTCCCATCCACCACCCGTCTCCACTCCCCCATTTCTCGCCCTCGTTCTCCTCTCCCAATCGCATTAAATATCTTTGTTCACAAACATGTTTTTTTTTAATTTCGTTTTGTAATTGTACTTATTTACCGACTCCAACAATTGTTGTGCAGTAGCAACATTTATGGATTGACATTTTTGGAATCCGCTGCTTCCAACGCCACGGAATGGCGTCTTATTATGGTTTGCCACTACCTTTCTGTTGGGATTGTTTTGCCTTTGTCCATAATGCTAAGGCGGTACTATGACAACGGATATTGCACTATTGCAGTATTACCGCAGAAAAACTATCCCCAATAGTCACCCAAATGATTGACCGATCTTTTTCTTCGTCGACCATTTTAGACGGAAATGCCTGTCGCCATCACAAATGATGCTGTCCTCCTCAGTGCCTCGAGATCACCGTAATGTCTTTCGGGGGGGGGGGGGGTATCGTCTGGCCATGCATGCCGCCTGTGGCCATCCTGTTGTGGGCAATGATGGAGTCGGTGCTCAGTAGTCATCGGGACGTTTTCACAGGCGCACATCTCAGACAGGCCGATCTTAATCTTTTTGTTGCATTCCTTCTGTGTGTCCTGGGCAGAATGACCTGGTCAGCTACATACATGTCAAGTCCTGTGAATCAAAACAGTCGTCATGGCAGACAATAAAATATAAATGATCGATCAGTAAACACCACAATATTTACACGTAAACGCCCGTTGACGCACGTAATAAAAAACAAGTTTGTAAGTACAGGTGCATAAGATATTTATTTGTGAAGTGTGTTGTAATCGCCTGCGCAAACCACGAAAATGCGTTGGTGAGTGCTCGTTCTGAGGCACTGCACAAATTGTACAGGAATTCTACCAGGCCCGGAAAAGAGCGCGAACCATAAGGGAGTTTGATGAGTGTATCGGTCGGCGAATTTACCAACAAAAATAAAACGAACGCGATAAATTCGTAAAAAAATGTATCTCAAAACACAAGAGTAAAACCGTATGGTTTCCGTACTACGCCCGTAGTTTTCATTTTATCAATACAACCGTAGTGACTACGGCTAAACCGTAGTACTTGGCAGGTATGGTCAGCTACACTTTCATTGCATTGACCGATTGAGGTGCGTGTGTCTGTAGAGACTTGAAGTGCGAGAACATCTTACTGGACAGTGAAAACAACGTGAAGGTGTCCGACTTTGGCTTCGCTCGCATCATGACGGGGGAAGATCTCAGTTCGACGTTCTGTGGCAGCGCTGCTTACGCGGCTCCCGAGATCCTGCAGGGAATCCCGTACAAGGGAGCTCCGTATGACGTGTGGAGCATGGGTGTCATACTCTACATCATGGTAGGTGCCGGGCAGTTATAAGTGTCATCACCATAGTCGTAGTTGTCATCATTACCATAATAATAATCATCATCATCATTATTTAGCGGGGCGCGGTGATCGAGCAGTCAGAGTGCCGGACTGTCGTTCGGAGGAACCGATCGTGCAGACCGATCGGTGGTTCTGTGCCGGGCACCGTGTCGAAACTTGGGCAATTTCGTTCATCCTGCATTGCTTGTGTCTTTTGGAAGAGAAACTATAAGCGGTTGATCCTTCTATCTGATGAATATGCCAGGGGAAATAAAACATCCCACGCAGGGAAACGGAAAAAACCTGTCGTGGACTAACTGAGCTGGGATCTCATTCTGTAAACTCCCATTGGCGCTAATGTCCGAAAATGGACACTGCCAATTAATAATAGAAGAAGTGGAAGTATCATCGTCGTCGTCATCATCGTCGTAATAATCATCATTATTATTATCGTCGTCGTCGTCGTCGTCATCACAACCACCGCCTCCATCACCACCACCACCACAGCAACAACCACAAACATCATCATAATCGAGTCATTATCACCCCATTTTCCTTCCGCCTTCTCATGTCACTTCACAGTCTTCGAACTCAGTTGTTCTCTGTTAACCTTCTCATCCTCTCTCCCGTCAGTATCCGCGTACCCAACCCACATACAACGCAGGCTTCCAACACGTATTCCTTTAGACATGTCTACGTGTGCAAGGCGTCTTATAGCGCGCGAACTATGCTACTACAGGTGTGCGGATCGATGCCATACGACGACTCAAACATCAAGAAAATGATCCGCTACCAGACGGAACGGAAGGTGGCCTTTTCGCGATCGAAACATCTGTCCCAAGACTGTAAAGACCTCATTCACCGAATGCTAGAGGCCGACATCAAGAAGCGGATCCCGATCACCGAAATCAAACACATGGTATGGATCGCCGAGACGGCCAATCGCATGTCCGCCTCAACCAAGGCATCGACGCAGCATCCAGCGCTGACGGTAGGTAGACCCAGGAGCTTCGATGCCTCCACCATTCACCACAAAGGCCTTTATTTCCCACTTTTCTCACCCTTTGAGACCATCTCCACTTCACTGTGTGCAGGTCTTCACCATCATATTCCAGTACTGGAGGTTTTCTGCCATTTTGGGGATCAAATGATAAGTTTCAGTTTGATATCCTTCCTGATATTGTCTGTCCAACTTCTCTTGGGTTGTCCCTTTCTTCTTTTTCCCGTAGTTTCACGTGTATAATTTTAACATAGATTTTCATCTCGCCTCCTGACATGCCAATACCAATTAAGTGTCTTTTGTCTCAGGAATGTTTCCACTGCTGTACTTTGGCTTCTTCAAACTGACCTTTATTGCAGGCAACTGTTCTATTCAATTCGTTTCCAAATGAAAACTCAAAACAAAACAAAGCGCATATACTCTATTCTATATATATATATATATATATATATATATATATATATATATATATATATATATATATATACTTAGTAACATAAAACATTCACAAATGGAAATGGAGGAAATTTGAAGTACATTACTTACTAATAACTCCCCCCACACACAATCATAACATAACTTTGGCAAACGGGTTAACCATTGGTAGGAAAGGAAATATATAATTACAAATACAAATAAATTTTATAAGAAGAATGCAGATAAGTTAGACAGAAACAAAGAAGAATAACTAAGTTGATGTTAGAACCGAGAACAATCAAAGAACATCATTTATCAAACCAGAAAGTGAAGTGGATACTGTATTAGGAATTAGTCTCCATTAAATCGAGAGTATGAAGCAGACGTAGTGAAATAACAGCAGGTGATGGTTAGGACCTACGATCATACGGGAGATTTGAGCCACCCCCTAATTTTGTTTAATACTTACCAGCCGTTTATTTTTTCAGTTCTCTAGAAGCAAGTCGTGCTACTTGCAACTTCATGGCCATTTGACTAATTATGGATTACTAATGGTGCACAAAATGACGACTGCATGTGTTTTAACCGTTAAAATAGTTCTGAGTAAATATTACGTGTGCTGTTGTTTTCTTTACACAACTACCACAAGTAATGCATTGTTGATGGTAATGGCGCATTGACAATAAGGAATACGTGTTCTGTCAATATCTGAAGCAGTTCTTGGCAGATGCTAGACCATTTTTCGATCAAACTCGTTATGCATGTACATTTGTGATCAGCCATCCATGAGCCGGACACTGGGGTTCCGATGTGCCGGTTTATGGGTGCTACAAATGACTGGAGGAACCCCGCCACATTTGCTTGCGTTCAACAGGGCATATTGGAAGCGTTCGAAAATTGGGTGAAAGCGAATATTTGACTGAATTGTATATGAGAACCCAATAAGGTGAGTCATTATACTTTTAGACCACCAATTGGGCTTTGGAACAAAGCAAAACGAAAATGATGTTTGAATTACACAAAACGTTGGTTTGTACATGTGAGATATGTGGTGATTGTAGTGTAAATGGATAGGTAATGCTTTTAGTCGAAATCGACATTTTAAGGAATTTACTATGCCATATGCTGGGGCTAAGTAATTCAACACAATTACTATGCCTATAAAAAGAAAAGTCAAGAAATGAAGAGTGCATTAAATAGTATTATACTTATTTTGACTGCTTTCTATTATGTTCACCAATGCTTATATTAGCCTATTTAACCAAATTTTTACATTACGGAATGTACGTACGTACGGTGAAATTTTTACATTTCTTGTCTGGTTTACGTGCCAAATACTTCAGTTACACAGCAAATGCCGTGTTCGTCATGTTCCATTGGCTACAAGGAACAGTGGTGCCACACAACGAACGGAGAAGCATTATTTTGTGAACTGTGAGTGGATATAGACTAAATCGATGCTGACAATATTTAATAACCAATGTAAAGGATATCATATCCTACTATTACATTATGGATATAAAAAACTAACAACAGTCAAATATAGCTCATATAGTAGAGTATATGTTTACACTCTGCAGTACATCGTAAATATAACGTTTAAGGACATTCCTATACGAACAACAATTGGTGGTATAAAAGTATATTAATGTTATTCTAGAATAACGTAAAATAAACGATTTCCTCAAACTTTAGAACGCTCAACACTGAAAACGTTGTTTCTCGGTTGGTAATTAACATAGCATTTAGTTTTGTATAATTATTATTAATGGCAAAGGTTCGTTGAGCTATATTATCCCCCAAAAGAGGAGTAATGCTTGAAAAACTGGTTGTTTGAGGCATCTATCGTGTGTCAGAATCATCAGTTAAGCTAACTATCACATGCTTCCAGACCGGCTAGGAACATTGTTCTACCAAGAGAACAACATCAATTAAAATGTTCCTGTTAACATGGAACGCGCCAACGTCGTGTAGGAACATAAAAGTAAAACAACATTTTACTCAACTGAAATTTATGCAAATGTTCATCGAGGCATATTTCAGGAAGACTAGAAACGAGTGACCTGCAAGTATTGTAAAGCCTGAATACCATATCTTAATTTCTCTTAAGTAAGTAACTTTATTTTTTACAATGTAACAACATAACATACAGTTAACATATACATGTCATACAAATGGAAATGTGTTACATTGCATGGATGTCACTTGGCTAAAAGCCGTCTTCCAGTGACACCATTTGATTATCATTACTCAATGATTACAATCATGACAGTCATCAAAATCATGTTAAACAACTCACTCCAATTCATCACCAACCCACCTCCGTACTAGATAATATTAAACCGGAGTATTATTTAACATATAGTATGTGCTGTTGTTGGTGATATATAACAACGAACTGAGAAGTATGATCAATTGAAGTATATGTAAGTGAATAGAAAGGCGATCCAAACATTTGTATTTGGTTAACAACGTAGTGTTAGAACGGTAATAGACTTACAAACAAAGGTAGAGTTTCATTTAATCAGTTTCATTACATTCTGAACATCTAGGATTTATACAATTCACTTGACGAAGATATGCGTTTAAGTAGAAGTCACACAACACGCGTCTAAATTTTAACCTGTGTTTAGTGTTTCTTATTTTTTCGTTTATATTGTTCCAGATTCTTGTGAAATTATGTTTTGGTAGCTTAGACGAAAAATGTGTTCTAGGTGTCTGTTTAACAAGAAGGTTGCATTGTCGGGTTATTCTTATACTTTTGTCTAAAGTCTTTTTGATCGCAAAATTTGTAAATGACTTGGGTAATAAATCATGTTTAAAGTCGTACATAAATAGTGAGACCTGTAGTTTATATACATCTGACACTTTTAGTATTTTGTCAGACTTAAATAAAGGATCAGTAGGACTCCTATATCCTTTTTTATTAATTATTCTTAAAGCACGTTTTTGTAAGATTTCTATTTTCTTTGTATTTCCATTGCCCCATGCTTGTATACCATATGTTATATGACTGTGAATTAAAACGTAAATATAATGATTTTAATGACTCTATTTATTGAAAAAATAGCTCTAGATATTTTGGAACTAATTATGTTGATGTGTTCTTTCCATGTTAAGTGCTTATCTATATACAATCCCAGGAATTTTACAGATTCGTCATTTTTATACTTGCCAACTTGGTTGATGACTTCATTATTAATTTTAATGCTATTGTTTACCTCGTAGTTTGAGTTTACAGGACTAAAAACACAGAAATGTGTCTTTTTGACGTTCAAGCACAATTTGTTAGCACACAACCAATTGTATAATTGTTTTAGTTCTTGATTCACTTTTATGACTAAATGTTCAATATCATATCCTGAATAGTATACAGTGGTATCATCTGCAAGGGATAGCAAGTTTAGAGAACTAGAATTCACTATGTCATTAATATAAATTTAAAAAAGCACAGGTCCTGTGACGATATCACAATTAAAGTGATAAACTGACACGCCACCTGGCGAATAAGGTGTATATCAGCATGCCAGTGGCTACACTAAAGCCAACGTGTTTAGTGTGTGTTGTCGCCATGATGTGTGTTGTCGCCAGATGTAAACGAAACAAAGTCGGCAGTAAATTACAGTTATAAACATCGGCTTGTTTATATACATATATATATAAACAATTATCGTTATAGGTCCTAGTATGGATCCTTGTGGCACTTCATGTGTCATATTGAATAATGGAGATTTGCAATTATTTATTTCAATATATTGTTTACGGTTAGAAAGGTAACTGGCAAACCATCTATTACTTATTCCTCTGATTCCATAATGATTTAACTTATACAACAAAATGTCATGGTTAATTGTATCAAACGCCTTAGATAAGTCGAGAAACACAGCCAATGTAATATCTGGTAGTTTTGTCATTTGCATCTGCTATGTCTTTAAGTAAGTGCAATATAGGGTGTATAGTGGAATGTTTCGAGCGAAATCCATATTGATGTTTATACAGTATATTATATTTCTCTAAATATATTACTAATCTGTTACATACTATTTTTTCCATTATTTTAGAAAGTGTTGGTAAAATACTTATTGGTCTGTAGTTATTAAACACATTAATATTTCCTGATTTATAAATTGGAATTATTTTAGCGATTTTTTAATTATCAGGTACAACACCTGTAACAAAGGAATTATTTATGATGTGCACAAGTGGGATTGTTATTTCCTCAATGGTCTGTTGTACAAGTTTTGTAGTTAAAGTATCGAAGCCTTCAGTGCATTTAGTTTTTGCACTATTCTTTTGATTTCGTTTACATCAGTAGGTTGCATGAAAAAGTTTACAGGATAGTTATCTTTTAGGTGTGCATGAAACGAGGTTGTGGGAGGAGGTATTAAATCACTCACTGATATACCTATACCTTAAGACAAATAACTCGTAGCACATAATTTTATGTCACATGTTTATTGCAATAGAAATCACATTTTGAACTCACGGATAAGTTTTAAATGTTTTGACTCAAGAGACCCCACATGGTGACTCAAGGGACCCCACATGGTGACTCAAGGGACCCCATGGTTGGGATCACTTGAACAACTTCACATGCTTCCATTAATCTGCGTATATTAGGAAATTGACATATCCCAGCCTCACCAATTTCGTTGTTTCCAGTAATGTGCATTTATTAGGAAATTGACATATCCCAGCCTCACCAATTTCGTTGCTTCCAGTAATCTGCATATATTAGGAAATTGACATATCCCAGCCTCACCAATTTCGTTGCTTCCAGTAATGTGCATATATTAGGAAATTGACATCTCCCAGCCTCACCAGTTTCGTTGCTTCCAGTAATCTGCATATATTAGGAAATTGACATATCCCAGCCTCACCAGTTTCGTTGCTTCCAGTAATGTGCATATATTAGGAAATTGACATATCCCAGCCTCACCAGTTTCGTTGATTCCAGTAATGTGCATATATTAGGAAATTGACATATCTCAGCCTCACCAGTTTCGTTGCTTCCAGTAATGTGCATATATTAGGAAATTGACATATCCTAGCCTCACCAGTTTCGTTGCTTCCAGTAACCTGCATATATTAGAAAATTGACATATCCCAGCCACACCAGTTTCGTTGCTTCCAGTAATGTGCATATATTAGGAAATTGACATATCCCAGCCTCACCAGTTTCGTTGCTTCCAGTAATCTGCATATATTAGGAAATTGACATATCCCAGCCTCACCAGTTTCGTTGCTTCCAGTAATGTGCATATATTAGGAAATTGACATATCCCAGCCTCACCAGTTTCGTTGCTTCCAGTAATGTGCATATATTAGGAAATTGACATATCCCAGCCTCACCAGTTTCGTTGCTTCCAGTAATCTGCATATATTAGGAAATTGACATATCCCAGCCTCACCAGTTTCGTTGCTTCCAGTAATGTGCATATATTAGGAAATTGACATATCCCAGCCTCACCAGTTTCGTTGCTTCCAGTAATCTGCATATATTAGGAAATTGACATATCCCAGCCTCACTAGTTTCGTTGCTTCCAGGAATATGCATATATTAGGAAATTTACATATCCCAGCCTCACCAGTTTCGTTGCTTCCAGTAATCTGCATATATTAGGAAATTAACATATCCCAGCCTCGCCAGTTTCGTTGCTTCCAGTAATCTGCATATATTAAGAAATTGACAAATCCCAGCCTCACCAATTTCGTTGCTTCCATTAATCTGCATATACGGACATTGACATATCCCAGCCTCGCCAGTTTCGTTGCTTCCAGTAATCTGCAAATATTAGAAAATTGACATATCCCAGCCTCACCAATTTCGTTGCTTCCAGTAATCTGCATATATTAGAAAATTGACATATTCCAGCCTCACCAATTTCGTTGCTTCCAGTAATCTGCATATATTAGGAAATTGACATATCCCAGCCTCACCAATTTCGTTGCTTCCATTTATCTGCATATTTTTGGAAATTGACATATCCCAGCCTCACCAGTTTCGTCGCTTCCAGTAAACTGCATATATTAGGAAATTGACATATCCCAGCCTCGCCAATTTCGTTGCTTCCAGTAATCTGCATATATTAGGACATTGACATATCCCAGCCTCACCAATTTCGTTATAATCTTAGAGGGCACATATATTTACATGATAGTGCAATTCTAATCTTTAAAAAGTTTGATCGTTGAAAACGTAAAAAATGGCTCGTGCGACACTACCTTCCCCATGGATTATATTTGTGAAAGTATGCTCTAGTATGCAAGTATGCAAAGAGGATGATGTAATAATGTAACACGTTATCGACAGACGGTGTAAATTAATGTATGTTCTATGGTGTTATTTTGGATCGTAAAAACATCGAGAACGAAATGCATTGATCACCAGCCAGTGTCATCATGGAAAGGTCGGCTTGTTATGATGTCCTGAAAATGCTGCTTAGTTATCTGTACTTTTATCCTGATTCTTTAGTTGTGAAAATTATGATTTGGTGTTTTGTGGGCGACAGTACGCCTTAAAGAGACACAGAGTTGATTTGGCGTTCGAGTATTTTATATTGTGGTGGGCCACGAC
The DNA here is from genome assembly GCA_963995525.1 of Escarpia spicata. NCBI lineage: Eukaryota > Metazoa > Annelida > Polychaeta > Sabellida > Siboglinidae > Escarpia > Escarpia spicata. The sequence continues at coordinate 25,631,470 of OZ023211.1, forward strand.
CCACACGCGGTTATGTAATAGTTAAATATTAAAAGTAGGCAGTTTGTTCCTAGTTTTTACTTTTATTTAATATAATGTTCTTAAGACTGTAATAACTATGTTGAAGGTATATTGTCCGCCAAATTGTGTTTAGTAAGCCCGTGGCAACGTAATTTGGAAGATACTACTCCGGAGCATGTTCAAATGGTAAACAAAACACCCAGTTTCAAGCAAGTTTTATTGGTAACATTACCAAGGCAATATTCTTTAATGTTCAACGATTTTATATTTACCCACGTTCTACATATCAAACTTCCTATTACTAATAACGATGCTGGCTAATTTGGGGTAGAGGAACAGACTGCCTCCCTTTAATATGCCTTGGACACATTGTGATCAGTTTATAGAACGTAGTCGAATGCTGGAACCAGCTAAATACAAACGGGATAAACGTGGATGTTGGTCTGACTAGGACACTATATTTGTGAGTCGTAGGTGCCGGGATCAACGGGTGGTCAGTCGGGAACGAACACGAAGACACCCCGGGAAGACAAAGTGTCGCCGAAGACAAGCGAGCCGACACCAGACCAGACGACTGTCATGGTGGAGCCGACGGACGAAACGTCATGAACACCACGTGACCGACGAGTGGCGCCCTCGTGTGGCGTTCGGGGGTCAACGAGCAGCGACACCTGCGGGGAAACTGCGCAGTGAACAGAGCGACATTGAATCGAGAAGAGGATGTAACGAAGGCGCAAAGTCTAAAGACAAGACACGGAGGAAACAGGGAAAGAGGGGCGTGTTAGACGGAGCCAAATGTAATAACAACGAATGACACTTTAAGTCCATTTGGTCTGACGAGACACAGACAATTAGGTTAAATTGTAGCGTGTGTTGGAGAAGAGAAATCTTATGCACAATGTTGTAAAGATCAACTACGGAAAGACAGCGTGTTGAATTCTTCGACTGATACGCGAACACACCACTCTGCTACCGGAACAGCAAAAGTAAGATCTTCTTAACAGTTGCTTTGCACGAATAACATATGGTATCGGGACTAAGTTACTGCTTTCTGACCGGCACATTTAATAACTAATGCACTCAAAGTAAGTAACAGCGTTTCCGTGTCGTTTGCATGTTAGGCACTAGCATCTTTGCTCTGAATCGTTAAAGTCAGCCGTCCTATCTTCATTTGAAGCCGTCCACCTTCAGACCGCCACATACGTGTCCTGTTGTTATTTTGTATCAGCGTCCCGTCGATATTACATCGAAGTCGTATCAAACTTCGAAATGTTCTCGCCAATTGTGTCCAAGCATACACCGACTTGGTTCTTCGTCAGAAATGTGCCAGGAGTTGGACTCCCTTTAATAGAAGTTTTCACGACCGAACAATACGAGCAACGGAAAGACTGTATAAGAATCGTGGTGTACAACGCGTCACTTTCAGTACGACATTTATTTAAATCTTCTCTTTGTGGTACTGGCCGCTTGATTTTACATTTTGTACGAGGAAATGGATACGACGAAACGTATTTGACCGCGCGTATACTAGTACGTCTATCATACGTAGGTATTCCTTCACCAACAGTATTTATTATACTAAAAATCGCAGGTACTACTCGCAATAAACTGTTACGAGTATGCAATCGTCTTGACAGTGGCACGAACATTCTGAAGATGGCTCGCCTTCCGTTGTAATGTTGAATGATGCTACTTGTTATTGTACCGTGTTGTTAAGATAAAGTGAAACAATGCATTTCCCTGAATGAATAGTTGATGGTAAGTCTATCTATAAGAACTTAAAAGTAAATTATGCATCGCTTTTGCTGCCTTTGATCTCACAATAATGTAAGACACGACACCGGACACGCGCGAACGTCAGCCTTCACCGAGTATAGCAAACCTGTTTTGCCTGGCACGACTGTGTAACAAGGAATTTGCCAACACCACTCGGCTCAACATTTTCTCTTGTAAATTTAGTGTCTAATGTCTTTACCAACGATTGAATCCACTTCACCCCACGAATGACAGGACCGCCGATTAGTAGCATTGTTCGCACTTTGCGTATCCTACAAAAAATTGCGTTTTATGACACATTCAAAAGACTAACGCAAATTAACTGAAATAGATGTATTCAATGCGCGTAATCATCGCGTGTCATAGACATTCGACCATATGTTTGAAAGCAGCATTCCATTTATCTTGGCAACATACATTGTTGTTGTGCCTGAAAAACATTCACTCGCATTTGATATAGAATCATCGAACTATCACCAACAATCACCGATTCTACCAAACAAGAGGTCATTGATTGTGCATGAGCAAATTTACTTAAGCAATTAAATCGCGTGAAATGACTATGACGATCATTATTATTTGACTAGTAAATAAAGTGTGTTAATCTCGAAGTAATTGGAACAATTTGCACATGGTTGTACCGAGTGTAGGATACGACACACTGCGCACAATCGTAAAGGTCGACTGGACACTCTGAATCGCGGATGCGGGTATGACGTCAATTACCAACGAGGTTCATCATGATAATTTTTTTTAATACAAAATCTCGTTTTTCCATTTTTGTCATGAAAACAATTATTTAACGTATGTAGCAATACATTTCAGTCTTATAGCGATACTTCAATGCGGCACTCCAGCACAACGGCGTGGTGATGACGAAAACAGCGGTTCATCCGACACGCTGTAATGTTAAAAAATGGTATGTGACTAAATCAATTATGTCAGTCAATAAGACATCGAGGCGTTTTCAAAAAATGATCAAACACATGCTCCTGCAAAGCTGGTTTGACTACGCTGTAAACATGCACGAATTCGAATGGACATTTGAGTTATAACAGACCTATGATAAATACCGCCTTATTGGCTATTCATTGTAAATCTCGATGTTTAGCTTAAATAACTGAAGGAATGTTGAGCGAGACTTCTATAATCTGGCATATACATGTATACGTGCACGCTACATATAATAGCCGAGTAATACGTGTTTCTAATACAAACAATGCACATAACACAGTGATAGGACGATTGCAAAACGTAGAGCACTTGTGTAGACTCCGAACAGACTTCGATTTCGCTGTTATGCCAGTATTTTTCCTAACTTGATTACCTCAGTACATTCACTCAATCAACATAAAATGATATCATCTCAGGCATATAATGTTCTACAAAATGTTGCGTCTTATGGCATTTAAATGACGCTGCGATGTGCACCAATTTGAGCCGCTGCGGCCGTCCATTACCGCGACGCGCGATACAACAGCGCATGTTTGATGCACACCGGAGCGCTATTGTGGTTTTAATAGTGCACAAAGGCTCGACGTTTTATAATGTTATATGCCTGGAATGTTGTGCCCCGGGAAACAAAAGTCCTTCACACGGAAATGGCAACAAACCCTGTGAACTAACAGCGCCAACGGTCTGGTCCACCCTCGCAAGCAGGGGCCGTAGGCGTAATTGACTATCCTACCCCTGGCATATAATAATATATGCATATTTATATAGCGCCATTTTCAGCCTAAACTGCTCAAAGGCGCTTTACAAATTCATTGAAGCAATACACATTAAAAAACCTCAGAACATAACAATCAGTATATATCTATATATAAAAACAATGGAAATTTAAAACTAGATGTCTAAGATATATAAATAAGTAAATAAAGTGTATATAAATAAAGTAACTCTAAAATAAACACACACAAAACTATCTATGAACAATACAGGTGTTTTATATAAGATGTCATAATTAATTAAAACTGTACTAAAAAGCGTTGCAAAACAAGTAAGTCTTGTCTTTTGAATATATCCGTCGATGGAGCCTGACGAATGGATGGGGGTATGTTGTTTCACATTGTGGGTGCAGCCACAGAGATGTATATCCTACGCAATGTGCGGAAGTTAGCTTAAATAGTTGTATAGCTGTATGTTGTCCTATAAATATCTATCTCCGCCAGTCTTGCTGTGGGAACGATGAAAATGCATGATGCACAAACGTCTGCGCCACACATCAAAGAGTGAAGTTGCAGGAATTATAATGACCTATTCGACCATTCTCACGGGCGGTACTGTTTATTCAAATAATGACTTCTACTTTCCGAACATTACATATAAAACGAGCAACGGTTGGCCCAAAAAAGCCGAATCTTGGTAAGCGATGGTAGTATCGGCTCGGATTAACTTCAGCGTTTCGCAAGGCGATCTGTCAGGGGGTATTGAAACCGGTAGCCCCCCCCCCCGCCGTTTGTGCGCAAGGATGGCCTTGATCTACAAGACATTAAGCTGGTGCTAAATTAGCTGCTGACAAACAGAATATATTATGATGGTAGAGTATACGACACGAGCTCATTGTTTAGGCTATGCCGGCGCTACAGAAGACCCCACATGGTTTACTATATACCAGAGTACGCTATCTGGAGCTCTTCTTTGTATTAATCACCTCATTTTACACTAAAATACACTTCTAAAGGCAACCGCTTGATCACAACGTCAACAACATGGAAGCATCAAAGAAATACAAACAGTACAGAAACGTATTGACCAGGGTAATACGTAATACAAAATCACAATACTGGAACAAACACTTTATAGAATCTAAAAATGACATCAAAAAACATGGACAAATATTTAAAACTCACTACATGTCCAGACTAAACAAAACTTACCCTCATCATTCCAAATCGACAAACAAATGAGCAATGACCCAATAGAAATAGTGAACGGATTTAACAAGCACTTTTCAAATATTGGCCCCACGTTAGTCAATAAAATACGCTCTACAAATAGCTGTACAGATTACATGCCGAATCAGTTGCCAAATAGTTTTGTCATGGAAGAAACCATTTGTGCAGAGATAATCAATATCATTCAAAGTATGAAATCAAAATCAAGTACTGGGTTTGACAATATTTCTTCACAACTGATGAAAATTACTATGGAAAGTATTGCCTTGCCCACGAGTGAAATTTTCAATTCTATGATACGATCTGGTATATTCCCCAATAACCTAAACATTGCCAAAGTGATACCTCTTTACAAATCTGGTGATGCCAGTTTGTTTACAAACTACAGGCCCATCTCACTGCTACCAGCTTTCTCCAAAGTCTTTGAAAGATTGATCTATAACAGACTGTACAGCTTTCTTGATATGAATACAATTCTATTTGCATCCCAAAATGGGTTTCGCAAACAGTGTTTAACTGAACATGCCACTCTGAAATTAATCGAAAGCATAGTTAATGTGTTGAACGACAAACATTATGCACTTGCTGTATTCATAGGTCTAAACAAAGCTTTTGACACTTTAGATCACAACATTCTGCTTGACAAATTATGGCGCTATGAAATAAGAGGGGCCACACATAAACTTTTTAAAAGCCATCTTGAACACAGAAAACAATTTGTTATAAATAAAGACTCCGTGTCTGAATATCAAAGTACAACATGTGGAGTGCCACAGGGATCCATTTTGGACTATTACTATTTTTGTTATAGATAAATTATATGCCATTATCATCAAATAGTGTTAATTTCATAAGGTTTGCTGATGACACAAGTCTACTATTCAAAAGCAAAGACCTCAATAGTCTCACAACTAACGTTAATACTGAACTAGTAAAGATTTCTCAATGGATGAGTGCCAACAAACTCTCACTTAATATAGGTAAAACTAAATGCATGTTATTCCAAAACACTCAAAATCAGTTACACAATCGAGTGGAAATTGCTCTACATGGTGATAAAATTGAAATTGTTGATCAGTTTACATTTCTAGGTGTCTGAATTGATAATTGAAAATATTAATGAAAAATGCAAACAAATTCCCAAATATTAGCAATAACTAACAAAATCAGGCCACTACTACAATCATGCACATTAAAACAAATATATAATGCATTAATTCAACCCCATTTGTCTTACGGCCTGCTTGCATGGTACAGTAACATTCGTGGTAATGTAACCAACATAAATAGACTATTTCAGCTTCAAAAGAAAGCAGTATGTTTGATTCACAAAAGCAAATTCATAGCACATACAGATCCCATCTTCAAAATGTAGAGAATACTTAAGTTAGAAGTTATAATACAAGGTGCTCAACTGTTTGACAAAATAATAAAAAGCAATGCCCTAAGTATCTTTTTACATCTATCACAACAAATAATGAAATTCACTATCATGTTACCAGGCAAAACAATAATATTCATTTATGTGAGATACGAACAGAAATATAAAAAACAGGGATTGTGTGACAAACTGCATATTATAATGTTGCATGTCTCAAGCATACTTAACCTATCATTAAATAGAAGGCACAACCTGAAAAAACTATTGTAAGTTCATATTCCGAGGTGTGCCTAATAAGAAACTGCTACTCCTGTTTGAGGAATGGCATCTATGTCATTTCTTAATGTATATTGTCTTAATTAAATTTATCGATCTAAAACTGTATTGAAATGTATTATTCATACACAGTAGTGCAATATTTCATTGTGTTGATATGTAATATATGTTCACATAAATGAATGTTTTTTTTGTTTTTTTTTATCTTAATTTTCTTTTAAATTTATGATGTACTTCATTTTTAACTACAGGTTGATTATTATTATGCAGTATTTAGGGCGTCCAGTTGCTTCAACTAGTTTAGTTATTACTGGCGTCCTGGCATTCATTGTTACCACATGTACCTTGTTCTTTGTAGTATTTATGCCAAATAAATTAATTCATTCATTCATTAACATTTAACAACCTATATTTATTTCCGCTATGTACTTTATTTTGTACATTATCGCAACTACTCGAAGAAACAATACATGTTCGATCGCATGGAACTGTTTTTCATGTTATTTACAAGAGATGAGTATGTGGAGCACTGTCTTGCAATTCAACTGGTATAGAGAGACCCAAGTGGCGCCACCTGGTGTGGCGGTCCTTGCCGTACTGTGGGTCGACGTTCTTTACAATAACACATCACGATCATGAAGACGACGCGACGACGATTTAAAGCCCGTTTATACGAACGATTTTGTCCTATGTGTTTTCCAACATGATACCGCGCGTTGTCGCGCTGCAAAACTCGGTTATGAAAACATGCGCAGGACACTAATGGCGGTGGCAATTTATGTAACAATTATTTTGATGAGAAATACTTCCAAGGCGTTTGAGATTTTCGAAACAGTGGTCAGTCAGTGACCGAATCGAGTGGACCGTTTCATTAATATAACGAACTCCTAAGAAGGTAAATTCACCATTAAACAAATCCGGTGCGAAATTTTAGGAATTGTTTCAAAATTCTAAACAAAAAACCGCCGCCGTTTCACCGAGGACACTATTTCCGTCACACACCTGTGAATGTGCCCCGGTAGTGCGTCCTGGTGTTGGCATGTTTCAATATACAAAATGACTGTGTAGAAGTGAAATTTATTTCTTAGAACAAAATCGGGCTAATTATCTCATAAGAAAGTTAGTTTAACAGTCCTCATGTGAACCCGGCGTGACCTTTCATCAAAACTCAAATCGGGATTAGCACGAGTAAAGATCTAGGTCGTGTTGTCTAAACGGACACACAATTTATTTGTTATTGTGCGACACAGTGTCGCCCGACAAATCGGGGGGGGGGGGGGAAATCGCTCGTGTCATGCGGCTTTATAACAACAATACGATATAAATACAATCAAAACGATAATTAATGCGATCGCCAATATAAAAAGCACAACGTGACAAATGACTTGCTAGAACTCACGTTGTCCTGTGCTAAAATAGCTGTCTTTTTGATAGTGTTGTAGAGGTTGCAGATTGGCTTCAAATCAATGAAACCATTCACAATACACCATAACACGTTCTTGAAGACACCCGTGCACCTATGTCTCGTTTACCAACTCTCCTATGTTTATTGTATGTTTTTACTATGAAGAAATAGTTATTATACATTTGCCGAATATCTAACTTTCGAACTAGCGACTAGCATGCCAACATTGGAATATTATAAGCGCATCTCAACCGAGGTGTCGATATGTCCTCGCTTCTTTCTACGTTCATCTATGTCCATTCGCTTCCTTCAACCATTGGCGTCAGATCTACCATTTGGCGATATATGTCAACGTACAAAACGGTATATATTTAGAGTTATTTTATTTACGTGTTTTAAATATACATGACGTTTCTGGACAATCTTTCTCCTTCAATTGAGAGGTGATCAATTCAACACAAAGCGACAATATAACCGAGTGGTTTGTCAACTAGTGAACTAATAAGAGCACATGCACTTTGTTATTTCGAACAACATACAGTGTACTACAGTCGCTATTCACACAGAAAATAATCGACTTATTTACATAGCTGTATAATAATAATGCAGACATTTTAAAAAGTAACAACGAGGAAACATTATTTTTACTACGCTATGGTAGGGCGGATTGTATAAATTCGTTGGCACAAAAGGAATTCATAATATAGTTTACCTCTGCCACTGAATCGTGAATTATATATATATATACAATATATATCTTCAGAGGTCCCTCGATATATGTATATATATATATATATATATATATATATATATATATATACACACACACATATATATATATACATATGGTGACAGCAATTCGTATCCAGGAACTATCGTTTCCGTGGCGACGGCACAAAAGTGGCAGCACTGGAATTACTGGAAGCACCGCCGACAGCTGTCACAGCATTGCGCACCTTCTTTCCGAGTTTCCCCTGTGAAATCACAAACAGATCTAGTCACTTTGGAGTCTGAACATATCACAGGAAGTAGAATCTGTCATGTATCATTGTCTATTTATAATCTGTCATGTATCATTGTCTATTTATAATCTGTCATGTATCGTTGTCTATTTATACGTTAAGACAAAACTGACCTGATTACCAACTGACGAGATCGTCCTATCGGGACCATTTTATGGTAACTGATGAGATCGTCCTATCGGGACCATTTTATGGTAACTGATGAGATCGTCCTATCGGGACCATTTTATGGTAACTGATGAGATCGTCCTATCGGGACCATTTTAACGACAAGTATTAGTGTAGTCTTCTCTATTTCATAAATTGCTCTTACAAGAGTAAGACGAAAATAGGTCTTAAAAATGTGTGTGTGTGTGTGTGTGTGTGTGTGTGTGTGTGTGTGTGTGTGTGTGTGTGTGTGTGTGTGTGTGTGTGTGTGTAAGCTAATTTTATAAATTCAATCCTCTATTCAAATGGTACAATACTAGACCTATATATAATAGCTAATTACCTTTTCTTGGTCTTTGCCTGCCTTTGTGCCCCTATTTCCCTACAAAGGAATATACCATTTTAACAGGATTATCCATTAGTTGTTTGAATAATAAATGTAAAGTTTGAACAGCTACTGAGGCGAAACTCACATTATAGATGTAAATATGTGTAGACATTGCTAGACCCATCAAATCGAAATGTGTTTTAATAGCTTCAAATTTTGTTTCATGGGTATTACATCATTTTCTATAGTATAAGTTAACTAAACATCTATAGTATTAGAAGTTCCAACCGATGACTAATTATGAATTCATAAGTTATGCGGAAGTGTTCTTTCGTGACAACGAAATTCTGAAAATTGAACGATTTGATGTTAAGTTATTTAATAATGTGTGTTTGTTTACTTTCCATGTCTGACAAACATGAAACGTGAATGATTTATATGCCAATACATACGAGTCTTCCACTGTTTCAATTTCTCTATTTCATTGTGGAAACATTTCTTTTGAGATCACAGCGCCAAAGCAATGTTGACACATAGAAACCCAGTGCACCATGGACAGTTAGTTAAGATCACATAAAATTGATTTAATGAAGTATTCGGCAAAGCGTAGATTTGAGAAGAGATTGTTAATACAGCTTTGTTAAAAATAATGTGATCAGTTTCCGTACTGACCATTGCTTGTAACGCCACGTAGAGAAACGGCGCTTGACCATCCACCGACGGTCCACTCAATTCAGGCGTCTTCGGCTTTGCTGGTGTGCTAACCTAGAGAAGTCAATCACAGTGTGGCCGGTTACAATATTCTGCTTCGCCATTAGCATGGAGAATTCACAGTTTCTCGGTGGGTAGCATCGTCTTGGTTGTTTAAACGTACGTCTTGAGACGACTAAGACATGGACGATTTTGAAACAACTAAATATGCTATCGTAAGATTTAATTTCAAGTTAACGTACTATATATTGTAATTGATTTATGCATTTTTTATATTAAATCATTTATTAATACTCTCAGTAGTATTGTAATGCAGACTATTTATTTTAAATGACTTTCTTAGTATTTACATTTTAGTTTATTGACAGTTAAGTATAATGTATTGCAAAGCGCCACGAATTATTGTGGGCCTGGCACTGTAGCAAATTAACTATATTGTTTGATTCTGCAGGACAGTTCGTACGTCCAGGGCAGTAATTCGTGTACGAGGTAGACTGTACATTGTAAGTCATACATCAGTAAAGGAGGGTGTAGAGGGCGCGACAAGCCATTGTGTGTAGGTCAGTAAGTCGTTTTATATTGGTTGAACTCATTGAACTGTGGCCATATTGTCGTCACCAATAACAACAATAACGCCAACCGTAGTGACGACACCATCAACGAATACTGCGGTAACACTAAGAACAATGGCGATGACATAATGACATAAGTAACGTAAGTTTCATTGTCACCGCCATCGTTATTATTATCGTCATCATAACTCTCGTCATCACCATCTCATTCACTACCCATGACAACACTACGCAAGGCTTACCCGATAGACGGGCAGAGCCCGGAATACAGCGCCCTGCTTCAACTCTCCTGACGTGAAACTCTCCAGATGATCATTGTACAACTAAAACAGACGAAAAAAGGTATGAGAACAGTTCGTAGGGGAATATAATATTATATATTATTCGGGAGGGTAAAATTAAAGTATTAAATTAAAGTAGTTTCAATTGGAAAAATTTTCATAAAACTTACAACCGCAATTCTTTTCCGCGGATGTATCGCGTACGTGGTACAAGATACTGTGGATGAATGAGACTGGGCTTACGCGAGGTTTCATGAGCGAATCAAAGAACTTCTTGTTCACCGGGCTGTCGTCGTCCTCCTCTGGCTCTTGAGACTTCCTCGACATATAAGCTGATCGACGAAACGGCTTCCACCTATTTGAACAAACGATGGTCTCATTCAATGTGGGAATGCGCTTCGTAGTTGTAGGTGTGTTGGTGTGTAGTTGAGTAGGTGTGTGTGTGTGTGTGTGCGTGTGTGCATGTGTGTGTGTGTGCGTGCGTGCGTGCGTGCGCGTGCGAACGTGCGTGCGTGCGCGAACGTGCGTGCGTGTGTTAAGTGTGTGCGCGCGCGCACGTGCGTGCGTGTGCGTGGTGTGTGTATGTGTGTACATGCGTGCGTGTGTGTGTCCGTCAGGCGTGTGCATGGATGTGTGTATGTGTTTGAAATATGAAAAAAACATGTAACTAAGATTCCCTTTAAATGAGAATAGAGTTACATTTACCGTTGCATGTGAGTTCTGGTATAATTACGTATGATTCAATTTTAAGTAATACTTAATATTGTACTGTCTATTGGCATCATTGTATTGACATTGATAAACCTAACACATCAGACCAGATAACCAACTACCTACCTGTCGTTAGCAAAGACGAGCGGATATTCGTAGTGTTGATGAGCCTTCACCTTCTGTTTGTCACTCTTAACTGGCGCCAGCGGACCCTGCAGTATACCGCTGTATAGATACACTATGACATATGCATACTTCGTAGGTTCATTTGTAATAACACAAACAATAACACATACACTACAACGCAAACTCGCGCGCAAACGCACGCACATACACAAGTACAATCACGTGTTCGCATGCTCGCCCCTCACAAACACATATGCACGCGCGTGCACACATACACATACACACACACACACACACACACACACACACACTGTCTCTCTCTCTCTCTCACACACACGCAAGCACGCAACCACGCACGCTCGCATTCACGCACACACGCGCGTGCGCTCAAACGCGAATGCCCGCGCATGCATGAACACACACACATACACACTCGCATGCACGCACTTGGACTTGTAAGCTTAAATTCAAACATTAGGTCGTTTATTTTTAATACACACACATATGAATGGATCGTGTTTTTTATACAATTATTCTCGTGACTTTTGCTGAGTGAAAGGACCACCCGCCTACAACTTGACTGCCCCACCTCGCTGATGTCATAAGGCAACACGGGCGTGCTTGATAGGTTCTCCGTGATAGGGTAATTGATCGGTTTGTGCTGGCCGTAGAACCCGACGAAGCGTCCTTGTGTTTCCCACCAAATCCTGTGCAGTCACGTGATAGACAACATTATGTCATAGCAACCAATCACACACACACACACACACGCACGCGCGCACGCACACGCACACGCACACGCACACGCACACACACACACACTCTCTGTCTCACACACACACACTCAAACACACACACGCGCGCGCGCGCACGCACGCACGCACACACACACACTCACACACACACTCACACACACACACACTCACACACACACACACACATACACACACATACACACACACACACACACACACACACACACACACACACACACTGTTCGTAGTCTCACTCACTATCACATGTAGATTCTTATGCTATCATATGAAATATACGTAAACATTTCTGTATAGCATGATGTATCAGTTATAGATTATCAAATTTTTGCCACCCGAACAATACAGGTTATTGTATCAGATCTGTACGATTTATTTTAGTTGACCTCGAAACATATTACCATTATGTGTTTCTTTTAAGTGAGAACTTCAAATTGCAAGCACTTATTCAGGCTTATTAATCGCAGTTTAGTGGGCAGTACACTTTCAAATAAGTCAAGCTAGGACTTTATATGTACGGGAACGGCGTGCGGACGCGGTATGCGGCAAAACAATGAAATTAGTGCCTAGCGGAAAATAATAAATGAGTTCCATATGTACATAAACGGATGCTTATTTCATGCGGATGTGGAAAATTGAACCGCTCCATTTAGTGATTCGAATGGTATGCGCACAGGAATCGGATACGAATTTTTCAAAAATGACGTCACTAAGGAGGTGTCTCCCATTCCGTTTGCCGTTTCAAGACATGAAATCCTAGCTTTATTTTGTATCGTGAACATGATTTTACCAAAAAATAGGTACAGACAGCTTTAACAGCTGTCCCGTCACTGGCAATAGTTTCTCAATGGAGGAGTGACAGTTGGCCGAGACACGTGAGAGTCTGCATGGGATCAGAAAACGAGACAGGGGGAAGCTCTGGAGACACACACCTGACAGAGCCGTCGGTCGAGGCGGAGATGATGGCCTTGAAGGCGTTCATGTACTGTAGCTGCACCACCTTCGTGAGATGAGCCCGCCACGACAGTAGTTGTTTAACGGCGTCCTGCCAGAGACAAACATGGACTACAGCCGGGTCACCAAAGTCATTCTCAGCACGTGATTTCTGTTGTGCAACGTAACTGTTGCCAAGCTATTTATTCTATCGGGAAAATGAGCGGATAGTGTATCATAATTTAGAAGCTCTGTCATGACAAAGTCACGACTAACATGTCCAGTTTGATGAAGTGCAACCGGATATACAAACTCAGTTATGATTTTTGTGGCGAGTTCCGTCAAGAAATATATAACATCCGTCGATAGATCGAACCTGCATCAAGTGGTATGCTCACACACAAGAACAAGATGTTTATTTGACTCCAAATAAAATTACACAGTGTATTACTATATGCTATATTTCAATTATAATTAAACGAAACTCATAATGATTAATTAAAAGCAATACAATAAAACAAAAAGCCCAGTGAATCCAATTAAGACAAACCTTTGATGAAAAACGAGTGTGCCATGCTTACCCCTTCGTGTAGTTCTTGATTTTCGAGGAACTTTGACACATCCCACATGGTCAGATACCCCTCTGAAAGTATAGAGTAATTCTAAAGTATATTGATAAACATTAATTATAGATCATGTCATTATTACTAACACGAAAGTATCGCCCTATCAAATTGCAGACGCACGCATTTGCACAATAAAAAAACATCTAAGTCTAAACATCTACACAACGACTTTCTCTGAGGATAATAACAGTGTATAATATTATATATATATATATATATATATATATATATATATATATATATATATATATATATATATATATATATATAACGCATGGGGCAAATATACAATCGTTGTACATGGGTTAAATTGGAACGCCGACGAAAACGAACCAAAATAAAAACATTTCACTGTTCGTTTCAAAGCATGTCGGCAACTTCTATATTTATTATGTTGAATTTGTATGTGTCAGAACAAATTGCTATCTCCTGACGATGGTCTTGTAATCCAAACAGAGATATGAACACGAGACACCGGTTTAACTTACTGTGGTCTCCTGTAACTATGATATTGCAGTCTCCGTCAGCACATATTGCCGTCACTGGCGAGTCTTGACGCCTCGTCATTGCCGTAATTTCACCCAACAGGTCACCCTGTAGTAAACACAAAACGACGGCGTTAGTATATTTAAAACAGAACTGACAGACACTGAAAGAATCTTGCCACAAAAATTGGACATCTTGTTAAACATAAATTTTTTCAAAGGGAAACAAACTGTAGTAAAATTCACGTAAAATAGTTAATAAAAACTAATCATTCGCAACTGTAGTCAACAGTATCACGCCAATTGTTTATTCAGAACCTTGTGACAACATTGATGTTTTTAGAACAAAAGAGATCTCAGAGGGCTTAGCAACTCTGTTTCATTATCGTGAATTGGTAACTATCAATAAAGGGCAATGATTCAAGAAAGTATGCCCACTGACCCTGGGTCTTTTTAGAGTTTCCTTCTCTACAGTTAGATAATCGATTTAAGGTTACACATTTTTCCCCTGTGTGTGATCTTTTACCTCCTCTGCCATAGACACAAGGAAGAAGGGTATAACGGCTTATAGTGTCCCTTCCGAAGCATGCAGGCAAAGTGGGGTGAACGGAATTAACCAAGTTTCGAAACAACAGTTGTTTCGACCGACAGTCTGGCGCTCTACCGCTCGACCACCGCTCCAAATTAATGATTTTGTTGCAGAGTTTTAGTGCTTCTTCTTGCCGAAAATAATGTTTCTGTTACTGTTCTTACTGAGAAAATAATGATAGTTCTATAACTGTTCTCATTGACTACATATCTGTTGTGTGTAAGTACGTTTGGTTGGAATTCTAAACCGGAAGTAGATGACTCACCCGAAAGTTCCAGAAGCGAATGAAGGCGTCTTGGTAGCAGGCGACGAGAACGGGCTCGTATGTTTCCGTGATCATGTTGTTGGCCGGATCCGAGTTGGTGTCTCCCGTGTCGGTGTTCTCGTTGCTTCTGCCATCATTCTCCTCGTCCACCACCGTCTGTCTCTCACTCCTCCGTGTCCGGGTCTCCCCCGCCTGAGACTCGTCGTCGACGGTGTTGTCGTTGGTGACCGCCGACAGCATGCCGTCCTGTTCTGTGTCGACAGGACGTGTGGACGTCAAGATGGGGAGACCGGTAGTGTGTGTGTGTGTGTGCGTGTGCGTGTGCGTGTGCGTGTGTGTGCGTGTGTGTGTGCGTGTCCGCGCGCGTATGAGTGCATGCGGGTGAGAGTTCGTGTGCGCGTGTGTGCGTGTGGGTGGTTTTTTTTTGGTGTGCGTGTGTCCCCGTGCGCCATTGAGTACAGCCATTTGTCTTTTATTTGTTTAAGCAGTTGACTGCAAAACTTATAAAACTATAGTCATAGTCAAAGGTGATAAATGCTGCAATTTGTCTTGACAG
Organism: Escarpia spicata; assembly: GCA_963995525.1. Classification (NCBI taxonomy): domain Eukaryota; kingdom Metazoa; phylum Annelida; class Polychaeta; order Sabellida; family Siboglinidae; genus Escarpia; species Escarpia spicata. The sequence continues at coordinate 25,647,330 of OZ023211.1, forward strand.
TCTTTTCCACATTGGTAATACACTATGACATCCTAAGAAATTCATAAACTCACTTTTGCGGTTCTTCACATCGTCTTCAGCTTTGAGTGCGTCTTCTTCTGACTGAACCTGTTCAACTGTCTGTTAAGTGCAACACAGCAGATTATATACGTGAATTCGCCAGATGCATGAAATACAGGTTTACTTGTCACTGTGTCTGTGTAACATTTCAAACATATTGATTGGGTGCTAGCTGCGTGAATACGTTTAAAACAAAATCGACAAACACCTGAAAAGGGCGGGGATACACATAGATGGAAGAGTCGACGTGCCGTTAAGCCCACTGCTTCCTAGGCCACTTGCCATCTGGAGTTAATTATCTGGGTGGCAGTGTTGTTAATCTTGTTAAGAACAAACTTATTGTAACAGTGTAATAATCAAGAAAAGCCACACATCTGCCGAGAACTCACCACGACAGTGAGACTTTTGCCAGACGCAAGCCGGGATTGGGCCATCGAGTAGGTTGTGCCCCGAGACGTGGCTCTACTCTTGTGTGTCTTGGCGGATCGGCCCGCCGGGGTCCCATCAGCCAGGTCACGAGTCAACTTCCTGCACAAGCCACGTATTGTTAACACGAGTAGAAGCGATCATGAGTAACATATACCGGTACATATATATATATATATATATATATATATATATATACATACATATATACATATATACATATATATATATATATATATATATATATATATATTATATATACATATGTTTGTGTAAATTACAACAATACTCAAGTGTCGGTCAAAACATAATGCACAACTCAAAGCCACGACGCACGCACACCGCGCAATTCGCACATGCATAAAGCGCAGGCAGGCAGGCACGAATGCAAACACAGACACACGCGCACACACGAGCACGAACGCACGCGCTAGCCCGATTAGACATTTTGGGACTGAACTGAACACATCTTCAAGCCGTTTTACAACGAATATTCTCAAACGTAATACTACAAATTCAAACAATATTTACACACATAAGCAACAAAAACAAACAAAGAAACAAAAGACGACACTGCAGGGACTAAACAATATCTACTCTACTCCTTGTTGCCTACTTGAAACTGTCCAAACTCTTAATACAGTCGACAGAAAAAGTAGGACGTCATGGCCTTACTTGAGAAACGCCGGATCCAACTTATGTACTCTGTGAATGAGAATAGCGACGACGTTGACAGCTGACGGATTGTCTGAGAGACGAGAAGATACGCTACTCTGCTCATTATGGGCGTTCCCGTCTTCATCCTCGTGTCCAGGGTAGGCGTATCTACGAACAGGTGATAGACGAGGGGAAATAAGAAGTAGCCCTAGTTATATACACACATATATTTAGCTCTTGTTATTATTGCTTGAAGAATGCAACTGTTGTCGTCGGTTCAAATATATATATATATATGTATACAATCCGGTAATAAAACAATAAATGAAAACGCGGGACACAAGATAGGAGACAAGATGGGAGACAAGGTGGGAGACAAGGTGGGAGACAAGGTGGGAGACAAGGTGGGAGACAAGATATGAGACAATGTATGAGACATGATGGGATACATGATGGCAGACAAGATGGGAAACAAGATGGGAGAGGGAGACAAGATGGGAGACAAGGTGGGAGACAAAGTGTGAGACAAGGTGTGATACAAGGTATGAGGCAAGATGGGAGACAAGCTGTGAGACAAGATGGGAGAGGAAGACAATATTATGGGAGACAAGGTGGGAGACAAGATGGGATACAAGGTGGGAGAAAAGATGGGAGACAAGGTGGGAGACAAGGTGGGAGAAAAGGTGGGAGACAAGGTGGAAGACATGGTGGGTGACAAGATGTGAGACAAGGTGGGAGACAAGATGGGATACAAGGTGGGAGACAAGGTGGGTGACAAGATGAGAGACAAGGTGGGAGACAAGGTGGGTGACAAGGTGGGAGACAAGGTGGGTGACAAGATGAGAGACAAGGTGGGAGACAAGGTGGGTGACAAGGTGGGAGACAAGATGGGAGACAAGGTGGGAGACAAGATGGGAGTCAAGGTGGTAGACAAGGTGGGAGACAAGTGGTAGACAAGGTGGGAGACAAGGCGGGAGACAAGGTGGGAAACAAGGTGGGAGACAAGATGGGATACAAGGTGCGATACAAGATGGGAGAGAAGGTGATAGACAAGATGGGAGACAAGGTGGTAGACAAGGTGGGAGACAAGGCGGGAGAAAAGATGGGAAACAAGGTGGGATACAAGATGGGATACAAGTTGGGAGACAATATGACAGACAATATGGCAGACAATATGGGACGCAAGGTGGGAGAGAAGATGGGAGATAAGGTGGGAGACAAGGTGGGAGACAAGGTGGGTGACTAGGTGGGAGAAAAGATGGGAGACAAAATGGGATACAAGATGGGAGATAAGCTGGGAGACAAGATGGGAGACAAGGTGGGAGACACGGTGGGAGACAAGATGGGAGACAAGGTGGGAGACACGGTGGGAGACAAGATGGGAGACAAGGTGAGAAACAAGGTGGGAGACAAGATGGGAGATAAGGTGGGAGACAATATGTGAGACAAGCAGGTAGACAAGGCGGGTGACAAGGTGGGAGACAAGATGGGAGACAAGATGGGAGACAAGATGGAAGACAAGATGGGAGATAAGATGGGGGACAAGATGTGAGACAATATGGAAGACAAGTTGGGAGATAAGATGGGGGACAAGATGGGAGACAAGGTGAGAAACAATATGAGAGACAAGATGGGAGATTGGGTTTGTGAACTCTCTATTACGAAAAGTCACATCGCCATGCAGCAAATACGGCTTTTTGTGTAAATGTGTTTTGTGTGTAAAAACATTATTTCGTATATATAGCGGGTTGTGCATTGCTTAGGACTACTCGAAGCGTTTTGTACAGTTCAAATAATTATTCAACAACAAATATACGAATCAATATATTTAATGAACAAACGAATGAAAGAACACAAATGAAATACGAACGAATACATTAATGCAGTCTATTTACTTAAAAAGCAATTCCGTAACCTATCTAAAAAAACCTCTTGGTCGACTCTGTTTGCTCTTTCGTTTCATGTTCTTTAGCGCGTTCATCATCAGTTCCCAAATGTCCTCTCGTTGTTGATGAGGATGTTCGTGCTCTTTGTTAGACATTTGTTGGCGGCGAGTGCGTTGGTGTTGAAGACGAAGGTGTTGAGTTCGATGGTGAGTGTATTCTTCGCTGCTTTTTTGTCGTTGTTGTTGTTGTCTGTCGGTATTTTGAGCGTACCTTCAAAACACTACTGTTAAATTCAAAACACTACCCCTACATTTGGTTCCAAATTTTCAATTTATATGTGTTACTGGCCATCCATAACCCCGTCGAGTCAATGATAAGTTCACCGAGTGCACGAGTGCAAGTAGCGTCAAGTTTTTTGTTGGCGAGCGTCAATGTCGGGGGTGAAAATCGAGGTTTTATGAGAGGGACAAGGTGTATTTTGGCAACCGTGAAAGAGGGTGCAACTGGAGGGCAAACATGTGGCGAACATTTTGTAATAACATCCCCTTGTCTTCGGATGTCATCAGTTCAGCCGAAACAGCGGAGAGAAGCTGGAGAAGCTGAAGTTACAACGGCGCAGCGGCGAAACATTTTCAACAGCGCCACTGGGGGATTTGCGAATTTAATATACTGTGAGGGGGTGAAAGACGTTAATAGCTGCGTAGATGGACTTTATGTAGATAGACTTCACAAATCTGCGAATGGATTCGAAAGACGTTGTGGAAATAATCGCAGGCATGCGTAACTAACCTCAGTCACATCTGATTCCAACCACAAGGACATTTCGCAATAACTATGTATTCCCATCGTATGACTGGTTATAACGATTATGCTTTACATAACCCTGACTATAACTAATTATGGTAATAACATTAGCCAGAATGAATACTTACTTATTCACCTCGTCTGATTATCATATTAACTATTTATTCCCGTCGTATGACTCGTTCCAACAATTACGATATAACTAACACTAACCCCGACCATAACTAACTCAAACCATAACTAATTATAATAATGACATTAAGCTGACTTAATATTGTTATGACATTTCACACTAACTATTTATTCCCGTTGGCTAACTGGTTCCAATGATTACGAACTCGACCCTAGTGTAATGGATGGTTCCCAAAGATTACTGATTTATGCTAATAAAATATACTGACGGTAGTGTTTTGAAATTGAGTAGTGTTTTGAGCGTACGCAGGGGTAATGTTTTGAACTTAACAGTAGTGTTTTGAGGGTACGCTCAACATACTACGGTAGTGTTTTAAAAGTACGCTCAACACACTACCGCAGTGTTTTCAGCGTCCTACACCGGGCGCTGATGGACCTCCGTCACAGTCTGCACTGCTACTGGTCTGTAGCGTATCGCCTCAGTCTCAGTCTGTATTGCTACCACCACCGAGGGTTGGTTGGCGACACACCGCGTCGCTGTAGTGTTGTGCTTGTTCTGTTGGTTCGCCGCAGTGTTGTGCTTGTTCTGCCTCTCACACTAAGCAACGACAGCACGAACCGGACGGAGTCTGGCGGCACACCAGGTTCGATATGGTCCGTGACACCTCGGCCTTAATCTGCACCGCGGTCGTTGGTTGCGCAGCACCGCCACAGAGGGAGTAAGTTGTTTCCGCATTTAGTTCAGTCGGAAGGTAAGCCCCCCATGCACCCAGTGGATTTCTAAACGAGACTTACTTTTTTGCAACCCTGAGGGTGTCTAGTAAACAGATTTGGATGTTCCCATTTCGAAATAATATCCGAAGGATCTGTTTGGCAGCCATCTTGGATTTTGACACGTGCGACTGGTAAAATCAAGGATACTCATAACTTTGGAACCAGTCATCGTACAAAGACAAATGATCCCACTTTTTCGAATAATTGTGGCATGAGGAATCGCTTGAAATGGTTATATTGACGATTCAACGAGATTTATTGCCTCAAAATGCACATAATACCATATTTTCATGCCTGAAATCGAGTCAAATATTAAGTTAAGGATAGGTGATTGCGCATAGGCACTGACTCAAAATGACAGAAAATAGACGCCGTGGCTTACGCGTACAACCTCGGCTCCAAGGACAAGTATGAGGATGTTGCTCTCTTTCTCCAAGAGGTGATCCTACGAGCCTTCGGCGTGTCCAAGTCCCTAACCTGACCTCTTAAAACCGAAGACATCGAGAACAAGTCCGAGGATCTCCTCCGTTCAGACCTGATGTATTTCTTCAAAATTGTTATGTTTGGAGAGGCAGATGTTGGGTGAGTGTGAGAAGACGAGGTGCATCTTGCCAGGACCTCTGGACAGTATTTTGAGAGGATGCTGAAGATGTGTGGACTCATCAGTGACACCGAGTGTCCAAAGGCAGGGAAGCATCGCGAGCTCGAGGCTGCTGAGATCAAGAAGAGCGAGGAAGCTGTGCAGCGAACACTCGTTGCTATCCACTCATCCGACGGTGAAGTGACTACGCGCGAGGTCCACGAGTTGTCCTCACACCAGGAGGAGACGGACATCCTGGTCGTTCTCTACCTCCACTGTGCCGCCAAGCAAGGGTACAAGTCGGCTGCAGTGAGAACTCCTGATAGTGACAAATTCTTCATCCTGTTCCACCACGCGCACTCTATCAGCCTGAAGCACGAGTACTGCATGACGCTGCTTGGGTTCTACGCGTTCTCAGGCGAGGACTGCATCAACCGCCTTCAAGGCAAAGGCAAGGTGGCGCCCCTGAAGAAGCACCAGAAGAACCCCAAGTATCACAACGTTTTCAGGCAACTTGGTGATGACTGGACGGTGAAGCCGGAGGTGATGGCAGATTTGGAGGCCTTCACCTGCCTCATGTACGGTCAGGCTCGCGAGACATCAGTGGATGCTGTGCGAGGAAAGATGCTCATGAAGATGGTGGGAGAAAATGAGAAGCTCACCACCAAGTCCAAGGTTGACCTGCCTCTCCTCCCATCCTGCAAGAATAATCTAATTCCCCATGTTGGCCGGGTCAACAACCGACTAGTCAACTACAAACGGGCCAACCAGCCTCGCTCCTGGCGACCCAAGCCCTACGATGATGGGCAGGGTTGGGTAAAGACTGAGGAGGGTGTCCCAGAGCCAATGTGGTCGTGCGGACCCATCTTGCCTCCCTCACTCATTGACTTGCTTGAGAAAGCTGCTGAGGAGGAGGCGGGAGAAGAGGAAGATGATCAGGAGATTGACTATGATGAGTTACTTCTTGGCATTGATGATGATTAGTGTGTACTGTCGAGGGTAAGTTACGGGTAGATAATGTTTGAGTAGATGTGATTATTGCAGTGGGTAATTTTTGTGTAGTTTTCTTTCTTCTTGGACTCATAATTAGCCCAGTTTCTGTCTAGTAGTGGCATATAATGTTGAATCAGTGCTTATGCGCAATCATCTATCATTAACTTAGTATTTGACTCGATTTCAGGCATGAACATATGGTATTATGTGCATTTTGAGGCAATAAATATTGTTGAATCGTCAAAATGATTTCTCATGCCACAGTTAAACGAAAAAGTGGGTTCGTTTGTCTTTGTACGATGAATGGTTCACAAGTTATGGGTATCCTTGATTTTACCGGTTGCGCGTGACAAAATCCAAGATAGCCGCCAAACGGACCCCATCGGACATTATTTCGAAATGGGAACATCTAAATCTGTTTACTAGACACCTTCAAGGTTGCAAAAAAAGAAAGTTTCATTTATAAATCCACTGGGTGCATGGGGAGCATACCTTCCGACTATACTAATTGCGGCTCGTCTCCTTCTTCAATCATCCATCCAGAGCAGGAACCGAAAAAGGTCTGTAGTATGTCTGCAAGAGATGCCGTGGGGATTATTCTAATTGAACTCACATGTTGGTGAAAATCGCTAGTATCGGTGTGTGTGAATGTGTATGTGTTTGTGTGTGCGTGCACGTGTGCGTGTGTGTGTGCGTGCGTGTGTGTATGTGGAGTGTGTACGCGCTCGAGTGTGCGTCCAGGCGTGTGTGCTGGTGTTGTTATCGATAACTTTTCTAAGATTATTAATGCCAATATTTGCATAGACGTTCATTAGAAAAAAAGTGAAATATATCATAGATTATGAATACAGAAACACTTAGCGATACGCTACAATACGCTAGAGACTTCTCACGACCAGAAAATGTGTGCCAGGTCAAAAACTGTGTCACTAAAATATTGCGTTCATAAGGCTCTTAGCTTATTTTAATACACTGCCTGATCTCGCATTGATTCACGTGGTACGTTCTGGCCATACAGCTGTAGAGCGATTTACACAGCGCATTTAGGACGCACTGTTTTGACGTAGGCGTATTTTACGAGATTTGGATTCTGTCGGTAGATTTTCGTAAGTAACAAATCTTAACTCATGCACAAGTTGAGCTTTTACGTACCTCTCATTTTCAAATCTTTGCAGCGGCGGAAAATGGCACTTACAGCGTTCTCACGCGTAACGATTCTTGAAAACGTCCGGTGTCGCGTGCCAAAAGTATCCCATTCCAGAAGTAGGCAGTTTCAATAGCAGGAATCCACGGTAGATCAGTCATTCGTAGATATAGCATGAGGAAAAGGCATGGGTGATTGCCACTCTCGATGATTTTCAATTGAAAGATCACAAGGACACAAACAGTCAAATAAGGTCAAACTAAATTACAGTATATTTTTCATTTTTACATGAACATCCAGACTTTGCACTACCCCATATTTTAGACGTTAACTAGTTCTTCTGCACGTATTTCTGTTTGTTTACACGATGCCTGTGTTCTTATATATGGCACTCTAAAAACAAAAACACCTTTCCTGTTCGCCTGCCATGCCACGTGCCGCCTGTATCATCAGCATGTTGAGGCTAGGCGTGTATCGGAAGAAGAAGATATAGTGTACCTCTAGCGGGTGTAGTTTGAGGCTTTTTGTAAGCCACACAGGGGTGAAATTCGAGGTTTTTCAGCTTTCTTTGATATTGGTTGGGCCACTGTCTGTCTCCTGTACATTATCGTCATCAAACTAACTTCATCTACTGCTGACATCAGTCAATTGACAAACGCATAAAATAGTATCCAATAAAACAAAGTTAACTGAAAGTTAATTGAGATTTAAATGTTTTTATTAACACCTTCATAAAAATATATCAGTGGAATCCAATTACATTAATATGTGTTTTTTTAAAGTTAGTTAATTAAATTAAGTTAATTCAGCTAATTGAATTAACAATTATCAATTGGAATTATCGAATGCCTTTTGTGTAGTAGGGGTTTGAGTTGAGCAGTGATGTTAGTAAAAAAGGTGGCGTTGCCGGTATTGGTTGTTTGTATGTATATCTGAAAACAATACGGTTCCCTGTCTGTTTGTTTGTGGAACCATATCCCCGTTAGTCACCCTAACCTTGCAGGTATGGGGCTGACATTCTGCATGTGACCTAGCGTGCCCGTTGGGGGTGGTTCGTAGATTAATATTGTTTCGAAATTCGTCCGGGGGTTGGGAATCTTGGGGGTGACGATTTTAAAA
>OZ023211.1:25660904-25688237 GCA_963995525.1 Escarpia spicata
AGTTACGCGGCTCTGTAGCACGACCTCTTAAATTAGTGATCATCATATATATATATATATATATATATATATATGTATGTATATATGTATATATATATATATATATATATATATATATATATATATTTCCGCCATGTCGAAGCGTGACGGAGCAACACGTGTGGGATTGTCGCTGTCTCGTAATATAATTTAGACACTACTGGCGTCATGTGAGACGTCGGATATAAATATTACTTCAATTACGTGTCCTTTTAATCTGCGGTATCTATTCGACTATTGTTGTCTACACAACAGTATCATCCGCGTAAAAGGAACAATTTGAAGTCCTCCTTCTTCCATGTACTGTTTTACGTACCCAAGAATATAAGGAACATAGGAAACGTAAGCGGCAAGTGTCCATTATATGTGTGTGTGTGTGTGCGTGCGTGCGTGCGTGCGTGCGTGCGTGCGTGCGTTCGTTCGTGGGGATGACCCCGTACCTGAAATCATCCGGTCTCGCTTGTTGTCGAATAATATGGAGTAAATCCTCTTCTCACCTGGTCTCTCCTCATTATCCGAAAACACCTGCCGGCAAATACGTCATAGTCACATGACCAATCACGTGAATAATTATAATAAAAATGACTACATGCTGGAAATGTATCCTAGCATACAGATAGTATGGCAGAGCCATACAACGATTAGAGAATACATTGAACTTGTAAACGCTCAATGCTTAATCATTTGAGCGAATAACTTCCGTTAAGTTTCATAACAAAATGATCTTTAACATATATGCTAAGCCTAATCATGTTAAAAAGGAACGGGTATAGCAATGTCTGTCGAAATACGGTTTGGAAATGTCGCGAAATCAGGGTGACCTTAAAACGGGTGGGTTGCAATAAAATTTGACAAGAAACTATATTTAGTATGTAACGTATAGGGGCCTAAGTATCAAATATACATATTATACCCAATGATTTTCGTCGTGTCAAAGACCAAATGTTATATGACAATATTTCGAACTGTCCTTATACTAGAATTACAAAAGCGAAGCTACGAATTTAAATATTCAAGAAGACAGTCCCGCATGACAAGGTGCAGGGTGGATTAAATCGTCTATGCACGACATAATGTTAACTTGTATGCATCTTACTTGTGCAGCTGGTGTAGGTAACAGCACATGTGAAACATACGTTAAACTGTATAAATATGTCTTACCTATAGACATGTAAGCGGCATAAACAGAGCCTACCTGTACAGACGTAAGGGGTATAAATATTGTGTACCTGTAGACAGGTAAGTGGTACGAATATATCCTACCTGTAGACAGGTTAGCGTTTGTATGTCCCATATCCTGAAGACACGAGCAGTCGACAGACTGATAATGTGCTGGTCTTTCTCGTTCATTGTTATATCGACGATGGTAAACAAGTGGCCGATCAGTTTACCTATGTGAAACACGGGATTCAACACAACCTCTGTATCCGACCAACATGATTATTTCAAGCAAAATACTGCGCAGATGATTATGAATCCCAGTTCGCGTGAAAGATTATTACGTCAAAATTATGTTTGCTGACTTTAATACGGCAAGCAATGCCAACAAAACGACATTCGTGAATCTATTAATATGTTAAGTTACGAAAATGCACGACTTGGCCTATGATATTTTTTCGAATTGTAAAATTACCTTGCTATGCAGTGCCCTACGGCAAGTACCCTGCTGCAATAAAGATAGTTATAAGATTTACAATCTTATGTATCTTCACATCGAAAAAGAGAATTATGGCATTTTAAAGTTCCATTCTTAGAATGGTCAGCCTAGCGGCGCCTTCGTGAGCATCGTTGCAACGTTATGCGCGTGAGGGCGCCACCCACCTGTCGGTCGACTGAAAATATGCGGGTGCCACACCCGGATGACCTTGTCCACCCCGCCCGTCGCAAGCACGTTCGCTCGGGCGCTGTAGTCGAAGGCATTCACTCCTTTCGGGATGGACACTTCCCTCAGCGGGCTGCCGGACAACCGTTGTAGCATACGATGTATTATTCATTAAATTAATACGTATGCGACACACTAGGCGTGACGCGTGGGGAGTGTTAGACGCTATTTGGGCATTGCCAGCGCTCGCCGCCGTAATACTGTATGGCGTGGTTCTTATATGACACAAATACTGTAAACCTAATAGTTTTTAGCCGGTCAGTTTCTACATTCTCCGTTTAAGGTGATGTAACTTGTTGAATAAAAGCACATTAATTTCACGGCACAGTCTGAGTTCGATTGTTCTCGTGAACTTGTGCGCACGAATTTATTCGCTTCCCAACCGGAAGTAGACAACTCTGTACACAATCAATAATCTTACAAACGCGGGTCAATTGTTTCTGACAATGTTATGATGGTGTAATCATTTTTAACGTGTTAAATTGTAAAATAAATTAATCCCTTTTACACCAGATTTAACCAATGGTTGCCACCATGATGATTAGAAAGGTGAAGGTCGCCAATTCAGGCAATTTATTTAGTTTTGAGTGTACGACGCGAACTTTGTGTTATGTTTTATTATAACGAAAAATTATTATGACTAGCATTTCAACAAAATAGCCTACACGATATAATCAATGCCAGCACGCTCCCCGTGTTCGACATAAATTTTGCGATGGTTTGACGGACCTTTTGCTATGCAACAGGTCACCTGAAGGATGGATCAATTGTGCGCGTCGTGATGTAAACAATAATTTCGTTATAATCGTTCGCGTCACTACGTATGTCAAGACCGCAACCTGTTGCTCTTACGCTCTCCTCTCTTCCCTAAAAGTCCGGGGTGAGGCTGGCTTCGATATTGGACCTCGATTTCTTTTTTATTTTCGCGACATAACGTAAACAAATTAATAGTTCCGTCGTAATGGCATACATCCGATGATGAAATCAAAACTACACACCGCTGTATTGATGAACACGTTACTTCTTGGTTTGCTTGGTCACAATCAAATTTATGCGCGTGACCTCGGTCAAGCTTTGCCTTTGTGATGTTGATAATATTAATGTTAATTGCATTACAAGGGCGGCATGACATCTGTAAGATCAAATATTTCCGCATATAGTAGTAACTATAGGAATTTTGCCTTAACTTTTTGTCATGAAACAAGACGTTTGGTGCCAAACTGGAATGTTCGAACGCTCCACGTGTTCGGCGTCCGTTTTTTATGTCTCGACGGACCGTTTGCTAGACAATAGGTCACGTGATGGATAGTTCAATTAGATAGAGCATATCGAGTGCTTGCAAAATTAATATGATCGTAATGAGCCGTTAACAACGTCAGTCGCAAACCACGTGACCGTGTCTAGTCTTGTAAACACAAGTGCAATTACGTACATGTCGTCGTATATCCGGTCGATCTCTTCCAGGAAAAATGACGTGGTACTGCTGGCAGAGCAGGAAGCGAAGCAACGAAGTTCCGGGAAGAATTTCACCTACCGAAAATAATTAATTGTCAACTGTCTTCCACATCCGGGATTGGACCCGAGGACAACAACATCCCCCGGTAGTGTCTGCCATTCACTGGCATTGTTAGAAGTGTGAAAATAGCAACACTTTAAGAGCGGATGTAGTGAGTTGATAAAGAAATGTATATTTTAATGGTGGTTATCTTTGAGCTGTTTCGTGCTACTTTCATTTATACTTTTTTCAAGAATATTATATATATATACATATATATATAATAAAATTAATAAAATTCACACATACGTGACACACTAAGCGCACGCACGCACACACACACACGCACACACAATGTACGAAAGGCATGTCTCAAGCAACACAACATAGGACAACAAAAGTATATTCATACCTTCAGCACCCAATTGTCATGAAATTTCCTTCGTTTGATGGGACTGAAATAAAACAACAATTTATTACAACAAAATAGTACTTTTCAAGGAATAGACCCAGAGTACAGCAAACCTATAGGTCAACACCAAAACGAGAATAACAAACTCTAAATGGTAGAATGCAGAGATTTGTATCCAGCACTCGATCGCAGCAAAGGCCCGTAATCATAGTCATTACGTGTTACGGCCTGAACTAAATGAGAGCGACTGCGATGATTCACAGCAAAGACGCACGGAGGATATTTATGAATTGGTTACTGGCATATTTTATATATTTATACGGAACGCGCAAAGTGTTACAACAATTATTGTTTGCTATGTTATTATTAATGAAATAATCGTTTAATTTGCAGGCAAAGTATGATTTATTGAGAACCATTTTGTAATGTTAACTATTGGTAAATATTTTGGAATGAATAATATTGCTTTACCAGCGAAGTTACTAGTGCGTTTTGGGTATACGGTGTCACATAGTAATACCGTCATGTGTTAGTAACTAACCTTAACTATTGCGTTCAATTAAATCGCCGTTGTATTTAATTAGCACAATTAGCGTTGACGAAAGTTAAGTTATGTCATGTCAATTATGTTTCAATGATTCAAACACCAACATGTCCCACGATTCACGCTTATATGACAACATGCCTCGTCACTTAGAAAGAGACACGAAACGGACCTAACATGGTTGCCATATTACGATTCTACTGCCACCTAGCGTTGAACCACAGCAGCAAGCTACGTCTAGAACTTTACAAAATGATCGTACCACGAGAGTTTTCCGGGATCGATGACGCAGCTTTGGCTGTAGTTGCGATCTGCCTTGTTGTTCTTCATGGTTAGATCTTTGGCCGTGATCGTGAGCACGTTGATGTAGCCTTGGTCGTCTCCAAACATGACTGTGTCCTCGTGTGGCGAGGTGGACCGAGGGATGGACACGAGGCACTGTGGCGAATGTTCGATCGGCTTCACGGTGAAGATACGCTGAGAAAGAGGCACGACACGACTGTCAGTTAAATGGGATATGGGATTATGTCTCGTTGAACCTACTTTATATCTCGATGTATTTTCTGTTGCGATGTTAATGACGACGATCACTAGGCGTGCGTGCGTGCGTGCGTGCGTGCGTGCGTGCGTGCGTGCGTGCGTGCGTGCGTGCGTGCGTGCGTGCGTGCGTGCGTGCGTGCGTGCGTGCGTGCGTGCGTGCGTGCGTGCGTGCGTGCGTGCGTGCGTGCGTGCGTGCGTGCGTGCGTGCGTGGTGCGCGAAGCGCGCGCGTTTGTGTGAGTGTGTGTGTGCGTGCGTGCGAACGCGCGTATGTGTGAGTACGTGCGTGCGCGCGCGTGTGCGTATATATGCATGAGTGGTGCGTGCGTGTATCGGCATGACTATGCGTGCGTGTGTGTGCGTGCCACTTGGCAATATGTGGGTGGGCGCACGTGTGCGAGAATTTCTTTTCATATAACTTTAATAAGTCTGACACGTGAGAGAAAGACACAGTAGTTGGCCACAGTCCACCTGGCTACTGTCGCCGCCTCTGCCTCTCACTACTCGGCTTTCAAGGGATTCTACACAGCATTGTTTCGCCATTCAACATTCATGACTCTGCCGGCAGCACAAAAGCTAAACGTTATCACATTTTAAGTTTTTTCTGCAGCTCCTAAGAAATACATCACCATCAGCTGCGTTGCGTCAACAGTACAAAGGATGTCTATAAAAAACGTAATAGCAATTTAAATGCAGACATGTCTGCAAACAGCGGTATTGTTTTCCAAGTGTTCGTCCCACTTTGAAGACGAGCCTGGTGAACGCCAATGTGCAGTTTGCATGCGACGCGTTGTAGATATGTGGGAGAATTTCATGCAATAACTACATTTTTGAGACAAGCTGGTCGTGCTACTGTTGCGAGGTATAGTTAAGTCACAAGACATATTCAATTACATAGACAGAAAACGTATTATATCATCATTGTGTTGCGTCAGTACATTTCTGAGAAGATGCAATTCGACGTAGTGCAATCGGAAGCAGCCGTTGGTATTATGTTCTTTTTAAAATATGTATATTAATGCGTAACATACATATTCCTATAACGGTACTCTTGTACGAATCACCGTTTAACACCGTTACCTTATCATATTCCTCATTTTAAAACATAGTTTAAAGGTGTGATTTGGCAAATTCCGAGAAAAAAAAACTGATTTCATTGGGTTTAGTTTCTTTAATTGTTCTAATGTAAATATTATGTGAATATTTGTTAATATTATACGCAATCGGTTTAAAAAGAGTGCATGCATTTGCTAACATTATTAAATTAATATTCCTTAATCGTTAGATCTGGTCATTTGCGAAAGCATGAACAGCTCTTATTTATAGAGAATATTATTGCCTAACAACAATTGCCCTTTTTTATCGAATCGTTACCGGATCTGCGTAACAATAATTCAATAACTTGTCCGATGATTTAAATAGAATTAAATAACAAATTTATACAAACACATCGTACTATTAAAGAGGTTCGATGTTTCTGCAAAATTAATTTGAAACCAGACGGGCGAAGACCACGGAATTGAACAGGGACCTATAATTAATTCGGAAGAGAACTCTTAAAGTGAGCCATTCAGTTCCTCTACTCGGAATTAGAGGGTGTAGTAATTTGTAACAGGAAGTTGAACGTAGGAAAATCGTTGACCATCAAAGGGTTTTGCAGTTAACTCAGCCCGACTCGGCTCCACATTGCCAATAAAGCTTGTTTTGAAACTGGATATCTCGTTTACTATGTGAACATGATCCGGGGTCGTACCTTCCAAATTGCGAACGTTGTTGCGGGCTTACTAAACCTTTGGCGGGCAGCATACCCTCAACAAAGATGGCGTAGGCTTAAGTACATTATATTAATTAATTAATAAAAAAACTAGTAGTATACTGTCTCTTTTTAAGTAATCACCCAACCTGGTTCTTTCCCTTGGCGCGGACGTCCCACACGCAGACACTCCGCTCTGTGCAGACGGCGACTCGCCTCATCACGGGCATGTAGTCGCAGCCCGTCAGCCACGCAGCGTCCTACAGTACACAGACACGATAATTTCCAAAATTGTGATTAATATGATGTTTGCTCAATATATTTCTTTCCCTTTCGATCAAAAAGTAATTGCTTTTCATTTTCGCCAATTACAACTATAATAACGGGTGTATATATATGTGTGTGTGTGTGTGTGTGTGTGTGTGTGTGTGTGTGTGTGTGTGTGTGTGTGTGTGTGTGTGTGTGTGTGTGTGTGTGTGTGTGTGTGTGTGTGTGTGTGTGTGTGTGTGTGTGTGTGTGTGTGTGTGTGTGTGTGTGTGTGTGTGTGTGTGTGTGTGTGTGTGTGTGTGTGTGTGTGTGTGTGTGTGTGTGTGTGTGTGTGTGTGTGTGTGTGTGTGTGTGTGTGTGTGTGTGTGTGTTTTGTTATGTTATTTCACAAATATGTTCAAAGAGACAGAATATTGGGGGGACATTTATGGTTTGATAAAACTGGTTTTCAACCATATAAATTTGTATGTTTTTCTTAGTAAGTTCCATTCTGGGAATTTGCAAACAAATAGGGATATGAAAAACTTATTGCTGAAGTTCGTACGATATATTATATATTTTGTTTTGATAACGTGCGCTCAACGCGTCACAATAGTCCGACCGAATGGTGAACAGCGTACACTGACATAATATGTATTATTTCAACAATATAGATTGAGATATAATCTGTGGCAGTTATCACTACAATGCCCTATATTACGAATACTTAACACAATGAGAACACTTACGTCGATATATGTGCATGATTGGAGATGCAGCTGCAAAGATAAATGTACGAGTTACTCCAGGGAAATATCACGCACGAGGATGATCCAAATGCTATTAGCCCATCCTTGCGGAAACACACATACGACACCATTATAATTGCATAGTTTATAGTAATTGCACTGTGAATAGCCGTCCATTGTGCAAATACAACGCACAGGTGGGTATCACCAACGGAACGACGGAATGTACAATAATGAAACAAAAGATTGCTGTCCTGTTTGGACCCACCTTGTAAGCTTGTTGACGTGTGCCTCTTGGGAGGCGTAGCAAACATTTAGTAATCAATACCTCATGTGTTACCAGCATTGTGTTAGCAATAATAGTGGCATCGTGGATTTCACGAATTCGTCATCAACATAGGTTGGGCTGAACAATTCTCCTTAATGACGTATGCGTTGCTTCTAGGAAGTCTACATATACAGCCATTGTGTTTGTGAACCCAGACCTCGTGCAATTCCATGCAGGTTGATCCAGTCGTAAACAATTGTGTTTCTCGAGGCAATAATGTCAGTGAAAACGTCAATCTATCACCACTTTACTCTTCAGTTCATTTATCATTGACAACAAGTGGACAGTACTTATACAGATAATGAGTGAGAAGAGATTCACAAAGAGACCACGGAAAGCAGAAGAGAGTGGTAGAATGAGAAGAAAAGATCGAAATCAAGGCGGAGAGACAACGTCAAGAAAGCTTTAGAATTGGCAGGAACGAACAGCCGAATGTGAGAGAAAAATCCAGAAAATTTGATAGTTTGCTATGTTCTGTCAAGAGGGCGGAATAGCGCGAATGACGTAGAACCCACACAACAAATACACAATTGGGACGAAGAGGAAGTAACTAAATTATCATCGAAATAGTATGTAATATTATAAATATATGTTCCTCATATTGTACCATTAAAGGAAGGCAACCCGTTCCTCTACCCGGAATTAGTCAGCGTAGTAATTTGTAACAGGGAGCCTACTGTGTTGAACACAGGAAAATGGGACATCGTTGAACATCAAGGTGTATTGCCGTTAACTCAGCTCGTCTCGGCTTTATTGCCAATAAAGCGTGAAACAATATGTTTTGTTTACTTTTTGAACATGCTCCGGGGTCGTACCTTCCACATTGCGGACGTTGTTATTTTCACCATAGTTATTATGGTCATAAGAACATTATATTAATTAATAAATGAAAAACATGGAACGGACTGCCTCTTTTTAAATGCGGCTCTAATATTATTGTTCTGCAGAAAATTGCCGTACCTTGCTGTTCCACAGTGAGACCGCACCCTTCTGAGAGGCCGTCAGATAGCAATCAAGTTGTGGGACATACTTGATCGAGATGACGATGTCCCGTCGTTTCTTTTCCCCTAAGGATCGTTGACAGGTGATTTATGTTTTAAGCGCATAAGCCGAAGAGCATGTGACGTTTTCTTCTAAGAAACGTCTCCATAGAATGTGTGAAATAATCGAGTTTTCGCTGGTGCAGAAGGGTGATGCATAGATGTGTTTTCGAAAAATTTCGTTTTCTTGTAAAAGAACATTTGCTTGGCAGACATCAGTAGCCGGAATAAGTGCACATCTATTTTTCCGAGTTTAGAACATGTCAGTCATGTTAGTTTTATTTTTGGAAAAAAGAGGTGCGATTTCAGCCTGAATGAAAATGTATGTCGTTATGCCAAACATAAAACAACCACACAATTAATACTGCCTAAATAAATGTTGTTCTCTCGAAAAACACCTTTAAAAGACAAGCCAAACAATCTTCAAATTTGTAAGAGAAATATGTCAAGACAATTATTATTCATAATTTTAAAATAGCGAAAACGAAAATGCATTTGTATTCTACCCATTAATTATGATACATATTTGTGAATGTGCAAGTTGTAAAGTTATGGTTTGCGTTACAGCGCAATGTACGTTCTTACGTAGCACGGTATATGGCATACCTATTAATTTGAACACCCACGTGACTTATAGGAAGCATTTATCTACACATTAAAATTTTTTGGTTAGTGCTGCAGACCATTTTTTTGTGATTAACTGATCACATATTTTCTAGCAAACGACGAAAATATGTTTTCAATCTACTACTATTACAACATGCCTCGAACTGTAGTTAAAACATTGCAGATGGGATATAAATTTTGCGATTGCAGACAGCGGCAAGAGAATTTCGCAAGTCCGCTTTCTCAACCACTCGACCGCTGCGTCCTGACTCCATTACGTTTACTAGAGTAATGTATCTTGTTCTGTTTTATTTTAGGTTGTTCTACGAATTGCGTGCGTCGGTGTCTACGCTGACAGGCGGCTATTCTGGGAATTGATGGAGTGTTACGCATTACTTTTGTCTGGGAAAACATGTTTCTTGTCTTTGAAGCAAAACACGCAACAAAGATGCGAATACTGATTACGTAACGAGATTGAATAAGATTGCCTTCCAACTATTTGTATGGGACAAAGGAAGCCATTAGTGTGTCGCAAATCTAATAACGTCAATTACGCAAGGACCACTAATTTTTCACAATTTACACGCATTACTAGCATATTATTAACATTAGGATATTAGAAAAAAAGTATGTTGGACTCATTTGCATAACGCTTAATAATTCATAAAAGCAATATGTTTCACAGCCTCCATCTAAGTGCCGTATCTGTCGCAGGCGTTGACGACCGTGGTCTTCCAAACCGCACGGTCGTTTGTAGTTTAGCAGTTAGGTTGTGCAGACTATCTATTATATACTATTATATACTATTATTTTTATTTTTTTTCTCTGGCGTCCTCGGGATCTTTTTCCTTCAATATTTCCTGTTGTTACTACATGTACTAACTTCCTCTGTCAGATGTGCTTAGGGTGTTACTGGTATTTCAAAAGCTTCAATGCACGGTTAGAACCTGCTTAATGTCGTTTCGAATCCTGAGTAATTTCGTTCACTCCACCTATCCCCAGTTCACTCAGATGTGCAAATTAACACCAGGTAGATTGTGTGCAATATTTTGTAGCGTAGCTAAAACCGTCATTTGAAATTGGTCTGGCGTGAACAGGTCTGTAGTCAGGAAGTTAAGTGCATCGCGTTTTGAGTAGTTGGATATGAATTACATATTGCATAAAACATTTGTATCCTTACCATATGTTGCATTTTGAAGAAGAGTTTTGTTAAATAATAAGTAATTAGGGCCCCCTAACTCACGCGCGCACACACAAGCATACGCACACGCATGCACGCACACACAAACAAATACACTGCAAATATCATAGCAAAATATGGACCCCCCACAAACACATGATATTAATGAGTGCCCAACCTTTGCATCTCGTTTTAAAACTTGTTATGTATTTGGACCCGCATTATATCATAACGAAATATGGATCCGCTGCCTATGAGATTAGAGTGCCCAAGTGTGTTTCAGCTTTTAAAAGTTTTATATGTAATTCATTACACACACGCACGCACGCACGCACGCACGCACGCACGCACGCACGCACGCACGCACACACGCACGCACGCACGCACGCACGCACGCACGCACATACACACACGTACACACCACACAACACACACAAGCGCGCGCACACACACACGCACACATAAACAAACACGCACACACACGCACACACACGCACACACACGCGCGCACACGCGCGCACACGCACGCACACGCACGCACGCACGCACACGCACGCACACGCACGCACACGCACGCACACGCACGCACACGCACGCGCACGCACGCGCACGCACGCGCACGCACGCGCACGCACGCGCACGCACGCACACGCACACGCACGCACACGCACGCACACGCACGCACACGCACGCACACGCACGCACACGCACGCACACGCACGCACACGCACGCACACGCACGCACACGCACGCACACGCACGCACACGCACGCACACGCACGCGCACGCACACGCACGCACACGCACGCACACGCACGCACACGCACGCACACGCACGCACACGCACACAACTGAATCGATTGCATGACATAACGGTCTCACCAGCAGCGTCTCCAAATCTCCGCCTAGCGGTGGTCATGAAGACACTAACTTCCTCTCCTACACTAAATTCCTGCTCTTCTGACTCCGACTGGAAGTACCCGAATAGCTGCAACAAACCGACGATTTCTATGACAACGATTGCTTCCACTTTCGGAGGATGGAATTGGACAAACAATATTTGTAGCGTTAATGGACGAATACTTCCCGGAAGTTATCGTTTTGTTTATCTTCGCGAGAGGACCTAGTGACGTCGACATAATATTACTTTGTGTGCAGAAATGGTTCAACAAATATGTAACCACTGTAAATCGAACCAGTAGGGTTAATCAGTGGGACGTGATGTTTGTTATCACAATAACACATTTGCGGTTGATACCTTTGAAGCTGCAGCTGTAAAATAAATATTAAAGGGAGACAGTCTATCCCTACCCAGAATTAGCCACCGTAGTAATTTGTAGCGGGAAGTATACCGTGTTGAACGTCAACTCGGCTCGGTTATATTGCCAATAAAGATTATATGCTGCTACAATATAAATGAATTTCCTCCCAAGGGACGATAAAGTATTGTGATTGCTCTAAATCTGGATTGTTTACCATTTGAACATGATCCGGGGCGTGTCTTCCTAATTGTAACAGACAGACAGAGAGACAGACAGACGTTCTTTATTAAGACCCATATACATATCGCTCAATAAGTGAGTGTGTAAAAGCACAAAGGGTTAATTGCGAACGTTGTTACGGGCATAGTAAACGCAATTTGGTGGACAGTATACCTTCAACATAGTTATGCCAGTCTTAAAAAAACATAATAATATTACATGAAAAACTAGGAACATATTGCCTTCTTTTAAAGGTGCATCTCAACAGGGTTGACCCATCGCAAATCCGAGTCTGTCCTGACCAAATAATATGTAGCCTGTGAGTCATTTAAATAACATCCATCGTCGGTTTAAAAAGAGGTGCGTACTGGTCGGAAGAATTTACTTTGACCGTTATATTAGCTATCTTGCAAAATCCAATGCAGGAAAGACACATAGAATTCCGCCCATTGAATTTGTCAGTAACACTTTTTAGAGGGAAATGAAAGTCGACGACATCAATATGCAAACACGTTCATAATCATATCGCGCATTCACATGAAGATTCCAACTTTGAGAATCACAGTTTAACTCAATGTTTCACCAGACCTACATACAGAACGTTAAACAAACGAGCTGACATGTCGCTGTGGGTAATGTGTAGGTTTACTTTTTCCCAAGATGCGTTTGAAATGAGACGAGCAAAACATTGAAGCACGGAAGCACCTCCTTGAATTGATTGATTTGGAATACTTATGACGGGATTGCGAAGGGTCCGGACGTCCCGTGGAACTGAACAAGAAGTTTAACAGTCATGAGATATGTGTCTTGAACGAACACCCGGGAGATTTGGTTCTTATCCAAAAGTCCCGGAGATTCACTAGAAATCCGGGAAACTCCCGAAAAATCCGGGAAGGTTGGCAGGTATATTCTGATTGAAACAGAACGCTTGTGCGTTCGGACGACATAACAGGTTTCATCGAGTTCTGCTGGACCATCATTGCTTGAGTCGATTCGCGTGGGCTCTCTCGTCGAGAACACAAACCATTTGTTATGGCGTGCTCTGTTTATTAATCAGGTGCACGGCAATGCTGCATATTTAGTAGGTCTACAACATCGAACAATTATGGCTTATAAAATAATTGATTCCTCATTATTAGTAATGTTTCCGCCCAGGACGTCTGCGTGGCCTTTACTTTGCTACTATCAAAACCGGAAACGACGTCATGTGGCCGTAGCCACTGAGTTGCATTTATGTAATCTAATCGGGTGGATGATGACATCATGAACCTTCAATGTTTTTTATCATGGTTCATATTTAATTATTGGCTGGAGTAGGAGCATAGGAGTGTGTTTCGGTGTAATAATTAATATGTAAAAAACAAGGCAATTCATGACGACTTTCCTGTTTTGTAAACTATAGAGAATTACACAGCATGGTCGTAAAAAAACAACGCAGATGTGGTCTGAAATGGTACGGCTGTCTTTGTGTACCTTTGTTATTTCCAATATGTTATTTTCTGTTTTATGTTGTGTGCGATAGCGAAACACGATGCATAAAACCACATAGCATAACAGAACGACGAAATGAGAGAGGCACATGTCGTCTTATTAAACCTTTAGACAATAACGTGTCCTTTTAGAAGGTCGACAAACAGACAACTAATGGTCTTTTAAGCAGATGTTCAATTCTATTTGCCACACCATCGCTTTCTTCACCTAAAGGTTAACAGTTAGTTTTGCCTATCGGGTTGTCTTTTTAGGAGAGAATACATATTTGTCGTGACAGCTACCATCTGACATATGGATTGCTGGCTCATCGAAACAAATCACGGCGTGAAGGCATCCATAATTTAAAAGGTTTATTAGGTACGCAGTGGTTTTAAATCATGGACTGATATTAATGGCGATGGTTGAACCGCAGCCACATCGAGTCTGTCGTACGATGCTTGAGAGGCCGACGTAAGCCTCCAGCTCTCGAGATGGGTCGCTCACGCAGACTTCAGCTAAAGGTTAATTGATTCCGTACTGATTGGATTCGCCGGATTGCGTGATTAACCATAGAAACGGACATGCTTTGTCTTGGAGATAGGTACGCGCTGCGAGTAGTCAGCGATATCTTTGTTTGGCGGGCCCTTGTTTGTGTATTTGTAAAGTTCAATGTTGTTTTATATCACAAAAGATATATCGTGAATGTTACATGTTTAAAAAATGGTTCATAATTATATAAAAAAAACTGATCATCGTATTAAACGACCGATTCGTGTAATATATACATTCCGTTTTATAGGCTGGCAGTGTGAGGAATTTTACAAGTGCGATTTTCTGTAGTACTCTTTACTTTCTCTTGTGACATTTTTGTCGTGTGGGGGCTTTCACCAGTGTGACAAAATGTTGTAATTGCCTTTGTTCACCCTATATGTGTAATTCTGCGGAGTTGGCAGTTTTGTGTATCTGTGTTCTGTTTGTCATGACATTTTCCCTTTTATATGTGCACCACCTTTGTGACGCTCGTGATTATGTTCATCCGAGTGTGGACGTTTTCTAATGATACGATTTATAAAATAAAGTGTATCTTTGTGATGTGCATCGTTTTGTGTATTCAGATGGAAATATTTCCTTCCGTGCATCCGGAATTAGTGTTAGGGTATATGATTTACTGACTGTTGTCGATAATAGATTTTCCATCCCGAGAGATATCATATGGACAATGCGATATATGATCAACCCTCGCAGAATAGTACCATTTGGCCTGTATATTAACGTTGTTTAATTATGGAACATTGTAAATCTGGCAAGCAGATGCGCCTGTAATACATCATGCATACTGCCGTTTTGAGTTCGCCATTTAACATAATTAATTTTAGTCGATAGTAGTCAGTACGCGGTAGACTTTATGACGACGTCATCGCCTGATACTATACGAGAAACAAAGAAGGGTCTCAAAGGATGGTTGCGTGAACAACCCTTTTGTCCTTTCAGCCATATATTGGAGTAGAACGCCTCGTTCTGAAACGAGAACTAATGCATAATATTTGATTATGATCATCAACTGACTGCGTGTGGCTGACCATCGGCTTATACCACGCGTTGTGTCTCTCATCTAGCTCATTGCTATTCCTCCGAGTGTGAGCAAAGCTTCTCTTCAAATACATTCTTGTATTCTAGAATGGTCTGTTCAAAAAGTGCGTATGTAGTGTGTGTGTATATGTGTGTGTGTGTGTGTGTGTGTGTGTGTGTGTGTGTGTGTGTGTGTGTGTGTGTGTGTGTGTGTGTGTGTGTGTGTGTGTGTGTGTGTGTGTGTGTGTGTGTGTGCGTGCGTGTGTGCGTATGTATGTGTGTGAGTGTGTATGTGTGTGTGCTTGTGTGTGCTTGTGTGTGCTTGTGTGTACGTGTGTGCTTGTGTGCTTGTGTGTGCGTGCGTGCGTGCGTGCGCGTTTGCGTGCGCGCGTGTGTGTGCGGGTGCGCGTGCGTATGTATATTAATACGCTAATTCGAAGGCATTGTAAATGCGTCTCCCCCAGGCACCAAGGTTCACTCGCCTCTTTCAATTCTCATTTGCTTCCTTCAGCAATTGGCCTTTGATCTGACGATTGGCGAAGCATGATAAAAACACAATAGTAGTTACTTATTAGAGTTATTTAGTTTGTCTGTCGTCAGGCATTCCTCAGCTGGCGCTAAAAAATATATATACTGTATTGGTGATGAGTGCTGCCGTTTGTGTACAGCGCGGTTATCCGCACAGAAAGCGTAATCCATTATTAGAGCAAGTGTTTTTTCAACTGCTAATGCAGGGCCCGCGTGGGTTTTTGTAGATCCATGCCATTAGCCATGTGAGTGTTTGACAACGTTTTCCAATTTTCTGTGTGCGATATTTTACCTCCAGTGGCACTAGACACGAGGGAGAAGGGACCAGCGTTACTCTTCCGAACGACACAGACAAGACGGGATGAACAGAATTGCCCAAGTTTCAAGTTAGTGGCAGGTGTGATCGACCCACCGGCCTCGTGATCGGCAGTCCGGTGCGCTGACACTCGACCGCCGCATACCGTCGTCGTATTTTAGCCCGACAGGTTGAATATTTACACATGGAGTCAGCCACATCACTAACCATGGTAACAACACTGTTTGCTTTGGATAGTTTACAAAGTGTGATTATCGTTGTGTCGTCGTTTTAATAGATGGCCTGTGTTTTCCCTGAATGTACAACCCTTCGTTCAAGATTTTTACGTCGTTTTCTTTCGGGATTTTCCATCGCTAACAATTTGTGTTTTGAGCGGATGAGCTTTGTAAGACGATGTTTAGATAAGAGGCGTCAAGCGTGTGATGTGTTCGGTGGATGTGCTAGGGAATCCGTTTGATTTTTAGGATTGAGACAAATTGGTCTACAATACCCGTACGTACTTACGTATGTATGTACGTATGTATGTATGTATGTATACAAAAGTCATGCATACATGGAAACATGTATGTAAATATTAAGAATTTGGAATATAATTGAAACTCTTCTACAAATAGTGTTGGACAGCTTCTGAGAGCCAATGTTTGTCTTAACATTTAAAATTCATGACAGTAAATTGCCTACATGACGCCTCGCAGACTTGACTTCCTGGTTTGCCAATAGCAGAACCACCGTAAGACGAGCTCGTCAAGTAAACCCGTCTACAGCAACCATTTGCCATTGCAAAGCGTCGACGCCGTAGTCTGTTGTAGTTCGATTAAAACACGGTGCAACTTGAACATCCGCCACACGCAGTATTTTCCATTTTATGTGGGCCAGCTACATTACTGAGATTGAGAGTAATTCACGGTCCCGATGCTGCAGTCCATAACAGAGCCATTTCACACGAGAAAACACTGCGAATTTACGACCAGAACAAAGAAAAACGCCTTAAGTGTCACATCAGTTTATCGTCAACGAGCGCAATTATTATCAACATAACGTCAATGCGCATACTTTATCACAGTCACTTTTTCGCAGTGAAAAACATGCCACGTTGCGCGAGCTCAGTCATAATTAATAACCGCGATTGCGACGAGTGAAACAGCTGTGTCACGCAGTGGGAGTAACGTGCAGGTTTCAACGACTCGACAAGTGCGCCGATGAATCGGTACGATTTATATCGTAAAATCGACCAAAGGTCAATCGACAAGTTTGGACTTGATATTATGAATGCCAACACATATTATTGTGTGTGGAATTATCAGTTGTGTGTAGGCATACAAAGACCGTCTGCTTTTACTTATTATTCCACGCATTCCACTGTGCCTCTGAACACACCGTGCTTGCAGACAGTTATATTTTAAAGGGTCCTTAAAGGGAATAAAAACATATATTGCTTGAATTCATATTAAATTAGATCCTGCTATATATTTCCATGTCCACCAAGCCAAAAAAATCCCCCAAAATCGAAGAATTAGAAATTCCACATTTTATGCTGTACATCCGGACATTTTCGAATATGCATATTTTTGGCGCGCTTTTCGGGATGCCGAGATGTGACGTCAGAGTTGACTCTGCCGATACAGCGACCGCTTGTTTACATTCATTCTCAGCAATATGACAGCAGAGGTGGCTGTGTAATGCGAATATCATCATGGTTCATTGTGCGGCATTCGGTTGTAATGCAAACTCTTCTAAACATAGAGCAACACACAATTTTTTTCGGTACCCTACGGATCCAGTTTTATTGAAGAAATGGATCGCCAAAATCAAGCGAGCTAATTTCAAGCCGACGAAACACAGCCGGCTTTGCTCCGCTCATTTTGAGAAAAGCTGTTTCGATCGCGATCCGGAGATGTTGGCAACCCTTGGATATCTTGGTGCTCGAATATCGTTGAAAAGCGATGCAGTCCCAACAATATTCCCGGCAGTAGAAGCTGCATTGATGCCGTCAATCCGCAGAAGACAGGCGTCGGCACGGGCAGGATCGACGGCCGCTTTGCCCGAGTCGAAGGCAAGCGGGTCTCGCAAGCGTTGTTCCAGTGCCGCAGGCTCCGCTGCCGCTGTGACTACAGCCGGCTCAGCAACTACACCCATGGCTTCTTTGGGGTACCAGGTTCCTTCGACGAGTGGTGAATTTACGAGGTCTGCTTACCGAAAGCGGCAACGAATCAAGGTAATTCTTACATGTTATATCTACTATTATTATTCTGTAGGTCTAGTATAATGCCTGGACTGGACGGTCTCGTGTGTGTCAAGTGTCAAAATAAGTTATTCAACTTATTGTCATTGTATCCCATTGGTTCCAATCATATCACGGAACTCTTCCTAAGTATCTGATATTCTAAATATTGTAGTTATGCACGATACTACTATAATAAATCTACATATACTCAGTTTTGTGGAAAATTTGATAGTGTAATCAAATCGATTCAGGTGACTGTTTTTATCATTATCATGGTTACAGGAATGTAAGGCATTTAATTAATCTATTTAGTTTTACATGCAAATAAGAAATAATTATTTTAATTATATTCGTTGCCGAGTCAGGTTAGTCTGTTATAATGTTTTTTAAACCGTAAGAAGCAATACTTGGATATAGAACATTGCAATGTGAATTTGCAGATGGAAGAATAATTATATTTTCAAATGTAATTAACGTTGAATTTGCATAAATTAATTATTATTTTTCATACATAACATTTGTTGTTTTTTAAATGACAATACTTGGACTTTATGAAAGTGCCATGCATTTTGATCAACATCAAATATATGTACACATAAAGTACCATGCATAAGTTATATATTTAAAACAAAAATTTAAAAAATAGGAAGTGGTCTGTCTCACTCTCATAGTTGGAACCAGTTGCTGGCAATCTCCTCCTCTGACACATGACTCACTAAAGTCTTATGTCATCAATGACTTGCTGAAGAATTATCCCACATCAGCATTCTCTGTAGAAACAGTTTATTACAGTGTTTGGCACCTGTCTGCTAATCCAGCTAATTGGACTCCTTTGTTGTGACTCCTCCACTTGACTGAGGAACTAAGTGTAGTGTTTGCCTGAGTCAACTGATCAAAGATCAAATCTAATTAATTACCAGTTGACATTGCACTTTGTAGGTCTTTCCTGCTATGAATAACAAATACACCAGCCACCTCCAGCTGGCCCACTGCATTCTCCCTCCAGTTAAAATAGTTATCTGAACCTGATCTACTGGTAATTAAAGCATGCTAGGTGGAAATGGCAGGAACTGGGTAACATGGATGTGACATGTTGGATACTTATTATTACTATAATTAACCCATGCAATTAACCCATGCCTAACATCACCCTGATCACCATTGCAATTGGTAAACCTTGCAGGTAGATGTGATTAATTATTATTAATATTGAATGGTTACCACATTGAACACCCTGTAGATTACAGTATGCATTCATCGAGTTAATAATCTATTATGTTTAAGTTTTCAAAAGTAGTTTTCAATAAATATAATTCTTACAGTAGATGCAGCTTTCATAACACACACTATTGTAACACACAAGTACTGTTACATTTGTTACTATAGAATTCTTACAGTAGATGCAGCTTTCATAACACACACTATTGTAACACACAAGTACTGTTACATAACACACACTATTGTAACACACAAGTACTGTTACATTTGTTACTATAGAATTCTTACAGTAGATGCAGCTTTCATAACACACACTATTGTAACACACAAGTACTGTTACATAACACACACTATTGTAACACACAAGTACTGTTACATTTGTTACTATAGAATTCTTACAGTAGAGAGCAGCTTTCATAACACACACTATTGTAACACACAAGTACTGTTACATTTGTTACTATAGAATTTTTAATATTTCAATAGTAATTTATTAATTTGTATTTTTCACAGCTAGGCAGTCTGTTCACACTTGGAAGCTGGGCAAATGACTAGACAAATGGATGTACTCCTTTCTGACAAGATGGTAAAAGACAGGATTTTGTTTGCTTTTGTCAGAAACCTACAACAATTTATTTTTTGGCAAATTCTATAAGGGTCATTTGTTATTTCAGTTATTTGCTGACATTCTGGCAGCAGCTCGAGATAGTCCACCGTCGACCAAGAATGGGTCATCTGAAGATACAGCAACTGAATATGACAGCTCTCGTACGGATTCCTGTGATACAAAGGATTCCACACCTGAGTCAGTCACAGCTTCCACTCCAAAAAGGAGCAGCAAATGCTTTCAGGTTGACATCAGGCCATCAACTCGCACGAGAAGAGTGCAAGCAGTCTGTGCATCAGAGCAGGTTGCTGTGCAGGTGACATCAGCAGTGAGGTCAACGAGTGTGCAGTGCAGTTTGTTGACTGGTCCGATTAGTGACTCGAGTGACTAAAACGGGGAGGAAGTGACATCTGCTGCAGATCCAGAGTATGTTTGCTCTGACAATGAGTCGACTAGTCGTGACAGCAGCAACAGTGACAGCGATGACCATGTCGACCAGTACACTGACACAGAGGAGGGTGTTACAAATCCCTTGAGGAAAGATTGTTGCCCTTCCAGGGAGAGGTACTTCTTGGTGGCAGAGTCTTCACTTCGTCATCTTTTCGCACGTTGCCGAAACTGCACTGGTCAAACCAATGTCGTAGTGCAGCAGTTTCTCGGCTCAATGGGAAGTTGCCCTGTAAAGATAATAATTGGTCTGTAGATGTGAAGCTATGCTATTTATTAGCATGTCATAGGTAAAGTGATCAACAAAATGTACTACCAGGTAGATAACTTGTTTATCAATGGGTATTTGCTAAAGCCATATTCTCATCTGCCTGCAGGGGAAGTATTCCCATGGGTGTTACCAGGTCTACACAGTTACCAACATTTGGAATGATTCATCCCAGTAACACTGTGTTATGAAACTTGCTTGATGGATTTGTAATAAATATGTCACACAAAAAATGTGATTAAAAATGCTATGTCCTTATGATTTTTATGGACATAGTCATAGGGCACATATATACCCACTGGTAGCATCTCACATATAAGACCCCTAAGGTTACACTAAACCCCTAGGTCTAGCACATAACCCTTCAGGCTATAACCCATTACCATAATTATTCAATTGTTCTGCATGTTGTTTTAATGTTTATTTTGATTATATAGTAGCTATATTGTTGTGTCAGACTCAGAGTAATAAAATTATTGTTCCACATAAATGACATAATCTAGAGCTGTCATTATATATGTCATGATATTATGGTCATCTCGCGAACAACTGTCCAACTAAAAAAGTGTGGGTTTTGTCCAGAGGGGTGATATCGTAAGTAGCTATAACGTCCTAAACTCGATCCGCATAAACCAGACAACCATGCTTACGACGTTCGACGGTTCGTAACTTTGTGAAGTTTGTCTTTGACAAGTCTGTTTACAATTACTTCGTCCGATGACCTACTTAGCTACAACCTCTAGCTAACTCTCTGTACAGCTTTGACACCGCATTTTATAATATAACGTCGTACTAAAACGATATAATTGTTGTTGTCGACAGTTTTCACACCATATGTGTCATTATAATGAAGTTGAAACTTGAAGCTTACCAGTCGGTATTGCATGAGCGAACATTGTGACTGTCCGACTCCGCATCATCTTCTTCGCTACCGTCGCTGAAACGCTCGGAAAGAGCGGAATTAGACGAATCATCCGCTGTAACCGTTCCCGCTAGTGGCTCAAAATCGTATGATTTCACTTGAAACTCTGGGAAACTCCCACTAGCCATGATGTTACAAGAGAATGGAGAGAACAACAATGGCGATGCATAGATGTCAACAAAGCCGAAAGTCAGCTTTGACGTCACGATACCACGTGATCGCCTAGCTCATTAAATTTCAACTTTCTGCGGGAATCTCTACACAGACGGGTTTAAAATAGAATTTTGTCTACAAACGTATTTTTCTGTATTTTTTAAATGTTGTCAAATGTTACATACAATGTTAATCTTTGTGTACACATGGAAAACGGATTTTAGCTAATGCCTTGTTTTTATTCCCTTTAAAGCTAATTTACGATTCCATTAGTCGAATCATACGAAACTGGAACCTGTGGTATAAAAGCCATATTTATCTTAGTTGTCCAATATCAACGATCAGTTTTGGCCAAATGATGTGTATGATACATCGTATTATTGCAATGTCATAGTTTATGTTTGAATCTTTATTGTTGTATGGAATGGAATAAAGCGGAAATTTGAATGACGAATAAGTAAAATGAAGACAACATATTTGTACGTCTTAATTTGAAGGTATTGGGGCTATGTCTTCGTTTGCATAAATAACCTTAGATCGCTCAGAATACTAACATTATTTTATGATATTAGTTTAACCAAACAATATACTATGAACAGTAATGCAATGCAAATGAAACAACGGCACTAAGTCTTAAAATAGTTTATCAGTTAACGAATGAAAATCTCGCTGTACGTTCTCTGGGTCGTCCGGTGAAGCACTTCTTCTCCGATTGGCAAATATTGCCTGTTCGACGATAATTCATTTCCAATCGCAGCAAACATTATGAAGGATGGTCGTATCAATTTGCCAAGTCCCAAAACATGTTAAGTGGAGGATTTGTCCGTCACCGTGTATCGCCGGTGAAATAAATTGCTACTATGATGGCACCTAGCGGGTGAAACATGCATATGTTAATGCAAATTGATACATTTCGCTGTTTTGGAACATAAACCTCGCAAGTTCCACATCACATATTGGTGGAGGATTGGTTTGAACCAATGTTAAACGCTTAACGTTTTTGTTACTTTGTGAACAAATGAAGTCATTTCTAAGTGCAACACGTCAGAAACAACAACAGTGTCGTGCTTAGGAACCGTTAGTGAAACGATCCTCGTTCCTTACCTCACTCCAATCAACCTTTGCGTCGGGGTTTGTCGTGATTTTCCGGTAGATGGCCTTCAGGTCGTGGTTCCGAATGCTATTTCCGAACAGTGCCCGAATTGAGTCACAAAACTGGTCATACCGGAGATTCTCTACAACGAAATATTCAGTTTTGTTAAAATTTCCGCCATTTTGTTGTAGTCGTTGTATGTCGCGTCGATCTCTCGTGAGCGATAATAAGGGACACGTGACGTAGATGAGCATAGACAGCAAACGAGGCAAAGCGAGGGAGACTGGGTTAAACTTAATCTTGCGTAAGGTAGCGCTCGCACAATAGTTGTTTCAGAAACTGGTGGTCAGCTAGGCGGCAATTACAAATGCCTTGCCTTTCCACGAGGTATACACTACGGAAAAATGTAAAATTAAAAAAATGTACACTAAAAGCAAATGTACATTACATAAAAATTTACACTAAAGATAAAAGTACATCCACATAAATGCACACTAAAAGATCAATGATAACGCAAATTTGTCATTGCATTTCATAAAACAGTTCACCCTTATGGGATATAATGCTACACACATGTGTTATATATAGCGGTTAACTAAGCGCTGTAGTACGGACTTGGTCCAAGTCTTCAACCAAGAAAAGACGGCGGAAAGAGACGTAATTATCTTGCCCACGCAGACGAAAATATGGATTTAGCTTGGACCTTTTTTTGTCTTTGAACGTAGCAAAATGTCAACGTTCACATTGCACGATCGAAGTACTGAGTGCCACACGACTGTGCAAATCATCACGATTGATTCGAAGACAACTACTAGAAGTATGTAGCCACCTCAAAGAAAACAGCTACAGCTTGTAATTATCGAAGTCTAAATCACAATAACTACCTACTAGTAACATGCAGACGTGTGTGATCCAAGTACGCGCGTGTCAAACCTGTATATAATTCATATGATTGTACACTGTGGAGTGTTTCTCTGGGCATACAACGGTACGCAATATCACCGTACTGAGTATTATTATATATGTTATGTTACATTAAATAAGAAAATATAACGTTAGACGTGGACGTTGTAAATACCTCTTCTAATTAACAAAGGATATGCACCACAACATTACAAAACTATAGATACAGTGTGTGTGTGTGTGTGTGTGTGTGTGTGTGTGTGTGTGTGTGTGTGTGTGTGTGTGTGTGTGTGTGTGTGTGTGTGTGTGTGTGTGTGTGTGTGTGTGTGTGTGTGTGTGTGTGTGTGTGTGTGTGTGTGTGTGTGGCAGAGAGAGAGAGAGAGAGAGAGTGCGTGCGTGCGTGTGTACGTGCGTATGTGCGTATGTGCGTGGGAGCATGCCAAATCAACATGATATGCCAATATGTGTGCGCGCACGTGGCCACTATAAAAACGAGGTAAATTTCAGGCCACGACGCTGACGTTTGATGTCCGATGGTAATTCCTATCAAATAATCTCGACAGCTAGTGCATTTCACTCGTAGCGCAGAGCGACTGAACATCTCAACGGGGCCTGCGAGAATGCAATTACAACGAGGCCTAATTAGCAGAGGACTACACCTTTCCATTATATTAGTAGTGAGGGCATGTCAAGAGACCAACGGCAATATTATTGCATTTTACGTGTAGGTGAGGGGGATGGTAACACATTCTGGAAGAAAGGTGTTCAAAGAAAGATTTCAAGAAGACGTCGTCACAATACAGAATCAAAAAAATGAGAATGATAAATGAAATGTCCAATAGACCAGTGGCAGAACCCCATATTTTCCCAAAATCTTGTCATGTCTCCCTAACATAATTTGTTTGCATTTTTGATTAGTCCAAGTCATCTAGTAACAAAATCCACTGGGTGTGGACTTCACACCGCTTGCTTTTTTCAGAATCCAAGATGGCCGACAATATGGCCGCCGAAATGATAGAAAGACATAACTTCTGAAAGAATTGTCTTAGGAAAATGATCTTGGTGTCTAGACGTAGGTTTTTGGGAGCAAGGAACGTATTTCTGAGGTTTCCATCAATATTAGTTGAGTTCTTATTGCAGAAAAATCAAATCCAATATGGCTGCCAAAATGGCTGCCGAAACGCCAAAACTCCTTAAAATTCTCATAACTTTTGAATTATATGAGATACAATGATGATGTTGTTGTCAAAATCATGTTTTTTTTCAGGACGCTAAGTTCATTGGAGTATGTTTGGCGATGCTTAGAAGATAAGGTAATGTCAAATAGGTCAAAATCAAAGTCATTTGAGGTCCTGAAACCCTTAAACTATTTTAGAATTTGAGCATTAAAGATGCAGCAAAGGAAATCAAAGCCTCTTTATTTGGGGTTTTGTTGAAGACGAATCCAAATGCATACATCATCTGTACAACTCAAGGTAATAGTCACATTGGCCAGGAAGGCAATTTTCATTGGCCATGATCCAGGATCAAGCATTGGTATCCGTCTTTACTGACGACACGGGTGTTTTTGCAGTGTCTCATGATCATGCAGTCTCCCATCCATGGCCGAACATGTGTTGACATCCCAGCAACTGTGAAGAAGCACTCCGATATCATTTCACCGGTTCTTGCACTCCATGCCATAAGTGGATGTGATATTGTGGCGGCCACGTACGCAGTTGAAAAGATAACTGCCAGATCAGTAGCAAAGAAGGAATTGAAACTCGACACTATCGGTAAAGTTGATTGTAATATGGAGCAGGTCGAGAGGGAGGCAACTGCATTTATGGTTGCATGTTATGGTAGCAAGCTGAAGTGTGACTCCATGACAGAGTGCCGTCAGCGCATGTGGGCGCTGAAAACTGGAAATAGTACTGCCTCAGCCCCCAAAATATGTTCTCTCCCACCAACAACTCAAGCATGTGTCCAGAATGTGCTCATGTGCCATTACCAGGTTGCACAATGGTATGGGGCCCTATAATTGGACACCCATCCCCTGAACCCAGTAGAGTTAGAATGGGAGGAAGACCATGCCAACAAAGCCCTATATCCTCGCACTGTTGTTGGGGGGTACCCCTAGCTCCTGAGTCTCTACTCTTGCTCAAACGACGCGGTTGTGAGCCAGAGCGACCCTGTAAAGGCAACGACTGCAGATGTACTGGATGTCAAGTAGCATGCACCAGCTTTTATGTCTGTGGGGGAGGACTGGAATGAAATAACCCATTCAATAGGAGGCACATAATCGGTATAATTGTGTCCAGTTGATCATCAAATAGTTGTACTGTACTTGGACAATGTAGGTTACCTGGTGTGCTCTATCATGAAGTCGGAGTAATATTTTCATAATAATAGTATTAATAATAATGTCTTGGTATGTAGGTTTTCTGAAACGGTCACAAGTCACTGTCACTTACATTATTATGTTAACTGACAACACGTTGATGAGTTCATAATGTATTGTAATCAATAAATAGCCTGTTCATTTGATATGTCCGTTTCAATTTGATTATTTTGTGTCAACAAACAAAGACCACCAATAGTTGTTGGCTTCATAGACTTAGCCTTCAGACATCCATTTTGGAGGACATATGAACATTTGGCCGCATAAGGATTCCTTAAATCTTCATGAAAACACCAGAATTGGAATTCGTGACCAGACACCAATATCGTCGTTCTATGTCAACTAGCTCTTAAATTATGACATTTTAAAGCAGTTTTAGCATTTCGGCAGTCATTTTGGCAGCCATACTGGATTGTTCTGCAATAAAAACTCAATCAATCTTAATGAAAACCTCAGAAATAGATTCCTTGCCCCCCAAAAAAAACCTATGTCTAAACCCCAAGATCACCTACCTAAATCAATTCGTTCAGAAGTTATGTCATTCCTAGCATTTGGGCGGCCATCTTGTCGGCCATCTTGGATTGGTGGATTGGTGGATGGATGAGTGGATGAGTGGATGAGTGGTTGAGTGGATGAGTGGATGAGTGGGTGAGTGGGTGAGTGGGTGAGTGAGTGAGTGAGTGAGTGAGTGAGTGAGTGAGTGAGTGAGTGAGTGAGTGAGTGAGTGCGTGAGTGAGTGAGTTAGTGAGTGAGTGAGTGAGTGAGTGAGTGAGTGAGTGAGTGAGTGAGTGAGTGAGTGAGTGAGTGAGTGAGTGAGTGAGTGAGTGAGTGAGTGAGTGAGTGAGTGAGTGAGTGAGTGAGTGAGTGAGTGAGTGAGTGAGTGAGTGAGTGAGTGAGTGAGTGAGTGAGTGAGTGAGTGAGTGAGTGAGTGAGCGAGTGAGC